>CAUYUJ010000841.1:0-108742 GCA_963575745.1 Prorocentrum cordatum
CAGATCCACCGAAATCCTCATCCCTATAGTTCCAGCGCTTCGCTGGTCCACCGCCGCCCATGCACAGCTCCAGAAACATGTGCATTTTAGGCTTCACTTTAAAATGGGCAGGAAGCGCGTCTTGCAAAGCGGCCGTCTGCGTGGCAAACTTACTCGAATGCTCTCTAAGAATGTCCACAGCAAATGGGTGATTGTCAGAGAGTGCCTCGTAACACCGACATAAGCTTTTCATCCCTGCGCGAATGGACGATTCTACAGCTGCCCGCTCGTCGACGCCATTCCTCCTATCAAGGAAAGCCTCCGCCATCTCCAATGCCCATGGAACCATGTGCCTGAGCATCCCCGCGCCGCACCTCATCTTAGCCGTCGTTGCTTTTTTTTTCCCTTCACAACGCCCCGCGTCAGTCTCGATAGGCGGCTGGTCTTCTCACCTGGCGGCTGCCTGTCGTAGAACGCCATCAAATGACCATGTAGTGTGGAGACGCGGCCTTTCTGGGTAGTTCCAGCCACCTTTTTGTGCGTTACAAGATGCCATATCAAGCCCCCTATGAAGTCAGCCGCTACTCCAAGATCAACAACGTGTAACCAATCTAGCTTCAGCAACTTTTTCGTTCGCATGCGGCACTTGGAAGAGAGGGCACACCTGCTCGCCTGAAGCGATAATCTTCGCAAGGACTTCTGGCCATGTGCGTCGGTGCGTTCTCCACGGCGCGTCTCTCCCAGTCTGCGATTTCACCTGCGGGGAGTAGCCAAAAACACTTCTCCTCCTCCTCCTCCGCCTCCTCCTCCACCCCTCCTCCCCCTCCTCCTCCACCCCCCCTGGAAGGGGCCGCAAAACGACGACGACGCACCCCCTCCCAGAGGGGATTTCCTTCCTCCCCTGATGTGTTGCGCTCCCATGGCCTCGTCCTTCTTGATGTTGCACAGGAAGCATACTTCGTCATCTTGCCAGCCAGGTAGCTAGAGCACCTCCTTCATCATCTTCCAGTCCCCTTTGATCTGGCAAAGCACTCCGCCAATTGGTAGGGTTGCATCGGCCACTTGTCGGCGCTTCCTCCAGGCGTCCTGCGCGCCGAAGGGAGAGCCGTCGTGCCGTGCCGCCGGCCAGCGCTTCGCAGCCAAGTGAACAAAGCTCCACTGCACCACTGCAAAAACATCATCAAATGTGTTGGGGCCCACGTGCTCTTTGAGGAACGCTGCGATTGGGACCCGCAGGTTTTTCCAGCGCCCCGCAGCCCCTGGCAACATGAGGCTGATGATCTCTGCGCTCATCGATCGGTCCCAGAAGCAAGGGACCCCGTCCTGCCACACGCCCAGGGCCACCAGGTCGTTGCGACCACTCTCCGCCCTTGCTCTTTGCACGTGGCGCAGAGACACGCCGTCGAGACTCGACGCCTCCAGTAGCACGCTCCGCTCGCCAAAATGATGAAGTTGATGAAGTAATTCGTGAGGAAGCATCATCGCTAAGTCCATCAGTTGTTCTGTTTCAGACTTGGGGTCCCAGCCCCTCACCTGGCAGTGATAGAGCGGAGGCCACCCTTTCCTGAAGAAATCCCGCCTGAACTTCCTGGCAGCGTTTTTCATGCCCGACGTTGACTCCGCAGTGTGCAGGTCGGAGAGACCTGTCGCAGATGCAGAGACGCAGTCGTTGATCAGCTGAGCGCCGCGCTGCCCGCTGACCACGTTGCTGCTTATCAGGTCCTGCACGTTCGCTCTCAGCCGCCTCTCCGGCGGCAAGCCCAACCTGTCATAAGGCAACCGCCGCCGGGAAAGCATCCCGCGGGGCCCGCGGGAGACAGGCGCGAGCGCGGCGGCCTTGAGCCACTGCAGTGGCTACGGACATGCGCGGCTGAGGCAAGGGGCCCTTGCCCTTTCCCGCGCCCCTCCTCCGCGCCCTCCTTCAATCCCTTTCATGCCCCTCCCCTCCTGCTACTCCCCTCCCGATGATACCAAGCCCCCCTCCCCCCCGCCCCCCTCCCCCCACGCCCCTGCGATGAGGGGGGCTTCTTTACCGGCAAACCCAGAAACACGCGGCCCCTCACGAAGGGGCACCCCTGGCAGAGGAAGCGGCAAGTTCTCGTTTTCCCACGGGCGTCGGAAAGGCAGCGCTGCATGCGCGTCGTCGGGCGAGGCAGAGCATCTCAAACCCTACTGCATATATGCATGTAAATACTGATATGTAGATGTAGGGCCGCAGCTCAATTGAGGAACTTCTTGAAGCGCTTGACCGAGAGCTGAATGCCCTCGAACATTTGCTCGTGTGTGTTGTAGGCGGCCTGGACCTCATTCTTCAGCTTATCGTACATGTCCGTGTCCTTGCCGACAGAACCAGCGCCCTCAATTTTCGCAATCAGAACCTCCATCTCCGTCTCGTGCTGGTCCGCATTGTCCACGCACTTCTTGCACTCATCGGCCCAGTTCTGGAAGCTCTGACGGTCCTTCTGATCCTGATCCCAGCCTTCGCGAGCAACTGATTCTTCGTGTGCTTTAGGAACTTCAGCTCCTTCTGATACTTGACCAGCATTTGCCTTGGTAGGGATCATAAACAAGCAATGCGCCGACATGCTTTTCAACGCAAACACCGCACGACAGAACGGATACGAACCAGTTTCTATCGCCATCCCCTCCCGGAGGGGCGGCGGGGGCGTGGCGGGGGAGAGGGCCCCCCTCTGGGAGGGGTCTGGCAGAGCACCAGAGATGGAAGGGCAGGGGGCGGCTGCCGAGGACGGCGCGCGATCTCGTCCTTCTTACTCACGATCTCTGGCCAGAGCGGATTCTCGATCTTCACCTCGCCGCCCCCACCCGACCCCGAAGCGCTGGACGACGGGAGCTCGGCCATCCTGATGCCTGCAGCTTCGAGTTGCTTCAGGTTCTTCAGGTTGGACGCCCCCTTGAAGGTGCGCGAGTCCTTCGTCGCCAGCTGGTCATCGTCCATGTTGCGCTCGACGAAGTACCACTCCTTCCACAGAGGCCTGTCCTTGACATCTTCCTTGATGGGGAATTCTTCTTTGGTGCCATGCTCTTCGCTGTTCTCCTCACACCATTCCTGCACGAAGGCAGTGGCTTCCTGGATGTTCGCAAAGTCTTTGATGGTGAGGTTCTTGAGGGCCAGTGCCTGCGATACATTCCGGTACCCTTTCTTGGCAGAGCGCGTGTGCACCTCTTCATTCGTGCATCTCTCTTCGAAGGTGGCAAACCAGTCAAGTGTCTTATCCTTGTCACTCGCGAAGGTCTGCAAGAAACGCTTCCGATCGGCTGGGTCCTTCATCCCGTTCCAAAGCGCCTGGGCTGCTCTGGCGGATTCTGCTGTGCTCGTAGGTTTCCCGCTGCCGTCCTTCTTCACCGACTGGTACTTGAGCCACGCCCTCATCTTGTCGGCCTCCTGCTTGTCGAGCCCGTGCCCCTTCGGGGCCGCCTTCGACTTCTTCGCCGCTGGTGCGCCCTGGCCCTCGATCTTCTTCTTCGGCGCCATGCTGCGCAACGGTGTGAGGAGAGTGCCCAGCAGGAGCAGAGGAGAGACTACTCCTGGGGCGGGCATGGCTGCCGCGGGACTGACCCCTGAAATTTGGGATACAGCAGCAAAAACGAAATGCCCTGCGGCAGCCGAAACGCCTGCGAATGGCAAGTAGATCGTCGGGGGCCTTCCCCGCGCACTTCAGTGGTGCGTGTGGGTGTGGTGTGGTGCTGTGGGCGTGGCGTGCGTGGTGGTACATTTCAGTATCGTCGAGCCTTCCCCTCAGCCAGGGGTTCGTTTCTTTCCCCTCGAAGGGGCTCGCAACCCACGCGGTCGCCTCCTCCCCCTCGAAGAGAAGGGGTGCTACCTCATCAGCGGTGAGGCGGGGAGGCAGAGGGGATGTGCCAGGGCCTCCCCCTCAGTAAGGGGTGCGCGCCCCCTCAAAAAGGGGCACCCCCCTCTCTGGATTGCTTTGCGCGGCAGGCAAGCACAGGGGCCCGAACGACTCACCATGATGCAATGCTACTGCTCCCCCCTGCTGCCCCTGCTCACACTGCCCCCCCTCATTAAAGGGGCTCACCCTCAGTGAAGGACGGTGGCGCCCCTCCGCAAGGGGCCCGTCAAAGATGTTTCAGGGGCCCCCCTCAATCAGGAACACCGCGCCCCCCAACCCCCCTAGGGGGCCCGTCAGATACGGTTCAGCCCCGCCCCTCCCCCCCCTCCCCCCCCCCCCCCCCCCTCCCCCCCCCTCCCCCCCCCCCCCCCCCCCCCCCCCCCCCCCCCCCCCCCCCCCCCACACCCCACCTCCCCCCCCCCCCACACACCCCCCACCCTCAGCCAGGGACGTTTCGCTCCTCAGCGGGACTCGTCTGGCCCCCATGCAGCGAGGGGGGGGTGCACTGCAAGCGACCTTTACGAGAGAGATTCTGTTAAGAGAATTCTCTTAAGAGAATTGTTGGTTTTGCCTGAGACATCCACACAATTCTCTTAAGAGAATTCTCTTAAGAGAATTCTCTTAAGAGAATTCTCCAAAGAGAACTTCCCCTTAAGATAATCGGTTTCGTGATCGCCCGCCCCCTCTGCCAGGGGCAGCCGCGCGCGCCCCTGCAATGAAGGGGCCACAGTCAAGCAGAGCCCCCTTAACCCGTACCGCCTCTATTCTGGCGCGAGAGGCCGCGCAAATGTACATGGATGTCGGCGCCGTCGCCGACGCGGTCGCCCCGCGGCTCAGGGCGCGCCGTCCTGGGGCGGATGGGGGAGCAGGAGGAAGATTGACAAGGAGGAAGAGCAGAAGCAAGAGGGAGATGGACAAGGAGGAGGGCGGGCGACAAGCAGGAGCAGGAGGAAGAGTGACCAGGAGGATGGAGAAGCGGTCCTAGCCCCTCTTAGAGGTCGCCCTCGGGCGCTTGCCCTTGTCCTTCTCAGTGTCCTTGTCCGTGTCTTTGCTGCCCCTCCCTCCTTTCGAGGGTCTGCCCTCCGCCTGGTCCGCGCGGGGCCTTTTTTTTGCTTTGGGCTCCTTCTTTTTGTTGTCTGCGTTCTCCGCGTCCGCCCTGGCTGCGTCCGCCGTTGCTGCGCCCGTCTCTGGCTGCTCTGGTGTTTGCTGCGCCCGTCTCTGGCTGCTCTGGTGTTGCCGCTTCTGGCGCTGCCGTATCTGCCGCCTGCCGCTCCTCTGCCTCTCGTTTCTGTTTCTGCTCCGCTTCCTCCTTGGCCCGCGCTGCGTCCTCCGCATCCCTGGCAGCCTTGGCCGCCTCTTCCGCCCTCCGTGCGGCCGCTTCGGCAGCCAGCAGCCTCGTCCTCGCCTGCGCTTCGGCGGCCTCTGCTGCCCTCTGCAGCCAGCAGCCTCGTCCTCGCCTGCGCTTCGGCGGCCTCTGCTGCCCTCTGCAGGGCGGGCCTCTGCCTCCCGCCTCAGCGCGGCGTCCCTCTGCTGTTGTTGCGCCCGCCTCAGGCGGATGATCTCCTGCTCTGCCCTGCGCTCCTGCTCCTGCCGAAGGCGCTCCTTGTGCCTTTCGACGCCCCTCTGCGCCGCCTCCGTGCGATTCAATGCCCGCAAGAGCCCCCGATGCTGCCTTGCGTGCTCTTCCTCTAGCCTCATCAGCTCATCAGGCTCCTCTGACTCCGCTTCCTCCTCCATGCCCTCTTCCTCCTCGTCCTCATCCTCCTCTTCTTCCTCCCCCTCTCGGGCTCCGTCGTCGGATCCGTCAACCTGCATTGCTTCGGCAGGTGCTGCCGCTGCTGCTGCTGCTGCTGCGGGCGGTGCTGCTGCTGCTGCTGCTGCTGCGGGGTGTCCAGCCGCTGCTGCTGCTAACAGTGCTGCGGGTGGCGGGCCGATCGGTGGCGTTGGCCCCCCCTGCGGGGGCGGCGGCTGCGCTGCTGTTTCGTTCTGCTGCTCCTGTCGGGGAACGACGAAGTAAGCTCACCCCCATGAGAGGGGCCTCTTCTTGCGTTTATTCGGTCCCCCCTCGTTTATCCCCTCAAACAGGGGCCCTCCCTTCTTGGCAGCGCGGGGCAGAGGGGGGGGTGCGGTCCTGCAGCAGGCCGACCAAGACCGCCTCCCTGGTATCGCACCTCCGCTGCCAGTGCCTGGCAGGCGCAGAAAACTGATCAGGATAAACATTGAGAAAATCAAAACATCAAACCGACATCACTTCATTCCTCAATGTTTGAGGGTTCCCCCCTCCCCACCACTTGCACCCTTGCGTTGCCTGGCTCTGGCGACCTCGCTCTTGCCGCCCCTCCACCTCCTCCCGTTGCGGTCGCGGTCGCCGTGCTCGTGGAACCACTGGGTCGCGTGGTGTTCCTGGCACGCCTTGCCAACGCACACCGAGAAGAAGGTGTGTTTGCCGCACTGCCAACACTTCTTGCAGTTCGCCTTGCGAAGCCACAAGCGGTGGGACGAGCGGGTGTACCGCTTCCTGTGGTCCTGGAAGTCCAGCATGAATTCCTCCTCCGCCTCGCTGTCCTCGTCGTCGACCTCAAAGACAGGCGCGTGCCCGTCCTGCAGGGTGTCTCTGTAAATCAATCCCTTCAGGAAGGGTCACGGGTCTCTGTGAATGAATCCCCTCAGGAAGGCGAGGTTCTATCGATAAATCCCCTCTGGCAGGGGTCTCTGTAAACGGATCCCCTTCTCTGTAAACGGATCCCCTCAGGAAGGGGCGCCTTAACCACGTGCACCCCCAGCTCCTCGTGAGGCCGCTTGCCGCCGCCGCCGCCTTCTGGAGGCAGCCCGCCGCCGCAGCCGCCCGACATCATCATGCCGGAAGCCTGGGGTCCAGAACGGTCGCGGCCGAAAGTTTTTAGTCAGACTCAAAAGGCTAAAATCTGGG
This sequence comes from Prorocentrum cordatum, assembly GCA_963575745.1. NCBI lineage: Eukaryota > Dinophyceae > Prorocentrales > Prorocentraceae > Prorocentrum > Prorocentrum cordatum. The sequence goes on from CAUYUJ010000841.1 coordinate 6,778, forward strand.
GGCCTCGTGGGAGGCCCTTCGGGGGGGTGAATGTAATGGAATTTCATAGGAATTCGTCCAATTTTAGACCCCCCTTTTTTTGCTAAAAAAGGTGGGTCTAAAACTCGGCTGCTGGATTGATTTTTTATCGCCCAGATGGCCAAACAAGTGGCCGTCACTCTTACTTTTCTCCTCATCCTGCCCCAACTCCCCCCTTGCATTCTGCTTCCGCGCGGCCTGGAGCGCCGAGAGGCACACGATGAGCGCCCGCATGGCCGCGAGCTCGGGGCGGGGGGCTGGCCCCGCATGGCCGCGAGCTCGGGGCGGGGGGCTGGCCCCCAAGCGCGCTGGGCGTCAGCTCTGTCGAACGGTTGCGGATGAAGAACATGAAAGCAAATGGGAGAGGGATGGAACGAGGAGGAAACGCAATGCCATACACATAATGAGTAAGCAGACTGCCGCACCTTTGATCCCCTCCCCGAGGGGTCCCCTCTCGGAGGGGGCCGTTGCCCTGTCTTATCGCGAGTGTGCTGAAGCCCCTCTTAAAGGGGTTCCCCTCTTAAGGGGTTCCATCACTCGCCAATCCATCGCGCGGCCCCCTCACGGAGGGGCGCCCCTGCGATGAGGGGGTGTCGTCTAGCACTGGAGAGGGCGCTCTGCCAACGGGCATGGCGATGGCAATGGCGATGAAGACCGTAAGGATGATGATGATGATGGATGCGATGATGAGGATGGATGCGATTAGTCGCCCAAGCGCTGTGCCACTAAGCGCTCAGCCTCCGCCTTAGCAGCTTCCTTGGTGTCAGCCACGGTGCCGTCGACCAAGGCCTTCTTCAGCTCTGCGCCGATCTCCCTGAGCGTGGCCTCGTCCAAGGTGTCCTTGTACTTTTTCCCGCCGAAACTCACAAACTGGTTCTTCTCACCGTGCGTCCGCTTCAACCCGATAGAGTGGTCCCTCTTGTAGTACATCACGCTGTACCCGCGGTCGGCGTGGCCAGCGGGGGGCCCAGCGCCGACCGAGGGCTCATCTGCAGCATCCACGGGCTCATCGGGTTCCAGCTGCTCTTCCTCCTCCCCCTCATCGTCCTGGTCCGTCTCCGTGTTCGCGGCGGCTGCACTGGGCTTTCTCATTGCAGGCTTCTTTGCCACTACATGTCCTGCTGGCTTCCCTTTTTTGCACGCTTTCGCCTTCGCCTGCGCGGCTGCCGCTCTTGCTGCCAGGAGGGCGTTGGGCTGCTCCGTCTTCTCCGTCCTGCCGTCGGGAAACACGGCATCCAAGAAACCATCGCCTCCTTTCGTCAGTGTTCCCCGCTCCTCCCTGTCTGCGAACTTCATCACCATGCACATCGGCTCGGAGTTGAAATCGAAATACGTGGCCAGGGGATCCTGGGGCGGGTCTCTCACTTGCCCCTCCCGAGCTCCCCTCCCGAAGGGGTTCGGTTACGCCGTGAAAAATCAAAACTGCTCCCCTCCCCCCCCACCCTGCCCGCCCCCTCCGATCCTCCTTCGGGGCCGCGGCGGGCGGGTCAGCGAGCTCGACGTCCTCCTGCGACGAGAACACCACCATCGGGCTCCACGTGGCAACCTTCTGTTTCTTCCCTGCCGGTTTCGGAGGCGGGCTGATGCCGAAGGCGTTCTTGATGACATTGCGCCTGCTGCCCCCATCTGCGCTGGACGACGCGGCGGCCGTGGAAGATTTTGGAGGGTTCATCTCTATGTCGGAGCTGCTGTCGGCGCGTTTTTTGCTCTCTCCTGTGCTTGGGCTTGCCCTGCCAGGCTGCAGCCCCATTGCCACCCCAAGCATTTTTGTGTGCGCCTCCAGCTTCCCCCCCGTCTTGGCGATGTAGAACTTGTTGCAAACATGGCTGAAAGCGTTGGCCACCTCCTGGCAGAAACGCCTACACTCTTCCTGGTGCATGTTCGGCTTCTGCTTCAACACGACGTCCTGGAGGTTCTTCCATTTGACGCGTGTGGTGAGCTGCGCAAGCGGCAAGAGAAACGGCATGTTGTTCTTCATGAAGTCATCTATGCCCCCTTGCAGTTGGCATTTTTCGATGAGATCAATGTGCTGTTTCACGAGCGGCTTCAACTGTTCCTCTGTCACAGAAGAAGCCCGTATCTTCACCTCCGTCTTGCCCTTGACCATTGCCCACCCCCAGTGCGCGCAAGCAAGAGTAGCGCTATGTGCCCTCGAGCCTTCGCAGCTGCGGGATGTTGTAACATGCGCGCAATGTGATGCAGCCGATACCCCTCGCTCAGGGGACGCATGCCCCCTCACTCAGGGGATCCATTAATGCGCGAGCGAAGAAAAGTACGACCTGGCCAAAAATCATGGGTTGGACTATAGTGCGACCCAAGGAAAGTGCCAGGTCGATCTATAGTTCGACCCCGCACTATAGATCGACCTTGGAGTCTCAAGGTGGACCCCAGACCCCAGGACCCCGGACCCCGGACCCCGGACCCCGGACCTCGGACCCCGGACCCCGGACCCCAGACACGGACCCCGGACCCCGGACCCCGGACCCCAGACCCGGGCAGCCGGAGGTCCATAAGTCCACAAGAGGGAGAGCGCGGAAGAGGGGCGGGAGGAGGGGAGGGGGGGTGAGGGCAAGCTTGGTGCGCTCGCGTCATCTCTGACGTCCTACCCGTCCCTCCCATCCCTTGCCATGGCGCAGATCTCCTCTCTATTCGCACTGTCGGCTATCGAGCAGGGCAATGATCCCGAGGGTGCGCGATGCATCGTAGAGCACGGCGTAGCAGAGCGTAGAAGAGCACGGCAGAGCGTAGTATGGCATAGAATGGCGTTGCGTTGTGTAGTGAAGAGTTGCATAACAAAGCATTGCAGCGCAAAAAGAGGCATCGCACAGCGGCACAGAAGAGAACATGGCATAGCATGGCGTTGAAGATCAAAACGTAGCATGGCATAGCATGGCGTCACACTGCGTAGTCAAGCACTGCATATCCTAGCATTGCAGCTGAAGGCGTGGCATCGTACAGGAACACCGCTTACCATTGCGTTGCATGCCGTGGCATGGCACTGGAAACAATGTCGCCAGCGCTGCAGCGGGAACACGACTCGGAACGAGTGGAAGCGCGGAAATGAGGCCAGATCTGCAGCGGGAGCACGCATCGGAACGAGCGGAAACGCGGAAAATGAGGCCACCGCTGCAGCGGGAGCGCGATTCGGAACGAGCGGAAGCCCAAAAATGAGGCCAACGCTTCAGCGGGAACAGCATTTTGACACCAAAGCCCCAGCGAAAACCCAACTCCCGGGAATCCTGTGTGTAGAAAACAATGCGCAGAGGAGTGGGCGAATATCTTCCGGACGTCATTAGGGGAGACAGGAGAGTAGTATTCATGTTGTGAAATTGTCGTGGGGGTCAGGATCAAGGAGGGGGGGCAGGGCGGGAGGCGGGGAGGGGGCAGGGGGCGGGATGTCAACTGGAGATTGCCTCCAATCCCTCCTCCTCCCTCCTCCTCACCCCCCCTTCCTCCTCGTCCTCCTCATCCTCCTCTTTTCTCCTTCCTCCTCTTTCCTCCTTCCTCCTCTTTCGCATCTCTCTTCCGACTAATTGCCCCTCATCGTCCAACCTTCCCGTCCCCTACCCCCTCTTTTTCTCGTTCTTGCCTCCCCTCCTCCTTCTCCTTTTCCTCCTCCCCCTCCTCCTCCTACTCCTCCTCCTCCTCCTCCTCCTCCTCATCCTCTTGTTCCTGCTCCTCCTCCTCCTCCTCCTCCCCTCCTCCTCCCCCCCCTCCACCCTCCTCCCCCCGGCGAGCTGGCAATGCCCCAGCCTGCGACCGGTAGGACGCCATGCAGCAACCCATCTCGATGCTTGCAGAGGGCGGGGTCGCCAGCGACTTCCCAGTTGCAACCAACTGCGGAAGCTTGAACCAACAACGCAGTGGCCACGTTCCCATGCCCCTCCTTCCTTCAGTCCTTCTTATGCACTCCTGCTCGCTTTTAGTTTAGCGACTGCCTCTTCGACGCGACCCTCGACCATTCTCCAGGACCCAGCCGCCTCTCGGGATACCGAGGTGCCCGATGACCAGCCGCCAGAAACTGCGCCGTCGGATCGTCGGTGACTGGCGTGCAACAGGCCCAACTCAACGCAAACCCACCTCGGCCAATTTTGAAGAACCGCGCTGCAAAACCGCTGCACGCTGCTGCATCGAAGCGTGTTCCCAGGAGACCCGTCTCGGTCACCAAAAGAATTTCCATCGCTTCCTGCCCGGATGGCTGGCAGAGAACATAGGACGGCGATGGCCCCAATCCCATGCCTGGCATCATCTTGCTCTCCTTACGCTTCGACTTCATACCAGACGCTGCAAGCCGATGGGCAAGTTGTGAAATCATCTCCACGGCCTGGTCCACACCTATGCAAACAGATCAACTCTCTGTTCCCTCGGCGCGGTCCGCCAATAACAAGAACCCCATCTCTCTGGATCCCCATATGTGCATCTCATTCTCTTGGTACGTCATCGAGTCGGATAGAAAACTCGAAGGAGGAGGAGGAGGAGGAAGAGGAGGAGGACGACGAGGAGGACGACGAGGAGAACGAGGAGGACGACGACGAGGAGAACGAGGAGGAGGACGGGGAGGAGAACGAGGAGGACGACAAGGAGAACGAGGACGACGACGACGACGACGAACGAGGAGGGAGAGGGCGGCCGGAGGCAGCTTCTGTGCCCCCTGGGGCCCCTCGGAGCCGCTGCGTGCAGCTCGGCCGACCGGCGCGGCGACGCCATCAAACCGCCAGGCCGCTGGACTTCGTCGTCGTAGTCGTCGTCGTCGTCGTCCGTCGTCCGTCGTCCGTCGTCCGTCGTCCGTCGTCCGTCGTCGTCCGTCGTCCGTCGTCCGTCGTCCGTCGTCGTCGTCGTCGTCGTCGTCGTCGTCGTCGTCGTCGTCCGTCGTCCGTCGTCCGTCGTCCGTCGTCCGTCGTCCGTCGTCCGTCGTCCGTCGCCCGTCGTCGTCGTCGTCGACGTCGTCGTCGTAGTCCGTCGATGTTGTCGTCGTCGTCGAGGAGTGAGACGAAGAGGAACGAGAGGAGAAAGAGGAAGAGCAGGACGTTAGGGCATGTACCCGCTTTCGCCAGTGCGCAGCGTACAGCGAAGGGTTAAAAGCGAAACGAATTCAACTGTTTAAAATCTGCGTTTAAACAGTCGATCCTCTCAGTGAGGCCGTCCTTTGCGGATCCGACTGAACATACATATTAAATTAGCCATGCAAACAACTGCTCAATGTTTATCCCAGCTGATCCTCTCAGTGAGGCCGGACTTTGCGCCTCCAGCTGGTTTAAACACAAAAGTTGAACAGATGTTTAGCTGCACGCTGCCAAGCTGCTGGGAGGATGTGGAGAGGAGAGAAAAGAGGTTACCTCGCATGCGACATCACCTACCGTTTAGCGCCTGGCCCGCGAGCGCGAACATCTTGTCTACCTGTTTAGCGGCGGTCGCGGGCGCGTGAGCGCACTTCCAAGGCTTTCGCAGATCCGCCGACCCCTCGTGGGTCTCTGGGCGCGTGAGATTCCCCTCCAAAAACTCTTTCTCCCCCACCCCCCAGGGGCCCCCAAACTGGGAATTTGACCCCCCCCCCAGGCCTAGGGGGATTAAGGGTCCCCCGACGACCCAAGAGGGCCCCAAGACGCACCCAAGACGGTTCAAGAAGGCCCCGAGTCTCTGAAAGATCGCTCCAAGACGCCCAAAATAGCCCCAAGACGGCTGAAGAGCCCTCCAAGAGCACTTCCAAGAGGCCAAATCATAAATGTTCTGAAACAATCAGTGGGGGATTTTGGTATTCTCGCCTTTTCGGCCTTCCGCCGCTCTATAACGTCCCTAGAAGCCTCCAAGACCACTCCAAGACGGCCCAAGAAGCCTCCAAGTGGGCCCCAAGACGGCCCCACAAGGCGCCCAAGACGGCCCAAGAGGCGCACAAGACGGCCCACGAGGGCCCCCAGACAGCCTCAAGAGGGGCCCAAGAAGGGGAACGCGAACCGAAAATCCGAGCCTCCGGCCCCAAGAAGCCCCGAGGAGGCCCCCAAGAGGCCCCCCAAGAGGCCTCAAGAGGCTCCCCAGATGCCTAAACGAGGCCCCAAAACGATCCCCAGAGGCATCAAAACTGCCTCTAGGAGGCTCCCGAGAGGCTTCCCACGAGACCCCAACGAACATCCCAGAGGCCTATGACCCACAACCGCGGCACGGCGGCGGGATGGGCCGAAGGCCATTACGTAGATATAGGGACCGGCGGATGTGGCGCAAGCCTGTAGAATCCACGTCCGGAGGTGACGTGCTGAGCGGCAGCGTTTTCTGCGGAGGCGATAATGCAACGTATCCAATGTGTCCAATGATTGCATAATTGCAACGTATTGTATTGTGTTACATTATTATGTCTCCCCCCCTAACCCCCCCCAGGGGCCACGCCACTTCCGTCGACCCAAAGGTGGCGGACCCCTTCTGGGCTTCAAAAACATCAAAAACCTATGAGAAATCAACAAATTCGGCCTCTTGGGCCTCTTGGGGCCCCAAGAAAGTTTCAAGACGGCCCAAGATGGCCCCCAGACAGTCCAAAACGGCCTCAAGACGGCCCAAGATGGCCCCAAGAGGGCCCATGAGGCCCCCAAGAAAGTCCAAGAGGCCCCCAAGAAGACTCCCGAGAGCGCCTCCGGAGGCCAAAACCTTTGATTCTCTGATAGTTTTGGGACAATTTCAACGTTTTCGCCTTTTTTGGCTCTCAGAAGGCCATGACGGCCCAAGCAGCCTCCAAAAAGGCCTCCAAACGGCCCAAGAGGCCTCCAAGGGGGCCCCAACACGGCCCAAGAGGGCCCCGAAACGGCAAAAAAAACCCTCAAGACGGCCCAAAAAGACCCGATACGGCCCCAGAGGACCCCAAGAGAGCCCCAAGGCGCCGCGAGAGGCTTCCAAAGTGGCCTCCGAAGTGGCCAGACGGCGTAAGAGCGCCCAAAGACGGCCCAAAACGTCCCCAAGAAGCCCCAAGAGGCTCCAAAGAGGCCCCCCAGAGGCTCAAAAAAAACCCTAAGAAGCTTCCAAGAAGCTCCCAAGAGACTCCCAGGAGGCCCCACAACGACTGGACTGAACGTAGTCTGAAACACCCTGCAGAGTTTTCTGCGGAGGCGATAATGCAACGTACCCAATGTATCCAATGATTGCATAGTTGCCACATCTCGCATTGTGTTATTAATTTTGTCTCCCCCCTACCCCCCCCTCTGGGAGCTGCGCCACAGGAGCAAACCAAAGTGCCCCCCCCCCCCCCTCCCGGGGCTCAAAAACCTACCAAAACCGATGGAAAATCCATGATTTCGACTTCTTGGGCTTGGAGGGCCAAGAGGGTGCCAAGACGGCTCCAGATGGGCTCTGCGCGGACCAAGACAGCCCCGAGACGGTCTAAGACGGCCCCAAGAGGGCCCAACAAGCCCCACTGACGGCCCAAGAGGGCCCCAAGAGCGCCCACAACTGCGCCTCCAGAAGCCCAAATCATTGACTTCCTTTTGGTTTGGTAAGATTTTAGCGTTCTCGCCTTTGCGGTCCAGGCCGCTTCCCAACTCGCTCCTGAACAACCCAAGAAGCCCCCAAGAGGGCCCCAATACTGCCCAACAGAACCCCAAAACGGCCCAAAGAGGCCCCCAAGACGGTCCGAGAGGCCCTTATGACGGCCCAAGAAGACCCCAAGACGGCCCCAAGGCGGCCGCGAGAGGCCCCCAAGACGGCCTCCGAAGGGGCGAAACGGCGCAAAAGCGCCCCAATACAGCCAAAGGCGCCCCCAAGAGGCCCCAAGAGGCACCCAAGAGGCCCCCAAGGGGCCCCCAAAAAACCCGAAGAGGCCTCCAAGATGTCCTCAAGAAGCCTCCGAAGGCTCCAAAGAAGCCCCCCAAAGGCCACACAGCGACTGGAGTGTAATGTCATTTTTCCACCCTGCGCGAACTGCGGCGCAGCGCCAGCCAGGTGGAAGTTGGTCACAGCGGCGCCCATGATTAGAGCCGGCGCTGGAAAGAAATATGGGGAGGGAGTATGAAAAGGAGTGAAGGGGGAGAGGCCCCCAAAAAGTCCCCAAGAGGCCCAAGGAAGCTCCCAGGAGGCCTCCAGGAGGCCCCCAAGAGGCTCCCAAGAGGCTCCGCGACGACGTGACTGTACGTGCTCCGGACGTGCACCCCGCGAAGCGAGAGGAATACTGTTCTCCTCTCCCCCCGGAGTCCGTCCAGAAGATGTTTGACACTCTCCGCGTGCTGTTTTTGGATCCACACAGGATTTCGAAACATGTTTCTGTTGTGTTTCACAATCCAGTTGCCTCCGGTGCTTCAAAATGGTGCTCCCGCTGCAGCGTAGGCCTCGTTTTCAGATCGGCGCTTGCTCCTGCAAAACAGAGTGGCGCTCTCGCCCCAGCACGGGCCACTTTTCTGAATCCGAGTCGTTCTTCATCGTTGTCTTTCCTGTCATCGTCGTAGTCCCTTCATTTCCCCTCCTCCGCCTGCCCCTGGTCCTCCTGTTCCTCCCGCTCCTTCCGCTCCAATTCCTGCTGTTGCTGTTGCTGTTCGTACGCGTCCTTTTTCTCCCCCTCATCCTCCTGCCTACGCGCCACATCCTCCTCCTCCTCCTCCTCCTCCTCCTCCTCCTCCTCCTCCTCCTCCTCCTCCTCCTCCTCCTCCTCCCTATCCTCCGTCCTCCTCCGTCTTCCATTTTCTCTTCCAACATGTTTCGCTTTCGGAGCAGATTTGGAGGATGTCTCAGGCGATTCGCTGGTTTCAGCACTCCTAAGGGGAGCGGCGGGGGGGTATTTCACTCGGCCCCTTTCGCGGGATGTTGTGGGGATGTCTCAGGCGGTTTGGCCATTTTCTCTTCCAACATGTTTCGCTTTCGGAGCAAATTTGGAGGATGTCTCAGGCGATTCGCTGGTTTCAGCACTCTAGGGGGAGCGGCGGGGGGGTATTTCACTTGGCCCCTTTCGCGGGATTTTGTGGGGATGTCTCAGGCGGTTTGGCCATTTTCTCTTCGAACATGTTTCGCTTTCGGAGCAGATTTGGAGGATGTCTCAGGCGATTCGCTGGTTTCAGCACTCTAAGGGGAGCGGCGGGGGGGTATTTCACTCGGCCCCTTTCGCGGGATTTTGTGGGGATGTCTCAGGCGGTTTGGCCATTTTCTCTTCCAACATGTTTCGCTTTCGGAGCAGATTTGGAGGACGTTCGCGCCCAGTTTGCGGGGATGTCTCAGGCGGTTTGGCCGTTATGATGCTGGGCATCTGTCGTTTTCGGAGCAGTTTTGGGAGGATGTCTCAGGCGATTTGCTGGTTTCAGCACTCCCAAGGAGGAGGAGAGAGGAGGAGGAGGAGGAGGAGGAGGAGGAGGAGGAAGGAGGAGGAGGAGGAGGAGGAAGCGAGGAGGAGGAGGAGGAGAGGACGAGGAGGAGGAGGAGGAGAAGGAGGAGGAGGGAGGACAGCATGAACACGGTAGGAGCAGAAGCAGGAAGGGGATGATGATGATGATGATGATGATGAGGAGGAGGAGGAGGAGGAGGAGGAGGACGTGGGCAACTCGAGTAGCCACGGCCAGACGATCGAGGTTCGATGTTCCAAGGCTTTAGGTTTTACTCAAACGCTTCCGCCTCACTCTCCTTCGCTCTCCGCTCTCCTTCACTCTTCTGCATTCATACTCACTCATACTCAGACTCAGTCACACGCAGGCTCACTCGCACTTAGACTCGCTCATATCCATACTTAAACTTACTCACACTCAGACTCACGCTCAGAACCACTCATACTCAGACTCGCTCCTGCTCAGACTCATCATCCTTCGGTCCGCTCAAACGCAGACCGACTCACACTCAGACTGCCTCACATCCATACCCAATCACACTCGGCTCACTCGCACTCAGATTCATTAACACACACTTTTTCTCACACTCAGACCCACTCAAGCCCAGACTCACTCATGCTCAGACTCATCATGCTACGATCCGCTCAATCACAGACTGGCTCACACTCAGATTCGTCCATACTCAGACCCACTCGCACACAGACGCACTCGCGCTCATATTTACTCACACGCATACCCACTCAAACCCAGGCTCAATCGCACCCAGATTAACTCACACTCAGAATCAGTCGCTCTCAGATTTGCTATTGGTCGCACTCATGCTTGCAGACTGTGGGAATGTCTCGAGCGAGCGGTTCGCCCTCGCACACAGGCGCTCATTGACAGATATCAATGGAAAGACGTACCAAGATAATGAAATGCACATATGGGGAGCCCCGCGTCGAGTAATTATTGGCGGGCCGCGCCGGAGGAACAGAGAGAGAGAGAACATAACACCACCTCACTTCCTCTCACTCAGACCCACTCAGACTCAGTCATCACTCAGACTCCCTCATCACTCAGACTCAGTCAGTCACTCAGACTCACTCATCACTCAGACCCACGCATCATTCAGACTCACTCATCACTCAGACCCACTCATCACTCGGACTCAGTCATGACCCAGACGCATCACTCATCACTCAGACTCACTCATCACTCAGACTCACTCATCACTCAGACTCACTCATCACTCAGACCCACTCGTACTTGTACTCATACATTCACTACACTCACTCAGGTCCACTCATCGGATGACTCACACACACACACTGATGTTGAGGATGTGTCAGGCGATTCTGTGGCTCCAGCACTCCTAAGGGGAGCGGCGGGGGGGTATTTCCCTCGGCCCCTTTCGCGGAATTTGGTGGGGATGTCTCAGGCGGTTTGGCCATTTTCTCTTCCAACATGTTTCGCTTTCGGAGCAGTTTGCGAGGATGTCTCAGGCGATTCGCTGGCTTCAACACTTCAGGGGGGCGGCGGGGGGGTATTTCCCTCGGCCCCTTTCGCGGAGTTTTGTGGGGATGTCTCAAGCGGTTGTGCCTTTTTCTCCTCCAACATGTTTTCGCTTTCGGGGCAGATTTGGAGGAGGAGGAGGAGGAGGAGGAGGAGGAGGCAGGAGGAGGATGAGGAGGAGGAGGAGGAGGAGGAGGACCAGGAGGAGGAGGAAGAGGATGAGGAGGAGGAGGACCAGGAGGAGGAGGAGGAAGAGGAGGAGGAGGAGCAAAACTAGGAGGATGATTTGTTTCGTTTCAACCCCAACGAGTTTTCCTGCAGGGACTGGGGCGGAGACAGCCTGCATAATATTTTCCCCGCCAGAGTTAGGCGGGGAGACAAGGCCACGAGCAGGACCTGGAAGTGGAAAAGCAGCACAGACCGCCAGACCTCGACAGCACAAGAGGACGGGCGGCCATCAGCCAGGATGCTGGGCTGCGACGGTGTTGGGGCTAGGAGCCTGAGCTCCAGTCCACAGCAACACCCCAAAAGACGAGAGACCGACGGGGCGAGGAGCCCCCGTACTCCCGAGAAAATAGACACCTCCTCGAGCGTCGCGCATACCACGATGGCGGGGAGCCAGTACGTGAGACGAACGCGTGCACACACGAAATCACACGAAAGAAGAGGAGGGCCTAGGCGTTGGGGCCAGGGGCTACACTGCCTGGCCACGGCAAACGCCCAATTCGAGCGACTGTCGGGATAAACCTACCCCCGTGCTCAGCTGAAGGAAGCCCTCAGGAAGTGCGCGCAACTTCCCCCCGAAGCGGGGTGCCTGACACACGTGCAAACACGAAACGAACGCAAACGAAAAACGAAAGGCCCACACAAGGACGACGAGGCCTGCCCCAGGTGCTGGATGCGCCTGGACGACATAGCCTCGCCCCAGATGTAGAGCCGTGGCATAAACAAAATAGAAAGGCCGAAGGCCACAAATACAAAACAAAAAGTCGACCACCCACACAAGGACGACGAGGTCTCCAGCCCCTGGTGCAGCGAGCGCCAGGACGGCTGATGGCCTCGCCCCAGATGTGGGGTAAAACACGGATGCCTCCAAAAGGGTCAGTCGCATCGGGCCGTGCTTGGGATAAGAGGGAAAGAAGACGAAAGCCAGAATAACAAACTTTCCAGAGCTGTCAGACTGATCCTGGCGCCTCCTCGCCAAGAAAGCGGGATTGACCCGTCGCAGCTCTTGATGGGCATCTCTCTTCTGCACAGCAAAAAAAAACTCCGAGGCCACATCCTGCAGGTGAGCCCCCCCCCCCTCCCCCCTCGGAATCAGTGTCCTGCGGGGGCCCCGAGGAGGCAGGGAGGTGCCTGTAGGGGCCTCGGGGCAAGCGCGCTAAGTCCGAGCTGGAGATCGGGCAGTCGACGCCGACGGAGAGTCTTTTGGGGTGGCGCCCCTTGGAGACCTCCTACCACACCCTCCTTCCAAAGAGCGAAGGGCGAGACGGGCAATTGACCAACAAGCCTCTAACTATCCCGTGAGAAGAGTAGGATTTGCAAGAAGTACAAAGAATAAACGTAGCCCCGACGGAACATTCCAAACCGATGCAGGAGTGCCCTAAGCTCCTGATCCGTGGTAGAGGCAGCTCCCTCGCGCCTGGGCAATCCTCCAGGGGGGGGGGGGGGGGGGGGCTTCCGAGGCCAGGGGCAACGTCGCACTTTGAGGCAACGCAGGCACTTCCAAACAGTTCCAAAGTGTCGCCAGCAGTGCATCCCTCTGCCAGCTCTCACTGGCTTAGACGGGCGGACGTACTCTACTTCTCCGTACTCACGAAGAGGAGCGCAGTGGGGGAGAAGGTGCATCGCCATGGTACAGATAAGATCTAGCGAGTATGATGTCGGTGGTGAGCGATTCCTCAAGCTTCAAACCTGATGGGTGCCTCGCGAGGGCGGCCTTGGCCAGGGCATCGGCCTGGTTATCCCATTCCCTCCAGAAACGAAGCTGCGGGGAAATCGAAACGTCGTCGACCGATTGGTGGGATCTGACATGCGAAACTAGCGAAACATGCTTAAATCCTGGCTCAGCCCTAGCTTGCAACAGATGTCCTGAATACACGCCTTTATCACTGAGTTGCCTGGATCGGTCGGCCCCAAAAAGTTAAACAACATTCTCGCGGTCTGAAGCTATGGACGAGGGGCCCGAAATCAATTGGACACCCGCCAAAAATGCGCAAAACTCCCCAGCCTGGGGCGTCTGAGGGAGGTGAGCTCAGACGGGCCCAGAGGCTGTGGCAAGCAGTTCCTGGTCGGGACTGTGCAGGGCGACTCCCCAGGAGGCTCTGGACAGCTCCTTGATAACTCTTCTCGAACAAGAGCCGTCTACGAACACCGCGCCTTCAAACGATTCTGGCTGGGGGGGGGGGGGTCCGAATGCCAGGTGATGTTAAGCTCGTCGTCGTCCATATGCCGAGGAGGAGGGTGAATGTCTCCAGGGTGAGGGAGAGCCCCATGGGTAACCACAAACAACTTGTCCGACGAAGCCACGTAATCGAACCGAGAATCTAGGAGTTCCTGGCCAACCAACTCGGAACGGAGAGCTTGCAACTTCGGACGCATCCACAGGCGGTGGAAAATCGAGTCAGTGGGCGCACCGCGTAGCTCGCATTCAGCAGGAAACTGATACCCGCAGCCCCGAGCCTTCATTCGTGTCCAAATGCCGTCGCACGCACAGCTCCCCAGAACCCCTTTTGAAGGGGGGTAGACTTGGAGGAGGCCAAGCAAGAGGAGACCACATCGTAGCAGAGGCGGCCATGCCCGAAACAGTACTTGCGCGCCAGGTAGCGCTCGAGTCTCCCAAGGACCGCAGCTCGAAGGTGTTTCCTAAGGAGGGCGGGAGAAGTGAAAAAACAGCTCATGGGAGTTCCCGAGATCGTCAATCAGCCTGTTAAACTCGGGCATCTCCCAACCAAGACCCACAAGGGTCATGTGCATTCCCGACAGGGGGGGCCCTCACCCTCTCCAAGTACGCGGGGGACGGGCCCAGACGCTACCCCGCCACTTTCGCAGCAAGGGGATCGGGAACGCTGCAGCGTGGAGGTTACTAGAGGAGGCCCAAAGCTCACGATGCCATCTGCTGATGACAGAGACTTGCACCTGCCAAGAGGGGTCGCTTTCCAGGGGCATCTGGGCCGAAATCGATCTACCACTACAAGAGGGCCTCATGAGGCGAGCCAAGCTGCGTCTGAGCCAGAGGACTTCCGAGGGGGAGAGCCCATAGCACTCGGATCCGTACGTGGCGAAGGGCCGAGGACCCGCGACCCAAAGACGGCGAAGACGCTGCCTGCTCATAATTCGACCGAACTTGCCCAGCCGAAGGCTTCTCGCGTTTCCCTCAGCCAGTCTACGCTTGGCCCTGGCGTTTTTCCCCTGATGACGGAAAGAGGTCCCCTGGGTATCGTCAACGCCTAAGTTAACCCCTGAATTAACAAAGGGTCCTGAAAGTTCGATCCCAAGAGCGTCCTGGATCTCCAAGCCGACGGCCTTGGAGCTGCAGATAAGGATGGCCTTGTCGGCCGAGAGAGTGGCTCCGATCTCTGCGGTGGCACTCTGAAGGGCTCGAGCTCCTTCAACAACTCCTGATGCAACTTCTTGGCGGGTACCCACCGCAGCAATACTACTATTGTCGATGTACATCTTGAAATCCACATGCGGACTCCCGGCGATCTTATCCAGAGGGCCCATACTGTTGATACGTATCATAGTGGTAGCCATGCTACAGCCAGCTACAACCCCAAACCGAGCGAAAACAGCTTCGGAGATCATCGCCTGGAGACACACATGCCTGGCCGACGCGTAGACCGCTATGGCAACTCTGCTGGCAGCCAAGGGAAAATCGTGCTGGTGGCACCTCTGCTGCAACTGACCTAGGGGGAGGGTTTCGTAGTACTTGACGAAATCCCAAAGAAGGTTGGCTGACGTGTGATCTCTAGCAACTTCACCCTCGGCTCGGAGCAGCTGGCGCCATACAGCGCCCCCTGCACCCGTGAAGCTTCCCGCGGCAAAATAAGGTCGAGCGTTTCGCTTCTCCCACTCGTTGGCAATAGGCCTTCTGGCCTTTGCCCGAACACGGTAAGGGGCACAAAACACACCAATCGGACGGACACCCACGGGGACCTTGGGAATAATATACATCAAAACGACCGCAATCTGCGCGGGGAGCAGCCCCGAGGTTTCCATGACCTGGAAGATGGACAGCAGGGCGCTCAAACCTTGATCCGACAACCAACCAATGTGTCTGATGTGAAAACCGTCAGAGGCCACCGCCGAGCGCTCTTTGTGCCGAAGGCACAGATTTCGAACCGCATCCAGCTCGAGTGGCGGCAAGGGAGGGGCAGGGGCAAACGTCGCAGGGGTAGGGGTGGGGGAGGGGGTTGCTCTCCGCAGCCCTTTGTACCTGGAAGTTTCGAATTGCATGGTGCTTAAGGGATCACTCACCACCTTGCCTTCGCAGGAGAGCACGGTGGTAGGGTGCCCGGGGGTGGGGGCCTTAGAAGCCAGGTGAGCATTTCGCCCTCCTTGGTCAATCCCTTTCAAAAGCCAACTCTTCCATCCCTGCGAAGCCTCCTGCCGAGTCCTCTCAAGGACCGAATCCAGGGCCTCGCGGACGGTGGACCGAAAAACATCGATGCCGCACTCTAATCCTTTTCCGGAGGGCGTCGATAGTGTCAGCGGAGCGGCGACGCCAGTTCGAAAACTCACGGAAGAGATGCTCGTAGTCTCCCGCGCGCTTGCTGACAGCCAGGGGGATGGAAAACCGTAGGAAATGGCGCCCGAGAGGCCGTCCTGATCGGGGTGCTGAATGGCAGCCTCAAGCATGCCCGTGGCCTTCCAGAGCCATCAGATAGATAGCAGCTCGGGGTGTCTGGAAGGCTTCACGTCTTTCGCCGCGACCGAGGACCAAACCAAAGACGGGGGGGCCCCACGGGAACCAGGGTCCTTCAGATCAACTCCCGCCGCTTCCGCAATCTCCTTTTCCGCCAGGGCCGCCCAGAGTTGGTAGGACGAGGTGGGGAGGGATTGGGTGGCGGGGCCGTCGCCACGATGCGCCGCCTCTAAAGCCTCCGCGATCCGCGCCTGAGTGGAATGGCAGTCAGGGGCTTCGCGCAGAGGACCGATCGTCCGAACGGCGGGGGACCGAGCGGGTCGCTTCAAATTGAGGGATCTCAATGTGCCGAACTGAGGGAAGAGAGTGAGCCGAACGGGCCAATGGGGCGAGATATCACCCATCGGAGATGCGATCCAAGGCCTGGGCGGCGGAACTTAGCCCAGGACTGGCAATCAAGTAATCCTTCATCCTCATCCCTCCCGTGGCGAGGCAGGTACCCGAACAATCTGGAAACATACTAATGCCCCCGCTCTGCTTGTGAAAACTCTGCTCGTGTAAATCACTCGGGGGGGTGTTGAAATCCCCACCGATGAGCCACGGTAAGCATGAACTGGAAGCAGCCAATCCCGCGTCGGACAGGAGATGCTGATTCTTCGAATCGAAACCACTGCCGTCATAAAGGTAGACCGAGGTAACACAGAGTTCAGTGCCACCTGGGATGCCCACGATACCCGAGATCACCCTGGAATCTTGGGCCCCTTGAGCTGGATTGAGGTGGGGGCCCAGGAAGTCTCTCACGAAGATCGCCACTCCGCCAGTACTCCCAGAACCTTCCCCAGGGGCCGCAGGGCCCCAAATACCTCGCCAACCTCGCCGAGTCGACCAGGCACTTGTTTTGTGGATCCCCTCCCCAGCCAGAAAGTGGTGCTCTTGCATAAGCACAACATGGGCAGAAGCACTCTCAAGGTACTTCTGACCAGTCCCCCACCCTGAAATGTTGGCCGTTTCAAAACTCAGGGCTAAAGAGGAGGACTGATCCTGGCGAGAAGGAGGAGGAGGATCCGAAGGAGGGGAGGGGGTGCTCGCCCCCTGGGCCTGGGTGTCTAGCCGAGACGATCCCAGGAGGTCCTGAACCAAGATCCTAGTCCAGGTGAACTTAGACCAAAACGAATTTATAGTTGGCCCTAGGCCGAAATACGTGAAACCCGGGAACAAAAGCCCCCCCCCTCGGGCGCCTGCGGGCCACTAGGCGCTCGCGGCGCCTTCGGGGGGGGGGGGGGGGGGGGGGGGGGTTGTTCTTAATGGTGGCAGCTGCTGCCTCACGGGTGGCACGGCGGGCCGCCGCCTCTGCGTCGGCAGGGGGGCCTGTCTGGGCCGTGGTTCCACCGCTGGACCCAGCGCCGCTCTCAGGAGCAGGAGGTTCGCCGCGCCCACCTGCATCCGCAGCGCCTCCCTCACCTCCAGGGACGGCAACTGGGTCCTCTGACCCCCCTGCTCGACGCTTCTTCTGAAGACGATTGATGAGCTCCGAACGTTCTGACTTGAAGGCCTTGACCTTGTCCGACGCTTCGCCGAAGAGATTGACAACTGCTGCGCGAATCTCCGACTGAAGGTGCTCCAAACGCTGCTTGGCCTCCTTCTGGGTGGCCTCGTCAACCTCATACTCGTCTGAAAGATCACCGGCCAGCGATCCCAAAGAGATAGGTAGCTCCGCGTCAGCTCCAGAAATACTGTCGTCGATGCTGATGACCGACGGTAGTGGAGCAGATCCACCCGTTTTCTCATTGAGAATGCGAACCAACCTTGTATGCTCCGTCTCCGCAGCGTCCAGCTCTCCAGTGACCTTCTGCACCCAGTCGAGCTGTGACTGAAGCTGCTCTTGAAGTCGCTGATGATGTGAAACCGATTTGGAAAGCTTCGCCTCCAAACTGCGGAGTGAGTTGAAGGCGTTGGAAACTTGCTGCTGGAGTTTCGGCTCCTGGGCGGCGCTGGCCGCCTGAGCCTTCCTTTGCTCCAGCACCCTCTGGTAGCCCTTGGCTCCGTCGACGTCGCCGATCTTGTTGAGTGCCTCGATAGTCTGCTGGATATCGCCGAGGGACACATTGGCGGCGAGCTTGGGCAGCGGCGTCGGGGCGTTGGAGAACATGAACTGCGGCCCTGGACGGACTGGCAGCGCACCGCCAGGAGGAGGAGGAGGCACAGCACCAGGAGGGCCACCAGACGACGGCATCGGCGGAGGGGGCAAGTAGCCTTTCCACCCAGCTCCCCCCCAGCCGCCGCTCCAGTCGTGGCCATTTCCGCCGCGCTCCGTCTGCTGGCTCCACTGGCGGTGGTGGTCCGAGAAAGAGCCTGGAGCGCCCCGCGCCCATTGCCCACGAGGAGCCTGGCCACCTTCAACGGGCGCGACATCGTGGCGAGGGCCGTGGCAATGCTTGCAATGCCGCCAGCGCCCCAAGTTACGCTTGCAACCGCAACTCTGACAGGTCCAGCGCGGAAGCAGGTCCTTGCTGGGGGCCATGGAACGTAGCCTTTGGAAGTGATCTTACCCTCGTTAACCGCCGATGGGCGGCTCTCAAGCTAGCACAATAAATGATACAGCCAGGGCAAGTGGCCGAAATCTCCTTAGCCAAAATGGCTTGATCCAACATCGCTACGGAAGACTAGGAGGAGGAAGAGAGGAGAAGGGAGGAGAGGAGAGAGGAGGACTAAGATTAGGAGAGGAGGCAGGGGAGCAGGAGGCACGCAGTCGGAGGTACAGGAGGTTCCTTCATCCTGTTACGGATGAGGGAAAGAGGAGGAGGAGGAGGAGGAGGGGAGGAGAGGCGGAGCCGAGGTGGCTAGAGGGGAGGTGTAGGCCGGAGGAAGAGGTTGAGCAGGAGGAGGAGGAGGAGAGGAAGAGGACCAGGAGGAGGAGGGAGGAGGAGGACCAGTGAGGAGGAGGAGTAGGAGGGAGGCGTAAGGCTGAGAATATGAGGTGAGGAGGACCAGGATGAGGAAGGAGGAGGCCAGGGGAGGAGAGGGAAGGCAAGTCTTCTCTCTTCCTCTTTCCTTCATCCTCCGACGGACGGGGAGGAAGAGGGGGACCAGGAGGAGGAGGAGGGGGGGGCAGGATGAGGGGGAGGAGGATGATGATGAGGAGGAGGAGGATTACTCGACGCGGGGCTCCCCATATGTGCATCTCATTCTCTTGGTACGTCTTTCTCTTGATATCGGTCGGCAAGCGCCTGTGTGCGAAGGCGAACCGCTCGCTCGAGACATCCTCACAGTCTGCAAGCATGAGTGCGACCAATAGCAAATCTGAGGGCGACTGATTCTGAGTGTGAGTTAATCTGGGTGCGATTGAGCCTGGGTTTGAGAGGGTATGCGTGTGAGCAAATATGAGCGCGAGTAAATATGTGTGCGAGTGGGTCTGGGTATGGACGAATCTGAATGTGAACCAGTCTGTGATTGAGCGGGTCGTAGCATGATGAGTCTGAGCATGAGTGAGTCTGGGCTCGAGTGGGTCTGAGTGTGAGAAAAACTGTGTGCTAATGAATCGGAGTGCGAGTGAGCCGAGTGTGATTGGGTATGGATGTGAGGCAGTCTGAATGTGAACCGGTCTGCGTTTGAGCGGACCGAAGGATGATGAGTCTGAGCAGGGGCGAGTCTGAGTATGAGTGGTTCTGAGCGTGAGTCTGAGTGTGAGTAAGTTTGAATATGGGTACGAGCGAGTCTAAGTGCGAGTGGGCCTGCGTGTGACTGAGTCTGAGTATGAATGAGTATGAATGCAGAAGAGTGAAGGAGAGCGGAGGGCGAAGGAGAGTGAGGCGGAAGCGTTTGAGTAAAACCTAAAGCTTTGGAACATCGAACCTCGATCGTCTGGCATTGGCTACTCGAGTTGCCCACGTCCTCCTCCTCCTCCTCCTCCTCCTCCTCCTCCTCATCATCATCATCATCATCATCATCCCCTTCGTGCTTCTGCCCCTACCGTGTTCATGCTGTCCTCCTTCTCCTCCTCCTCCTCGTCATCGTCCTCGTCCTCCTCCTCATCGTTTCCTCCTTTTCTTCCTCCTCCTCCTCCTCCTCCTCCTCCTCCTCCTCCTCCTCCTTGGGGGTGCTGAAGCCAGCAAATCGCCTGAGACATCCTCCCACAATTGCTCCGACAACGACAAATGCCCAGCATCATAACGGCCAAACCGCCTGAGACATCCCCGCAAACTGGGCGCGAACGTCCTCCAAATCTGCTCCGACAGCGAAACCTGTTGGAAGAGAAAATGGCCAAACCGCCTGAGACATCCCCACAACATCCCGCAAAAAGGGCCGAATGAAATACCCACCCGCCGCCCCCCTTAGAGTGCTGAAACCAGCGAATCGCCTGAGACATCCTCCAAATCTGTTCCAGAAGCGAAACATGTTGGAAGAGAAAATGGACAAACCGCCTTAGACATCCCTACAAAATCCAGCGAAAGGGACCGAATGAAATACCCACCCCGCCGCTCCCCTTATAGTGTTGAAGCCAGCGAATCGCCTGAGACACCCTCCAAATCTGCTCCGACAACGAAACATGTCGGAAGAGAAACTGGCCAAACCGCATGAGACATCCCCACAAAATCCCGCGAACGGGGCCGAGTGAAATACCCCCCCGCCGCTACCCTTAGGAGTGCTGAGTAGCAAACCTGAGAGCGACTGATTCTGAGTGTGAGTTAACCTGGGTGCGATTGAGCCTGGGTTTGAGTGGGTATGCGTGTGAGCAAATATGAGCGCGAGTGCGTCTGTGTGCGAGTGGGTCTGAGTATGGACGAATCTGAGTGTGAACCAGTCTGTGATTGAGCGGATCGTAGCATGATGAGTCTGAGCATGAGTGAGTCTGGGCTTGAGTGGGTCTGAGTGTGAGAAAAACTGTGTGTGTGTGTAATGACTCTGGGTGCGGGTGAGCCGAGTGTGATTGGGTATGGATGTGAGGCAGTCTGAATGTGAGTCGGTCTGCGTTTGAGCGGACCGAAGGATGATGAGTCTGAGCAGGAGCGAGTCTGAGTATGAGTGGTTCTGAGCGTGGGTCTGAGTGTGAGTAAGTTTAAGTACGGGTATGAGCGAGTCTAAGTGCGAGTGAGCCTGCGTGTGACTGAGTCTGAGTATGAGTGAGTACGAATGCAGAAGATTGAAGGAGAGCGGAGGGCGAAGGAGAGTGAAGCGGACGCGTTTGGGTAAAACCTAAGGCTTTGGAACATCGAACCTCGATCGTCTGGCCCTGGCTACTCGAGTTGCCCACGTCCTCCTCCTCCTCCTCCTCCTCCTCCTCCTCCTCCTCATCATCATCATCACCATCATCATCATCCCCTTCCTGCTTCTGCTCCTACCGTGTTCATGCTGTCCTCCTTCTCCTCCTCCTCCTCGTCATCGTCCTCGTCCTCCTCCTCATCGCTTCCTCCTTATCTTCCTCCTCCTCCTCCTCCTCCTCTTCCTCCTCCTCCTCCTCCTCCTCCTTCTCCTCCTCCTCCTTGGGAGTGCTGAAACCAGCAAATCGCCTGAGACATCCTCCCACAATTGCTCCGAAAACGACAGATGCCCAGCATCATAACGGCCAAACCGCCTGGGACATCCCCGCAAACTGGGCGCGAACGTCGTCCAAATCTGCTCCGAAAGCGAAACATGTTGGAAGAGAAAATGGCCAAACCGCCTGAGACATCCCCACACAATCCCGCGAAAGGGGCCGAATGAAATACCTCCCCGCCGCTCCCCTTAGAGTGCTGAAACCAGCGAATCGCCTGAGACATCCTCCAAATCTGCTCAGAAAGCGAAACATGTTGGAAGAGAAAATGGCCAAACCGCCTGAGACATCCCTACAAAATCCCGCAAAAAGGGCCGAATGAAATACCCCCCCGTCGCTCTCCTTAGAGTGCTGAAGCCAGCGAATCGCCTGAGACATCCTCCGAATCTGCTCCGGAAGCGAAACATGTTGGAAGAGAAAATGGCCAAGCCGCCTGAGACATCCCCACACAATCCCGCGAAAGGGGCCGAATGAAATACCCCCCCGCCGCTACCCTTAGGAGTGTTGAAACCAGCGAATCGCCTGAGACATCCTCCAAATCTGCTCCGAAAGCGAAACGTGTTGGAGGAGAAAAAGGCAAACCCGTCTGAGACATCCCCACAATTACTCGACGCGGGGCTCCCCATATGTGTATCCCATTCTCTTGGCACGTCTTTCTTTTGATATCTGTCAATGAGCGCCTGTGTGCGAGGGCGAACCGCTCGCTCGAGACGTCCCCACAGTCTGCAAGCACGAGTGCGACCAATAGCAAATCTGAGAGCGACTGGTTCTGAGTGTGAGTTAATCTGGGTGCGATTGAACCTGGGTTTGAGTGGGTATGCGTGTGAGTAAATAATATGAGCGCGAGTGCGTCTGTGTGCGAGTGGGTATGAGTATGGACGAAACTGAGTGTGAGCCAGTCTGTGATTGAGCGGGTCGTAGCATGATGAGTCTGAGCATGAGTGAGTCTGGGCTTGAGTGGGTCTGAGTGTGAGAAAAACTGTGTGTGCTAATGAATCTGAGTGCGAGTGAGCCGAGTGTGATTGGGTATGGATGTGAGGCAGTCTGAGTGTGAGCCGGTCTGCGTTTGAGCGGACCGAAAGATGATGAGTCTGAGCAGGAGCGAGTCTGAGTATGAGTGGTTCTGAGCGTGAGTCTGAGTGTGAGTAAGTTTAAGTATGGGTATGAGCAAGTCTAAGTGCGAGTGAGCCTGCGTGTGACTGAGTCTGAGTATGAGTGAGTATGAATGCAGAAGAGTGAAGGAGAGGAGGGCGAAGGAGAGTGAGGCGGAAGCGTTTGAGTAAAACCTAAAGCTTTGGAACATCGAACCTCGATCGTCTGGCCCTGGTTACTCGAGTTGCCCACGTCCTCCTCCTCCTCCTCCTCCTCCTCGTTCTCTTCCTCCTCCTCATCATCATCATCAACATCATCCCCTTCCTGCTTCTGCTCCTACCGTGTTCATCCTGTCCTCCATCTCCTCCTCCTCCTCCTCGTCCTCTTCCTCCTCCTCCTCGCTTCCTCCTTCTCTTCCTCCTCCTCCTCCTCCTCCTCTTCCTCCTTCTCCTCCTCCTCCTCCTCCTCCTCCTCCTCCTCCTCTTCTTCCTAGGGAGTGCTGAAACTAGCAAATCGCCTGACACATCCTCCCAAAATTGTTCCGAAAACGACAGATGCCCAGCATCATAACGGCCAAACCGCCTGAGACATCCCCGCAAACTGGGCGCGAACGTCCTCCACATCTGCTCCGGGAGCGAAACGTGTTGGAAGAGAAAATGGTCAAACCGCCTGAGACATCCACAAAATCCCGCAAAAGGGGCCGAGTGAAAACCCCCCCCGCCGCTCCCCTTAGAGTGCTGAAACCAGCGAATCGCCTGAGACATCCTCGCAAATCTGCTTCGAAAGCGAAACACATGTTGGAAGAGAGAATGGCCGAACCGCCTAAGACATCCCCACAAAAATCCCGCCCTAGGAGTGCTGAAGCCACAGAATCGCCTGAGACATCCTCAACATCAGTGTGTGTGTGTGTCATCCGATGAGTGGACCTGAGTGAGTGTAGTGAATGTATGAATACAAGTACGAGTGAGTCTGAGTGATGAGTGGGTCTGAGTGATGACTGAGTTTGAGTGATGAGTGAGTCTGAGTGACGAGTGATGAGTCTGAGTCATGACTGAGTCCGAGTGATGAGTGGGTCTGAGTGATGAGTGAGTCTGAGTAATGAGTGGGTCTGAGTGATGAGTGAGTCTGAGTGATGAGTGAATGGGTCTGAGTGAGAGGAGTGGTGTGTTCTCTTTCCTCCGGCGCGGTCAGCCAATAACAAGAACCCCATACTTAGGATATGGGGTTAAATCCGCAAAAGGGGCCGAAAGAAATACCCCCCCGCCGCCCCCCTTAAGTGCTGAAACCAGCGAATCGCCTGAGACATCCTCGCAAACTGCTCCGAAAGCGAAACATGTTAGAAGAGAGAATGGCCGAACCGCCTAAGACATCCCCACAAAAATCCCGCCAAAGGGGCCGAGGGAAATACCCCCCCGCCGCTCCCCTTAGGAGTGCTGAAGCCATAGAATCGCCTGACACACCCTCAACATCAGTGTGTGTGAGTCATCCGATGAGTGGACCTGAGTGAAGGTAGTGAATGTATGAGTACAAGTACGAGTGAGTCTGAGTGATGAGTGAGTCTGAGTGATGAGAAAGTCTGAGTGATGAGTGAGTCTGAGTGATGAGTGATGAGTCTGGGTCATGACTGAGTCCGAGTGATGAGTGGGTTTGAGTGATGAGTGGGTATGAGTGATGAGTGGGTCTGAGTGATGCGTGAGTCAGAGTGACTGACTGAGTCTGAGTGATGAGGGAGTCTGAGTGATGACTGAGTCTGAGTGGGTCTGAGTGAGAAGAGGTGAGGTGGTGTTATGTTCTCTCTCTGTTCCTCCGGCGCGGTCCGCCAATAACAAGAACCCCATTTCTTTGGATCCCCATATGTGCATCTCATTCTCGTGGTACGTCGTCGGATCGGATAGAAAACTCGCAGGAGGAGGAGGAGGAGGAGGAAGAGGAGGAGGAGGACGAGGAGGAGGAGGACGACGAAGAGAACGAGGAGGACGACGACGAGGAGAACGAGGAGGAGGACGGGGAGGAGAACGAGGAGGACGACAAGGAGAACGAGGACGACGACGACGACGACGACGACGAGGACGAGGAGGGAGAGGGCGGCCGGAGGCAGCTTCTGTGCCCCCCGGGGCCCCTCGGAGCCGCTGCGTGCAGCTCGGCCGACCGGCGCGGCGACGCCATCAAACCGCCAGGCCGCTGGACTTCGTCGTCGTCGTCGTCGTCGTCGTCGTCGTCGTCGTCCGTCGTCCGCCGTCGTCCGTCGTCCGTCGTCCGTCGTCCGTCGTCCGTCGTCCGTCGTCCGTCGTCCGTCGTCGTCGTCGTCGTCGTCGTCGTCGTCGTCGTCGTCGTCGTCGTCGTCGTCGTCGTCCGTCGTCCGTCGTCCCTCGTCCCTCGTCCGTCGTCCGTCGTCCGTCGTCCGTCGTCCGTCGCCCGTCGTCGTCGTCGTCGTCGTCGACGTCGTCGTCGTCCGTCGATGTTGTCGTCGTCGTCGAGGAGTGAGACGAAGAGGAACGAGAGGAGAAAGAGAAAGAGCAGGACGTTAGGGCATGTACCCAGACCGCTTTCGCCAGTGCGCAGCGTACAGCGAAGGGTTAAAAGCGAAACGAATTCAACTGTTTAAAATCTGCGTTTAAACAGTCGATCCTCTCAGTGAGGCCGTCCTTTGCGGATCCGACTGAACACACAGGTTAAATTAGCCATGCAAACAACTGCTCAATGTTTATCCCCGCTGATCCTCTCAGTGAGGCCGGACTTTGCGCCTCCAGCTGGTTTAAACACAAAAGTTGAACAGATGTTTAGCTGCACGCTGCCAAGCTGCTGGGAGGATGTGGAGAGGAGAGAAAAGAGGTTACCTCGCATGCGACATCTCTTACAGTTAGCGCCTGGCCCGCGAGCGCGAACATCTTGTCTACCTGTTTAGCGGCGGTCGCGGGCGCGTGAGCGCACTTCCAAGGCTTTCGCAGATCCGCCGACCCCTCGTGGGTCTCTGGGCGCGTGAGATTCCCCTCCAAAAATTCTTTCTCACCCACCCCCCCGGGGCCCCAAAACTGGGAATTTGACCCCCCCCCAGGCCGGGGGGGATTAAGGGTCCCCCGACGACCCAAGAGGGCCCCAAGACGCACCCAAGACGGTTCAAGAAGGCCCCGAGTCTCTGAAAGATCGCTCCAAGACGCCCAAAATAGCCCCAAGACGGCTGAAGAGCCCTCCAAGAGCACTTCCAACAGGCCAAATCATAATTGTTCTGAAAAAATATGTGGAGGATTTTGGTGTTCTCGCCTTTTCGGCCTTCCGCCGCTCCATGACGTCCCTAGAAGCCTCCAAGACCACTCCAAGACGGCCCAAGAAGCCTCCAAGAGGGCCCCAAGACGGCCCCACAGGGCGCCCAAGACGGCCCAAGAGGCGCCCAAGACGGCCCACGAGGGCCCCCAGACAGCCTCAAGAAGGGCCCAAGAAGGGGAACGCGAACCGAAAATCCGAGCCTCCGGCCCCAAGAAGCCCCGAGGAGGCCCCCAAGAGGCCCCCCAAGAGGCCTCAAGAGGCTCCCCCCCAGATGCCTAAACGAGGCCCCAAAACGATCCCCAGAGGCCTCAAAACTGCCTCTAGGAGGCTCCCGAGAGGCTTCCCACGAGACCCAAACGAACATCCACGAGGCCTATGACCCACAACCCAGGCACGGCGGCGGGATGGGCCGAAGGCCATTACGTAGATATAGGGGTCGGCGGATGTGGCGCAAGCCTGTAGAATACTATTCTCCTCTCCCCCCGGACTCCGTCCAGAAGATGTTCGACACTCTCCGCGTGCTGTTTTGGATCCACACAGGATTTCGAAAAATGTTTCTGTTGTGTTTCACAATCCAGTTTCCTCCGGTGCTTCAAAATGGTGCTCCCGCTGCAGCGTAGGCCTCGTTTTCAGATCGGCGCTTGCTACTGCAAATCAAAGTGGCGCTCTCGCCCCAGCACGGGCCACTTTTCTGAATCCGAGTCGTTCTTCATCGTTGTCTTTCCTGTCATCGTCGTAGCCCCCTTCATTTCCCCTCCTCCGCCTGCCCCTGGTCCTCCTGTTCCTCCCGCTCCTTCCGCTCCAATTCCTGCTGTTGCTGTTCGTCCGCGTCCCTTTTCTCCCCCTCATCCTCCTGCCCACGCGCCACATCCTCCTCCTCCTCGTCCTCCTCCTCCTCCTCCTCCTCCTCCTCCCTCCTCCTCCTCCTCCTCCTCCTCCTCCTCTCCTCCCCTCCTTGCCTCCTCCTCTGCCCCTGCCTCTCCTCCTCCCTCCTCCCTCCTCCCATCCTCCCTCCTCCCTCCTCCCTCCTCCCTCTCCCTCCCTCCCTCCTCCCTCTCCCTCCTCCCTCCTTCCCCTCCTCCCTCCTCCCTCCTCCTCTCCCTCAACTCCTCCTCCCCTCCTCCCTCCTCCCTCCTCCCTCCTCCCTCCTCCCTCCTCTCCCTCCCTCCTCCTCCCTCATCCCTCCCCCTCCCTCCCTCCTCCCTCCTCTCTCCTCCTCCTCTCCTCCTGCCTCCTCCTCCTCCTCCTCCCCCTTCCTCTCCCCTACTCTTCTCCTCCATCTCTCCTCCGCTCCTCCTCCTGACTCCTCCTCCTCCCTCCTCTATCCTCCGTCTTCCTCCGTCCTCCTCTTCCTTCTCCTCAGTCCTCCTCCTCCTCCTCCTCCTCCTCCTCCTCCTCCTCCTCCTCACCCCCTCGATAAGTTCGCATAGCACGAGGTGTTTCTGCTGTTGGATTGCAGGTCGGCGACCACACGCGTCCGCGGATAGAGAAAAAATGCGCAACGTGGCGCGCGCGCGCACCTGGCCTTTCCTCCCCCCTCTCCATCCCCCCCTCCTCCTCTTCCCCTCTCCTCCTTCCCTTCTTTCTCCTTCCCCTCCTCCTCCTCCTCCTCCTCCTCCTCCTTCCCTCTCCTTCCCTTCCCCCCCTCCTCCTTCTCCTTCCTTCTTCTCCTTCCCCCCCTCCTCCTCCTCCTCCTCCTCCTCCTCCTCCTCCTCCTCCTCCTCCTCCTCCTCCCTCCTCCTTCCCTTCCCTCTCGGCGCGGCTGGGGCAGGGCGAGCTCTCGACTGACCGCGTGGCCGTGGACGGGCCCCGGCGTCTTTCGAGAGGCCGACCACCTAGCCTGGGCGGCAAGGCCTCGGGAAGGAGAGGAGGGAGCACGAGGCACTGTGGGAGGAGAGGGGCCGGGGAGGACGGAGAGGATGGAGAGCAGGAAGGAGGAGAGGGGAGGGGCGAGGATCGAGGAGAAGGTGCACCATGGGGGGATTAGAGAGGAGGAGGGGGAGGAGGGAGGAGAAAGCACGATGGGAGGAGGGAGAAGAGGCATGACAACGCCTCAGGTGATTGCCAGCAGCTGGGAGCCGGGCCAAACTATCATCAGAGGACTTGCGGGGCGCCAGACGTCATGTGCGAAAGTGAATACCGCACCATCCGTCCGCCTGACATCCGCTGATCCCACTTGCCAGGGATGGCAGGGCGCGCGAGACGCTGGCTGCCCTTCTTCTCCCTTTTCCAACACCTCCCAGGAAGTCCAGAATCAGGTTTCCTGAAGGGGGGGCTCGTCAACGCATCTCCCGAACGCTGAGGCCCCCAAGATGGCCGACTATGGCCCCAACGTGGCCGAAGATGTCCCGAGGTGGGCTTCAAGAGTGCCTTATACGGCAGAGGATCGACTGGGAGAAGGAGGTACAGGTGAGGGAGAGGAATGGGGAGGAGAAGGCGGGGAGAAAGGCCGCAGGAACGAAGGCGACCGGAAGAAAGTAACAGGGAGGAGAGAGGGAAGGGAGGAAAGGAGAGGGGGCAAAACAAAACATGGGAACGCGGCACGCAGTGCACTCCCCCGCCTGGGAAATGAAAGCACGCCCCCTCGCCACTGCACCACCGCCCGAGTTTACGTGGGACAAGGGGGGGGGACAGCATTGCCCGTTCTGACGGCGTTGGCCAGGGGGGTGCAGGTAGTGGTAGTGGGGGCGGTCGTGATGGCGATGCCGATGGTAAACTTCCAGCTGGGCAACGAACTCACCACCTGCATGCGAATATGCCTACAAAGAGATGCGGCAACCAACTCGATGCCGCCACGCCAACGGCAAGCGCGGCAGAAGAGGCCAGGCAAGATACAAGGCGAGGAGCTTGAAATGACTGTGGACTGCTACCACCCGGTCAGCCTGCCTTCTCGTCCGTCTGCTCATCTCGCTCTCGCTCGTACACACGCTCGGCAGCACGATGCTCTGCGCAGGCTGGCACTCTCATCCGATTTGGGCGATGGGAGCTGTCAAGCCTAAGCCTGCAGACCTTGCACAGACCCCAGGGACGGGTCGGTGACATGCCGACTGATCGACAACAGAACGAACGAACAAAAGACCCGGGAGGTACAGAGGCGCAGCCGAGACGAAAGACGGCGGGAAGGGTGGGCAAGCAGGCCAGCACCATAGAGGCCTCCTATATGGGGTTGGAGTAGATGTGGTCGGAGGATCGTGCACCGGCGGTGCATCGTCGACGTCGGCGACGTCGACGTGGCGCACATCGGGCTCCACATCCAGCCGCATCGGCGATGCGTCGCCGATACGGCCCGATCCTCCGACCCCATCTACTCCATCTAGGAGGCCTAGAGAATGAGGAAGAGGACCTGGCCCATGGGGTCCAGGATCCAGGTCAAATCCTCCTCCTCCTCCTCCTCCTCCTGCTCCTCCTCCTCCTCCTCCTCCTCCTCCTCCTCCTCCTTGGGGGCAGGCAAGCTCACCGGCCAGCGCTCCAGATCCGCCAAGACAGCCCGAAGCAGACAAGCGGGACGCGCAGAGGCACGAGGAGGCAACCCGGAACGCACGAGGCACGCGCGGCAGCCAGGGCGCGGCCGGCAGCCGCCCCCCAGCAGGGGGCACGCCGCCCCAGGAACAGGAGGAGGAGGAGGAGGAGGAGGAGGAGGAGGAGAAAGAGGAGGAGACAGAGGAAGAGGAGGAGGAGGAGGAGGAGGAGGAGGAGGAGGAGGAGGAAAAAGAGGAGAAGGAGGAGGAGGAGAAAGAGGAGGAGGAGGAGGAGGAGGAGGAGGAGGAGGAGGAGGAGGAGGAGAAAGAGGAGGAGACAGAGGAGGAGGAGGATCATGATCAACGGCGATCGCCGGCCGCCGGCCTGATCCGATCAAGATGGAAGAGCCGACCGGATAGCCTATCCGGGTGCTCGGGCGCGGCATGCACGAGCCTCCCCCCGAACTCCTGCATGGGTGGACGTGAAGGCCCCCAAGGGCCCCCAGCACCGAGCAACGAGCATACCGTCATGCCCCCTGCCCCCGCCCCTGCGCCTCGAGCGTCCCCAGAAGGGCGCCCAAGGCCAGGAACCCCCAGGGGACCTTCCCCCCCGGGCACCTGCTGGACCGGCAACCCCTGCGCCAAGAGGACGCGAGGGGCCCTCGGCCCAGGGGTCCCCCCCCTCCTTCAGCCCCAGGGTGGGCGGGATGGGATCGAACCGGCTGTAAACGCCTGCGGGCGGGCGGACAATCAACCATGTGCTCATGATCCCCTACCTCCCCAACGGACCACCAATAACCTGCCAGGGGTCGAGGATAGGAGGAGGGAGGAGGAGGGAGGGAGGAGGAGGAGGAGGGAGGATGAGAGAAGGAGAAAGAGGAGGAGACAGAGGAGAGGAGGAAGAGACAGAGGAGGAGAAGGAGTATTAGTGAGAAGAGGAGGAGGAGGAGGAGGGGAGGAGGAGGAGGAGAAGGAGGAAGGAAGGAGGAGAGGAGGATGAGGAGAAAGAGGAGGAGGAGGAGGAGGAGGAGAAGGAGGAGCAGCCGGCAAGGGCGAGGGGCAGCGAGGGCCGGGCGGCCTGGCCCCGTGGGGCCCGGGGCCTCGCGCGCAGCGACAGGCACGTCGCAGCAGCCGAAGGCAGGCGGGAGCCAGGGCCTCCTCCTCCCTCCTCCCTCCCTGATCAAACCTCCTCCTTCCCTCCTCCTCCTCCTCCTCCTCTCCCTCCTCCTCCTCCTGCCCCTCCGCCCTCCTCCTCCTCCTCCTTCTCCTCCTCCTTCTCCTCCTCCTCCTCCCTCCTCTTTTCCTCCTCCTCCCTCTCCTCCTCCGCCTCCGCCGCCGCCTTCCTCCTCCTCCTCCTCTCCTCCTCCTCCCTCCTCCTCTCCTCTCCTCCTCATCATCATTTTCCTCCTTCCTCCTCCCCTCCTCCTCCTCATCATCATCATGCATCATCATCATCATCATCATCATCATCATCATCATCATCATCATCATCATCCTCCTCATCCTGCTGCTCCTCCTCCTCCTCCTCCTCCTCCTCCTCTTCCTCCTCCTCCTCCTCCTCATTCTCTTCCTCCTGCTCCATTCCTCCTTGTAGACAACTCCTCCCTGTCGCACCCCGAGGCCAGTTTTTAGAGCGGGCCGGGCGTTTCGCCTGAGCTCCTTAGCGCCGTGCACACTCGTTTTTTAACATTTGCAGTCGGATTGAGGGCGGGTGGATTTCAACATGTGGCTCTCGCCTTAGCGCCGCGCACAAATCGTCTTACAAAAATTACAAGAACTTCACGGATTGAGGGCCGCTCCTTTTCAAAATGTGGCTCTCGCCGTAGCGCCGCGCACATCCGTTTTAAACGGTTGCAAGAGTTTCATGGATTCCCATGATCAACGTATCAAAACTTGTGTTTTGGACGGATTCAAGATTATGCGGGTGCAACAGTCATGTTGGTTCGCAGTGTTGAAATCCAAACAATGGCGTTATGGCACGATTCCGGATCGCCAAGCTACAGCAGTCAGGTTGATACGTGGCGTTATTATCCCGAGAACAATTTTTTGGCATGCTTCAGGATCTTCCGACGGTTGTCTTCAAACGAGGCAGTTCCCTCAATGGAAATGAACCGTTGTAGGGGCCTGTGAAGAGGGAGCTTGGAGGGAGGGTTAATTCCAACATCGTTGATGGCACTTGGGTTTACACTCCTCCTCCTCCTCCTCCTCCTCTCCTCTGGTGGGCAGCGGCCGGAGAGAGGCGCGGCAGCCGAGGGCAAGCCCGAGCAGAGACCCCAGGGGCCACGACGCGACACTCGCGACAGCCAAAAAAAGAGCGGGACGGGGGGACCCCCACGGGCGGGGACCGGGCACACTGACGCGGCAGACAGGTCGAGCGGAAACAGGGCGCTCTGTAGCAACAGCCGAAGCAAGCGGAACCCACGGGCCCAGGAACCCTGGGGCGGCGATGCGAACATCGCAGCGGCCAGAGCAAGCGGGACACGGGACCTTACGGCGGAGGCGATGGGCGAGCCGCGCCAACCAGAGCAAGCGGGGCCCAGGGACCCAGAAGCACTAAAACAACGAGGCGCAAACATCGCACGACGGCGCGCGCGAGCGGGACCCGCCGGGCCTTCAAGGGAGGGGCGGCGGCCGAAAAAGAGACGCCGCGGCAGCCACGGCGAGCGGGATCCGGGGAGCCCTCTTCGGACGGCGACAGGAGGCCTCCAGCGCGGAGGAGCTTGGAGTCCCGAAACGGTGGCGGCGGCAGGCCGTGCGGTGACCTCTCGATACCCCCCCAAAAGCCTCAGCGCACGGTCTGTCGCCGCACGGTCTCTTGGGACCCCGGAGGCCCCCGTCGCCCGAGACGTCCTCGGAGAGGGCCTCGAGTCCCAAAACTGCGCGGGGACCCCGAAGCCCCACCGACTCACCACACGGTGTGGTCGCCACCCCGTTTGGGGGCCCCCGAAGGAGCCGGTTCGCTTCCAGACGAGCGGGACCCCTGGAGAGCGAGCCATGCTCTCGGGGGGCTGCCGAGGGTGTCCATGGCCCAGGGTGCCCCCAGCCCTGCGCTCGACTCGGGAGCCCCTGGGCCCCTCGACAGATATTCGTCGTCCTCTTCTTGCTTCCTCGACGCCATGCTGAAACACTCTGAAACCGCCCAGGCCTACGTCGTGACTGGCGCCCTCCTCCTCCTCCTCCTCCTCCTCCTCCTCCTCCTCATCGAACTACCACGCATCGCCGTGCAGCATACGAGGAGAGGGCCACGCCCTGCGCGCTACACGCAGCTGCACAAAGGTACCCTTCGCCAAACTGCAGGTTCTGTCGACCCCGCGTTTTCCGCAATGCGCCCCTTCCACTCAACTACGGCGTTGCTGAATTTCGCGTTGGCTGGCGCGCTTGAGGGGGAGGGCCCGGGGAAAGGGGGGGAACGGCGACGGCGACGACGACGACGACGACGACGAACGGAGAGCGTCTTCCACACGCCGGCACCTCGAATACCGCAGATATGCGTCCAAGTTTACACGCTTGACGCACTCACTGCTGGCGCCGAAGATCCCTCGACCTTGCTGGCGAACTAATGCTCCCGTCAGCGGCCTGCTGACGTGCAAGGCCATCAACTTGCAGAGGCAGGAGGAGAGTGAAGGACACATGCTTACCAGCGTGGACCCCAAAATGTAAGTTATTGCACTGTGAATGTTCAAGCTCTGTGGTGCAATCAATGTGTTCCTAGTGCAGTCCATGTGGTGGAAGCTACGCGGTGCAAGCTATGTGGTGCAAGCCCTGATGCAACACATGCAGCGCAATCCATGTGGCGGCAAGCTGTGCGGTGCAGGCCACGAGGTGAAGGCTGCTCGGTGCAGGCTGCGCGGTGCAGTCCGTTTGGCGCAGGCTGCGCGGTGCGAGAAGCTCTGCGGTGCAAGCTGCGTGGTGCAAGCGAGCCGCCTGGCGAGAACTGCGCGGTGCCAACCGCACGGCCGCCCGCTGCACGAGGCGCCCACGAGGCGCCGACGCGCGGGCACGCCGCGGAACGTCGGCACACCCGCCCAGCGCACGAGGCTCCGACGAGGCGGCCACCTGGCTTGGGCGTGGCTAATGGGGGGGTCACAAATGGGGGGGTCAAAAAATGGCCCCTTATCGTGCCCCTTTCGGGCCCCTCCAGAGCCCCAGGGGGCTCGTTTAGGTACCATTCGGGTACCTTTTCGGACCACACTCGCCGCCCCCCCACTTACGATCCCCCCATTACGCAGCGCCCAACCTGGCGATCACGGGCGGGCGCCGGGCGAACCCTCGGCATCCTCCTCCTCCTCCTCCTCCTCCTCCTCCTCCTCCTCCTCCTCCTCCTCCCCTTCCTCCCCCTCCTCCTCCTCCTCCTCCTCTTCCTCCTCCTCCTCCTCCTCCTCCTCCTCCCTTCCTCTCCGTCTCCCTATGTCTCTTCCTCGCCTTTCCTCCCGTCCCGTTCTTTCATGGCTCCCAACCATTCGTCCCCTCCACACCGCCCAGCGCACGAAGCGCCCACGAGGCGGCCACGAGCGCCAGGCGGGCACGAGGGCACAGGGCGAAAGCCAGGCACGCCCTCTCCCAGCACGAGGGGCGTCGCTTGAGCTCTGGGGAGGGCGCCCACCAGGCGGGCCCCGGGCGGAACCCCGGCACGCGCCGCCGATACCACAGGAGAGTCGAGCGAAGTCCTCCACGGTACGGCACTCACTTTTGGGGGAAAGCTGGCCCTTCGAGCTCTGTCTCCTTCCCCCTGTGGCAAAAAGACGGACGTGCTCGGTACGCGTCGAGAGAGATACTCGACCGACACCGACTTCTCTCATCGCACGGATGGAAACAGATGAGCACATGGAAAATACTTCTGGAACCAAGCTCAGCCTACCTTGAGGCCACGTGGTCAGCCTGCAGTTGTGATGAAGGCTACTGCGAGGCGAGGCGTCGAAAGCAATCCTAGTATTGGATGCGGCATATTCTGTAGGGTAGGCGCCGAGAAACAAATATCCGAATCATTATAGACTTGGAAGTGCAGCGGTCCGTCGTGGACAATGCACCAGACACAGCGCACGGGCGCTCCTACGTCATTCACTCAAGGCAGTGGTCCAACCTTGCACCGAACAGGTTGAAAACGACCTTAGGCCCTGGCTGGCAGGCCCCGGCATACCCTGCCCCCCCAGGCAAGTAATTCCCAGCAGCCTGGGCCCGCCCCAGAATCCCGTGATACCCCCCACCACGCTCATTACCCGTCGGTCGGAAGAAGTGGGTAAAAACATGAAGTAGGAAGGCGGATGAAGTAGATCGGGTTCAGGCCCTCCCAGAGAATAACGAGCCACAGCAAAAGCATATCGATTCTTGAAATAGGATCGGCGTGTACCAGCAGCAGTGACAGCAGCTGATGACCCTACTGCGCACGCCCCGCTCCTCCGCCCCGACTCCCCTTCTGGTCTCTTTGCGGCAGTTGGCGGGTGCTGCTGCGGCTCTCCTGTGGCCGTCGCGGGGCGGGGCAGGGGGGAGCGCCATCCAGGGCACCAGTGGGGGCCTTTCGAGCGTTCGGGGGGGATTATGGGAACCCCCGTGGGGCAGCTCCAGGCACTATGGAGCCACCTTGGGGCAGGGCAAGCTGTGCCCAGGTGCCTCCGCAGGCTCCCCCACAGGATCCCCTTTTCCGACATCCTCCGCCTCCCTCTCTACGCTCTTCCCTCTCCGCCTGTCCTTTGACCCTGTCCATCACGTCTCGTCCGCTCATGCCCCTGTGCCCCCCCCACTGCGGGGCTCTGGCGGACGTGGCGGACGTGTTCCGGAAGGCGCTGGGTTTCATGTTCAGGCAACACTGGTGTGCACTCGTGGGGAAGTTCTTGTGCTGGTGGGAGGGGAGGAGAGTCGTGGGGATGAGCTGTGGCCCTCGCGGAGCAGCGGCGGTTGTGCACACTGGAGCGCTCTTGAGCGTTAGGGGGGCGGCCTTGGCTCCCTGTGATGGTCTTTTGTGGGCTCCCCGGGCCTGCCGCGAGTCCCCAGGGAGGCTTGCCAGCGCCATCTTGGCCCCACTGAGGCCGTCTTGGGGTCCTGCTGGCATCTCGGCGTCGTATTAAGATCTCTTGGGGCTCTTTCGGCCCGCTGGAGAGCCTCTCAGGGGCCCTCTGGAGCCGTGGCGGGGCAATCTTGGAGGCCTGCAGGGCCCTTGTGGACGCTCTACCAGCCACAAGAGGGGGAGAACTGTGACATATAACAAAGCAAAATTTTGACGAATCAGCGAAGCCGCTTGCTGGGAGCCCCTGGGGCATCCTCCTGGGGCTTTCTCGGAACGTCTTTGGAGCCTCGTCGATCCTCTTAGTGCCATCTTGGGCCATCTTGGCCGTCTTGCCGCAGACGTCCAGGGACTCTTGGGGCTCTTTTGGAAGCCTCTTGGCTTGCGCTCATCTCTCGGGCCAGCTGGAGGGCTTCGTGGGACCCTGTTGGGCCGGCTTGGGACGATCCTGGAGGCCTGAAACCGTCGCAAACGCCATTCAATCAAAAAGAGGCGAGGACGCCCAAAGCAGAACGCATGCAAAATATCAATGATGCTAGCCTGTCGGAGGCCTCTGTGATGTCCTCCTGGGGCCCTCGGAAAGTTTCTTGCGAGCCTGTGCGACCCTCTCGGAGCCATCGTGGGCTATCTTAAAAACTGTCTTGGCTCTCTTGGAAGCCTCTTGGGTTTGGGGGTCGGATAGAAAACCGTGGGTGGTTCTTTTGGGGCGTCCTGGGGCGATCATGGACGCCTCTTGGGCCGTCGTGGACGCTTCGAAAACAAACATGGAGGGAAACCAGACATCGAAACAGCGAAAATGAATTCTCCTGGTCGGGGCCTCTGGACGTACTCTTGGGGCCCTCTCGGAGCTTCTGGGGAGCCTCTTCTCTGGCCCGGCCATCTCGAAGCCATCTCGGTTTTCCCGACAACGCCCTGTGGTGCCCGCGCCCCCACACACCGTCCCGTGTGCCCCTCCGCAGACGTGGGATCCTCCTGCGGAGCTTTGGGCTCACCACGGAGCCACTCCCAAGATGCACGTATGTGTGCAGGCACCCACACATCTACATTTGTTTGGGGAGACGAGGCTAGATGGGAAGCCGTCTGTGCAGACGAAATAGAATTCCGAGCCCCCAAGGTCGCCTCAGCCAGCCTGGGTTTGGCAGAGGGCGACGGCGGCGAGGCTAACCTTCCCTCGCAAACGCTTTCGCGGTCTCACCTCATCCCACATATCCGCCAACCCCAGAGGCGTGTGAAATGAAGGGCCAGGTTAGAGACACTACGTCCTGTTCTCTAGCCCCCCACCCAGTAATTTCCGCGCCCCGCACGGCAATTCCTGGTCTGGAACCCACCCTGACCTTCACACTGCCCCTACCACGTCTGACATCCCCAGACCTCCAGCCCATCCCTCGGGATCTCTGCTCTTGGAACCACCCTCCTGGACCTTCTGTGTGTACTGTTTTAGGGACCATGCACCCTACAAAACAAGACGCTGGGTCCCCACACTCCCTCTGACACCCCCACCCTCCTGGACCTTCTGTGTACTGTTTGAAGGACCCTGCACCCTACGCAGCACCCCGCAATGGCGGATAAGAGTGAGGGGGCGGACGCGGGCGTCGAGCCAGCGGACCTCGTGGCCCGCACCTTCCCTGTCGATGGCACCCTCCTCCTCCTCCTCCTCCTCCTCCTCCTCCTCCTGCTCCTCCTCCTCCTCTTCCTCGTCCGCGTCCTCGTCCTCATCGTCGTCGTCGTCGTCCGCCTCCTCCTCCACCTCATCCTCCTCTTCCTCCTTTTCCTGCTCATCCTCCTCTTCCTCCCCCTCTTTCTCCTCCTCCTCCTCCTCCTCTTCCTCCTCCATCCCGATCCTCACCCCTCCTCCTTTCCGTCGTCGTCGTCGTCCTCCTCCTCCTCCTCCTCCCCCTCCTCCTCCCTCCTTTCTCGTCGTCCCCCTCCGTCCCCCCTCCTTTTCCTCCCATTTCCTCCTCGCCCTCGTCGTCGGCCTCCTCTTCGTCCTCGTACTCGTCGTCGTCGTCGTCGTCGTCGTCGTCGTCGTCGTCGTGCTCCTCGCCCTGCTCCTCCTTCCCTCCTCCGCGGCAGCAGGCAACTGGATTGTCAATGAACGTGTTCAGACACAGCCCCGCCGCAGGCGCCGATGTGTTGTTGTAGAGTCAACGTGGGCCCGATCGGGGGAATGGCACGAGAGCGCTTTCACAAACCAATGCGAGCAAACCCGCCGCAAGCGCCGATTTACGTGCTCTGACAAAATCAGCGCGGGGGGGATCGCTGGTGGGCCACCCGGAACGAATGCAAAAGAAGCCCGCCGCAGGCGCCGAATCTTTGGCTTGTTCAGTGAACGTACTTTGGGTCGCGGGTGGGTCGCGGGCTCTCCACCTCCACCTGAAGGAATTCAGAAACAGCCCGCCGCAGGCGCCGAAAATTTGATTTGTACACTGAACGCGGTTTGGGTCGCAGGTTGTCCTCCTGGAACGAATGCAAAAGAAGCCCGCCGCAGGCGCCAAAGTTGTGGCTTGTTCAGTGAATGTAGTTTGGGTCGCGGGTCGGTCGCGGGCTCTCCACCTCCACCTGGAAGGAATTCAAAAACAGCCCGCCGCAGGCGCCGAAAATTTTGATTTGTACACTGAAAGCGGTCTGGGTCGCGGGTGGGTCGCAGGTTCTCCACCTGATACGAATGCAAAAGAAACCCGCCGCAGGCGCCGAAAATTTTGGGTGGGTCGCAGGGTGGGTCGCGGGTGGCTCGCGGGTGGGTCGCGGTGGACCCCCAAGAAGGCCCAGAGACGCCAAGTAAAAGAGCGTTCGGTAACGCAAAAAGTTTTTCACACCAAGGCTCCCAACAGCGAACGGCCTGAGGCCCACACACGGCCCAGTGACGGACACAGCTTTGACACCAAGGTCCCCGCCCCCATACGCACGACGACGTGAAACGTCTGGGGAAGCCTTCACAGGCTTCCCGCCCAGCTCATGCGCCCAGCCCAAGGCTCCCAGTACGAACGGTGGTGTGCGTAATTTCGGTCAAGTTGCTGCAGCGCCCTTTCCGTTTCCGTGCCGGCCCCAGGTCTGATGGCCCTAATTTTGACAATTTTCGGCCCAAGACGGCCCAAGTCAGCCCTAAGAGCGCCTCTACCTCCAAGACGGCATCGGAGAGGTCCACGAGGGCCCGAACACGGCCCAGGAACGCTTCAAGAGGGCCTAATAATTATGGCGTTGAGACGGCCCAAGAGACTCCCAAGACGCCGCAGGAGGCCCCCAAGGGAGCCCCCAGGAGGCAAAACATCGCCCCATTCCCTCCGAAAAACGTACGTGTTCAGCAGATTAGCTTCTTTGGGCTTCACAGTGTCCAGCCCAGGTGACGGAAAGAGCGGAGCGAGAGACATTTCGTAGGGGGCGAAGCCATTTTGGAGAGGGGGTCCGGCGGAGGGGGCAGGACTGGGCAAATCGGTCTACTGGACAGTTTTCCATTGTTCGAGTGAAGCGGCCCCCGGGCGGCTCCCATGGCCTGCTTCCTCGTATTCTTTAGAATCACGCGGCCCACGGGCCCCAAGACGGCCCAAGAGCTCGGCTCCGAGACGGCCCAAGAGGGCGCGGGGAGGGGAGCAAAGACAAGGAAGGAGGGGAGGAAAGAGGAGCAGGAGGGAACAGAAAAATACGCGATGGGGGGAACGAAGACACGATGGGGAAAGCAAGCGACCCCAAGGGAAAGAACTAAGACTCCGAGGGCACAGAAAGAGACCCCGAGAGGAGGGCGGGGGGGACACCCCGGACCCCACCCCCCCAGCGAGGGGAAGGAAAAAACTCCGAGGGGCAAAAAAGGAAGAGACCACCCCGAACGACATCCGGTGGGGGGGGCCGAACCAAAAACACGGGGGGCGGGGGGAGACCAGAAACGAGCCCGGAGGAGCACGAGGAGGCAGGGGAGGAGGAGGAGGAGGAGGAGGAGGAGGAGGAGGAAGGAGCAGCGACGCCGGAGAAGGCGAGGCAGGAGCGGCAGGGAGGAGACGCGGAGGAGCGGACGGAGCGCAGGGAGGAGACGCGGGCAGGGCCCCGGGAGGGCGGCGGAGGCGGCGAGGCCTCTCGCGCCGCGCGCCGCGCCCGGCCGCGCGCCGCGCCGCGCCCGGCCCTCCTCAGTCGCCGAGCTTCAGGTCGTACTCCGGGCGCCCGGCCTCCGCCCACGCGGCGCGCAGCGCCGCCCGGCCCGGCCCGCCGACGCCGAGCTGGTTGCCGTTGAGGTTGAGCAGCCGCAGCTGGGGCAGCGCGCCCGGGGCGCGCAGGGCCTCCGCCAGCCGCGCGGCGCCCTCGTCGCCCACGCGGTTGTCGTTGAGGTAGAGCACCCGCAGCCGGGGCGCGGCGCCCGAGGCGAGCACGGCGGCCAGCTGCTGCGTCTCCTCGTCCCTCCACTGCAGCTGGTCGTAGCACAGCTCCTTCGCGGCCTCGAAGCGCTGCGCGAAGGCGGAGCGGTAGAGCTCGGCGACCCGGGGCCGGTCGTCCTTGCCGTTGGTGAAGCCCTTGCTCTGCAGCTCCACGTCGAAGGCGTCGGGCAGGAGGGGCGCCCGGCGCCCCGCGCGGCAGGTCTGCAGCAAATCAAACCAGGTCTCCGCTCCCGTGCATCGGCCGAGGTCCAAGAGCCAGTCAGACGGCTTCGTCAGCATCCCCCAGGAGGACTCGCAGAAGCACCAGCCACGGTTGAAGTACTGCTCCGTGTTGCCCGACCGGGTGTACTTTGCAGCATCGCCGTAATCATCTGGAAACCGCGTCAGCATGAAGACGAAAGTTTTGGGGTGGGAGTAGAAGCTCCCCAGGCTCCCCAATGCCTCCTTGAAGAGCGCATGCTCCAGCTCGAAGCGGCCGAGGGCATCGTCCTCGAACGAATCTGAGCCTTCGAGCCGCTGGTAGGTGCGCTGCTGGGGAACGCCCTCGCGGTCCCTGCAGTTTTGATGGATGCAGCAGAAGTCCATGAATACACCCCAGCGGCCACTGTAATAGCCCAGCAGCAGCTGCAGGGCCTGGCCCACGATGCGCAGGTTGTGCCCGCGTGGATCCGGGTGGTTCGCCTGCAGCCAGCAGTGTGATATGCACGCGATGCGCAGATCCGAAGAACTGGCGGCTTTGACGGCGCTGTGGGAAATGAAGGCCGTCGGCGGCAACGCCTGGCGCGGCTCGAGGACGCCGCCAGTGCGCGCTCGCCTCACCATCCACTCCGCGTCCATCAGGACGACCGCTCCACTGCCGAGCACGGGGTCGAGCTCCAGGCCGCCGCAGCTCTCCCACCGTGCCTCGCAAAGAGGGGGGGGGGTCAAAAGATGAGGGGGGGTCACGCCGACGAGGGGAAGAGGAAGGGGGGGAAATCGAGAGGGGGGGATGCAAGGGGAAGCGATGGCGAGAGAGGGGGGAGGGAAATCGAAATCGAGAGGGGGGGTGCAAGGGGAAGCGATGGCGAGACCGAGAGGGCGGCGGGGGAGGGGCCGGATTCCCAGATCGGGGCGGGCAGGGGGCCGGATTCCTGGCAAAGGGGGGCCGGAGGGAGGACCGAAGCGCAGAGGGGCAGGCGCGGAGAGAGGCCCAAGGGGGCGGGGGGCGGAGAGAGGCGGGGGGGGGGGGAAGGCGGCGCTGAGGGCTGGAGCGCCGTGGAATCCGCCAAGCCCTCTGGGCGTAGGTGGTCTAGAACAGATCCTCTTCCACCCCTCCCTCTTCCCCCTTGGGGAGGGGTTTACCCCTCCCCCTACCCCCTCCCCTGGACCTGGACGGAGGGTTCCCCGAGCGGTCGAACGGCTCTTTTGGCCCCAAGATGGCTTCAAGAGCGCGTCAGAGAGCCCAAGATGAGCTCCAAGATGGCTCAAGATAGCGCAAGATCGCTCGAGATGGCTCCTAAGATGGTTCCAAGGGGCCCAAAGACGGCCCCAAGACGGCTCCAAGTGGCCAAAGAGCTCCCCAAGGAGGCCCCGAAGAGGCCAAAATCGTCCCAAAACCTTAGGAAAATCAATGTTTGTTGCTTTCTCCCCGTTTCGCTTCCGATGGCCATCCAAGGCCTCAAGATGGCTCCAAGATGGCCCAAGAGGGCCCCACAAGAGGCCCAAGAGAGCCCCAAGACGGCCCCAGAGCGCCCAAGAGCGCTCCAAGAGCGCCCCAAGAGCGCCCCAAGAGGCGATGTTTGGAGCTCCTGAGGGGGGAGGCTAATTAGGGAACCCCCCTTCGTTGATCGATCTCCTCCAAGATGGCCCCAAGAGCGCCCCTACAGCCCCCAAGAGCGCCCCAAGAGCGCCCCAAGAGGCGCCCAGACGGCCCCAAGAGGCGCCCAAGAGGCCTCCAAGAGGCTCCCAAGAGACCCCCAAGAAGCCTCAAGAAGATCTCCGACATGCATTTAAGACGCTTCTGGCTCTTCGGTTCGCCATCCTCTTCAATCCCACCAGCCCTCTGGGCGTAGGTGGTCTAGAACAGATCCTCTTCCACCCCTCCCTCTTCCCCCTTGGGGAGGGGTTTACCCCTCCCCCTACCCCCTCCCCTGGGCCTGGACGGAGGGTTCCCCGAGCGGTCGAACGGCTCTTTTGGCCCCAATATGGCTTCAAGAGCGCGTCAGAGAGCCCAAGATGAGCTCCAAGATGGCTCAAGATAGCGCAAGATCGCTCGAGATGGCTCCTAAGGTGGTTCCAAGAGGCCCAAAGACGGCCCCAAGACGGCTCCAAGTGGCCAAAGAGCTCCCCAAGGAGGCCCCGAAGAGGCCCAAATCGTCCCAAAACCTTAGGAACATCAATGCTTTGTGCTTTCTCCCCGTTTCGCTTCCGATGGCCATCCAAGGCCTCAAGATGGCTCCAAGATGGCCCAAGAGGGCCCCACAAGAGGCCCAAGAGAGCCCCAAGACGGCCCCAAGAGCGCCCAAGAGCGCTCCAAGAGCGCCCCAAGAGCGCCCCAAGAGGCGATGTTTGGAGCTCCTGAGGGGGGAGGCTAATTAGGGAACCCCCCTTCGTTGATCGATCTCCTCCAAGATGGCCCCAAGAGCGCCCCTACAGCCCCCAAGAGCGCCCCAAGAGCGCCCCAAGAGGCGCCCAGACGGCCCCAAGAGGCGCCCAAGAGGCCTCCAAGAGGCTCCCAAGAGACCCCCAAGAAGCCTCAAGAAGATCTCCGAAATGCATTTAAGACGCTTCTGGCTCTTCGGTTCGCCGTCCTCTTCAATTTCTCATCCCCCTCTTCCTCCTCCTCCTCCTCCTCCTTCTCCTCCTTCTCCTCCTTCTCCTCCCTCTGCTCCTTCTCCTCCTTCTCGTCCTCCTCGTCCTCTCCCTGCTCCACATCCTCCTCCTCATTCTCCTCCTCCTCCTCCTCCTCCTCCTCCTCCCCCTCCCCCTCCCCCTCCGACGAGGATTCCTTCTCCATCCTCCCCCTCTTAGGGTACGTGACAGCTTCTCCCGCCCTTTGTTATTCTGCATGCTCTCCGACTTCCCTGATCACCTCAACTCCCCTGGGCAGCGTTTCTGGATGGGCTGGTGGGGATTTTTTTTACAGCCGCAGGCGGAAGCGCTGGCGGCGAGCAGTCACGGTCGGGTTGCGGCCGCGACTAAATTCCCGGGCGCGCGCGGGGGCCGCGGATCAGGCGGCGGGGGGGGGCAGCAACCCAGGGCGTCTGAGAGGTCAGGCGGTCGTGCAAACTGCAACCCAGGGAGTCTGTAGGGTCAGCCACCCGAGGCGGTCGTGCAAACTGCAACCCAGGGAGTCTGAGAGGACAGTCACCCAGGAGCAAGCCGGGCGCGGCCAAAATGGCGCGCCGTACGTTCCCAGCCGTGGTCGTGCCAGGCGACAACCGCGTAGTGGTGGGAACCAAACTCCGTGCGAGAAAGTCAGTCAAGGGAATC
Organism: Prorocentrum cordatum; assembly: GCA_963575745.1. Classification (NCBI taxonomy): domain Eukaryota; class Dinophyceae; order Prorocentrales; family Prorocentraceae; genus Prorocentrum; species Prorocentrum cordatum. The sequence continues at coordinate 49,612 of CAUYUJ010000841.1, forward strand.
TGACGGGTATGAGCAGACCGAAACTGGCTGACGTCGTCCAGCAAGGAGGGGGATTCTGACAGCGCCAGCGAACCGTCGCAGCTTCAGAAAACGCATCCGCGGCAGATCGGGTGTGCCTGAGGCCGAACAGGCAAAGGCAAACGCCGTACTGCTGAAGATGCGCCTGCAGGCAGCAGACCAGCGGTCTGGTATGCCGCAAAGCAGGAGTACACGGGTACCCACCGTAGGGGCACACGGCCAATCGGAGGGAAGCGTGCACCAGACGACTAAGTGACAGCAGCGCCAAGCGACCCACGCCGCCAGGTCGAGGAAAGCGCCCGGAGGACAGCAACTGTCGTACACCCAAGACAGCAAGTCCTTCACGGTCACAGAGTCCCAGGGAGGATCGCACAACTAAATGCGCGCGGGAGCACTGAAGAAAGACCGAGTGCCCGTCATACGCCGAGACCGTGCAGCGCAGTCCACAGGGTGGTAACGCAACGCAGCGGTGGAAGGCGGCGCTGATCGGGGTCACGTCATCGGCCCAGTCGGTGTAGGGCGCAAGCGGACCAGGTGGGCAGCCCGCCAGCATGGCGGGGCGACCCACGACGATGGCAGCCTGACCTCCGAGTCCCGCGTCGCTCCCAGGAGAGGTAGAGATCACGGCTGAAGGCCGTAGTAACTTGAAGAGCCCAGGGAGGAGTAGAGGCGCAGAACTGGGGACGGGGCGAAAACCACCAAGTCGTCAGCCACAGAGCTGCGCGCCAGGCAGGGCCTGGCAGGTGAAAACAGCTACAGTGGGGCCAGGGGCCACTATGGCCGCACGCAACCCGAGATTGCAATGTGGACGGTATTGCTGGCACACACACTTGGATCCAAAGGCAGGAAGTACGCGTACCAGGAGGGGCGGCAAGATGCCGCAAGCTGGGTCTGTAGTCCAAGGGGCGGCTGAAGGCCGTTGTCTGATTGAGAGGCCCAGGGTTTAAAGCACGTCTCGGGAGTGGGCCTCGGTCGGTCCTGAAGCAGCTTAGCCGAGCACAGGACCGTTCGGGCCACTGGTGAGCACCACTACAGCGTGGCCAGGGGCCAACTAGGGTCTGCGCGCTACGCTCCTCCGCGCAGCGACGCAGATGGTATTGCTGGTCGACACACTTGGGTCCAGAGGCAGGAAGTGCGTGAACCAGGGAGGGAGGCAGCGAGGCTGCCACACGGTTGAGAGAGAAGGGAAGGCAGCTGAAGGCCGCACATATTGTGTAGTAAGATTGACATTTCTGGCTGTCTAGGTGCTGGATGGATGGGAAGGGAGCTCATTATCCCCATCGGTGCCTCTTTTCGCCTCGCTCGTCAGGTCTGCCTCCACCACGCTTGCCTCCCGTCTGCCAACGGTCGTCGTGCCAGGCGTCACTCCAGTCGCTCTGCCAGGCGCCCCAGGTGTCCCAGGAGCTTGCCGCACGGTCTCGCCAGCTGCTCTGCTGGAGGTTGCCTTTGCCCTTGCCGTCGGATCGGGTGTGACGCAGGTACTCGGCCCGCAGCTTGGCCCAATCAATGCGGTAGTTGTACCTCGTGTCCATCAAGTAGGCGTTGTACCCGCAGCCCTTCCAGTCGTCCAGAAACTTGCTGATGGTCGCTTCCGTGTGCAGCCTCGGGTCTGATTTGGGCCCCCTGGATCCAGGGAGCAAAATGCGCTGCGTGTAGGCAGTCCACAGCGCGCAGAATACTGCGCCCAACTCCGACTGGTACCTGGCGAGGCGTTTGGCGGGTGGCTCATCTCGACGCTCCAAGTCCACTGTGCCAAGCCAGACCTTGTACATGGGGCCCCCGTGCGAGTCGGTCAACAGGTTGAGCGTGTGGCGCTCCGTTGAACGAGGGTAGGTAGGTCTGTGTCCAGGGGCCTGTGGGTTGCGTAGTGGGGGACGACGGCTCCGCGCGTCACCCATGTCGCGGGCGTTGTCATCATAATCAGATCCCCTGGCTTCACTGGCATTTTGGCCGGCGCTAACCGGGCCACCCCCGGTAGCAATCGGGTCACGGTCGGAGCTGGGTTCCGAGCTGTCTGCCGTTGGGCTCTGCAGAGGCGCCTTGTCGCCTGGGCCGTTGTCGTCGACCTCCGTGGCAGAGTCCGAGCAGGATACACGAGGAGGAGACTCGCGGGGTTCTCCAAAGTCGGGTGACTCCACTTTCTCCGTAGGAGGGATCACGTCTTCACCGCTCCCGTCCTTGACAGTGTGGTCGGGCGGGTCCGGGAGACCCAGACGCGAGTCGTCGTCTCTCGTGCCCAGGGACTTGTCTGCGTCGGCCGCCGTAAGGGTGCCAGGTCTGTCCTCACTCATGGTCTGCACGCGTGACTCGGCCAAGGAAGTGATGGTCGTCGAGTCGAGGGCATCGGCGCTGAGGCTGAGTCGGAAACTCGTCAGTGTGCCCATTTCGTGTCTAATGGGACTGAGACCACTCGCCTGGGCTAGGATCGAGGCGTGCCTCTCCCAGGATTCCTTGTGCTTCTCGCCGTTGGTGAGGTGGGCGACGGCTCGCGCCGCGGCCAGCCGTTTACCCTCCCAGCGCTGGTTGGGCGGGGCACAATCCTCAGGGATGAATTCGCCGCACGCCGTCCTGAGGAAATCAGTCAGAAGTCCGCCCGGCCAGGAGGCTTCGTCACTCCTAGGCTCTGGGATGCTGATGTCGCGGTTAGTGAGACAGAACTGTCTCCAGGTGTAGTACAGCCCAGGGTGGAAGTCACGGAGGTAGGTCACCAGGAGTCGCTGTGCGGACAGGCCTCCGCTGCCCGGTCCACTCCTGGGATCGTTTGGGCTCAGCGTGGGGTTGTTGACGTCCCTGCTGTCCAGGAGCGGGCCCTGCGGGACTGGCAGCTCTGGCAGGAGCTCCATGAGCTGTGCTAGGGACCTGGGGGCTCGCTCGGCCGCGGAGGCAGCACCACCCGCGGCGCTAGACCCAGGGAAATTTGTCGCTCCGGCCTTGGTGAAGCGATCCTGGGCCTTGGCGTTCGCACCAAGCCATGGGAGAGACTTGAATATGTCTACTGGTACCTCAGCTCCGATCTGGCAGTTGAGCGTCGGGAAGACAGGGGCCTCGGCTGGGTACAGCGCTCTAAAGTCCCGATCCAAGATGTGGTCCAGGGTAGCAGGACCGAAATTCCATACCGGGACCAGGCAGCGTCGACAGCACCAGGTGGCGTTCCATCTGCGCTCCCACCAGGCTATGGCTCGCCTGTCGATGGGAGGCAGCCCGGCCTGCTCGGGAACCCCTACCCCCTCCGCAGGCTTCCATATGAAACAGCCCAGGGGCGGGGCTCCTGTGTTCCAGACGAGGAGCGGAGCCCCCGGGGGGCATGTGTCGCACCGGGCGGAGTAGATTTGGCTCTGGGCAGCTTTGAGGCCGAACCGTTCGTCTCGGATCCGTAGGATGGGAATGGTGGTGTTGGCACGCTCAGGGATCTGCATGCCAGTCGGCGTGATGATGAGGTCCGATAGCGATCTCGTATCCGCCTGGGGGGCTGCATCCAAAGCCAAGTGGGAGGTGACCCAGGGAGGGGAGAGCGTCCGCCTTGTCGTTGCTAGCGGCACCCGTCCTCTGCTGCTCGTGCTCCTTGACCTTGTCGGCAATTGTCGCGCCTGTCGGTGCTGGAATGCCCTGCTCCTCCAGGTATCGGATCCAGCAAGTCTCGCAGTGCCACCCCATGTTTGCACCGTTGAGGTAGGCCTGGGGTCTATTCTGTGCTACCATCAGGCGTGTGTCGTCGGAGATCCACGTGCCATCGGTGGAATGTAGCTGGTCCCTCCCGCAGCTGTCGCACCTGAACCTGCCGTTTTTCTGCTCGGGCGCCAGCCTGTCGTCGGGAATGTGTGGAGGGTCCTGCTTGGTGCCTGGGGCGGGGGTGGACGGCAAGGGGGCGTTGAGGTCGGTGTTGGATAAAGCGAATCCGCCGCCGATGTATGCGAGCCCCGCAAGCCGATCATCGTCACCCAGGGAGGCGTCGGTTCCCGCCAGCGCGACGTGTAGCGCGCACACCGAGCAGCGGTGCGTACCCAGGGAAGCCAGAGAGGCGGCTGGGACGATATTTTCTCGAGGACGAGCATCGGCGCTTTCAGCTGAAAGTCCTGCCTGTCCATTTCACTCCAGGTCTGTGGGCAGCCGGCTGCCCGCGCATCCGGGCGGTGGTGCGCCACCGCCACGAGCTTGGAGATGTGGGGCAGGATTGCCTCGATGCGGCCGTGGAGGTCGGCTAGGTCGTCTAACGTAAGCCCCCAGGTTCGTGCAAAGTCGTGCCGGAACCCTCGGTGCGCCTCTTGCCAGGGGACACAGAAACCCAGGATGGCTTCGATTTCGTCCCCGGTCTGCTCTGCGTGAGAGAAGGGCCACAGGAACACGCGCGGCTCGCGGAGCATTAGCATCATGACGACCAAGAGCGACCGGGCCTTGCAGGATTCCATGGGGAGGCCGTCGGTGTCTATAATCTCCTTACGGATCTGGTCCCGCTCGGGGCCGTCGGAAGCGCCACGGAGGATGTCCTGTAGCCCGACCATTCCAGGGTGCTTCCTGTGCCTGCAGCAGTCCTTGGTAGCAGTGCTCCACGCCCGGGGAACCTGCCGGAAGAGTCCCTTGGGGGTACACTGGCGCCGCCCGCAGAGTGTTACCCGCCTCCCCTTGACGTGTGGCACCGGTGGAAGGGAGTCGTCGTGGATTGCGTAGCTCGCGTCATGCCAGGGGGTGCCCAGGCCGAGCGTCCACACCATTGCAGCCCAGAGCATGTTGTAAACTAGATTGTTTGCGTCTAGACCCAGGGACATGTCAAACAGGAAACCCAGGTGCGACCAAGCCTAGCGGTCGAGTTTGCCCGGTTGTTGCGGTGTCTCCGCCAGTGAGAACTCGTGAGGGTGCAACCCTGCCACCAGATAGATGACCACGTGGAAGGCAGGCGTCGAGAGGATCTCGTTGAGGCCGGCCGAGATGAGCTTACCCAGGGAGTCCCAGTCGAAGTCCTCATCCAGGGGAGTGTTGTAGCGCTCGGCGAAACCGCTCGCCTGGGCGTCACGTGCCTTCTTTTTGGCCGCATCCAGCTCATTTCGCCCGCTCTCCTCCTTTGCGTCGCAGCTCCAGGCAACAGGTGAGGGTACCCAGGTGGCGAGGGCGGGCAGCGGGTCGAAGCTCTCGTCGATGACCAGGGAACTCCTGTGGCCAGCGGGGGCGCTGCCACCGAAACGAATCCAGAGGCGGGTCAGGCGCCCGTATTCAGAGAGCACACGCAGCTGGGACCAGGTGGCATTGGCGAACATGCGCCCATCTCCCAACATCAGGATGTTCCGCTTGGCCCTGGTGATCGCCACGTTCAGGCGTTTGGCGTCGTCGACAAAGCCCCAATTGTGGCTCCCGTTGCTCCTCGTTGTTAGTACAATTACGATGTCTGCCTCCCCACCCTGGCTGGAGTCTATGGTGGTGAGCTTGAGCGCCCCACTCTTCATGTGCTCGCCCGCAACCTGCCTGAGTCCAGGGAAAGCGGTGCCGATGGCTGTATGGGCGTTGTGGTCCTCCCGAAAGACGGTTTCCCACCGGAGAACGTCCACCGTGTGACCTTGAGGGGAGGGTCCGGGGCCGAGGGTGTCTTGCCCGTCGCGAGCAGCGCCGCCTTTCCCTTTGCCTGACTTCCCCTTCTTGCCACCTTTGGAGTTCCGCAGGACGCCGGAGAGATGGCGGGGACCCTGCGGCCAGCCATCCATGAGGATAGCCGTCTGGAGCTGGTAGCCAACCACGATTCTGACAGAGGTGCCTTTCTCGAGCTCGGGCAGAAGTGCCCGTACGATGTCCACGGTCTGTGCTGCCTCGGGAAGGTTGGCGCAGCCTGGTTGGAGGTTAGACGTCACTTCCCAGAAGGGTGTGTCGACCAGCAGGAAACGGTGCTTGTCTCCGTTTTGCGGAGGGTCCAGCTGCTCAAGGGTCGTGCGGAGGTCGTTCTCGTCGGAACCGGTGAGGGAGGCCAGCTGTGTCAGTCGTCCGGGTTCCCAAGGTGTGATGTCTCTCCATGGGATGCCTTCAACGATTGGCCTGTCCCTGAGCGGGTCCATGATGCCAGACGTCATGCCCTTGCCGTAGTAGGCTGCATTCGGAAAGGCAAGTAGCTGCGGATGCATGCGGTAGCAGATCGAAAGGTGGACCACGGCCGACTCTTGGCCGCGGAGTGCGTGGAACATCCTGTCGAAAATGCTAACACAGAGTCCCAGGTCGTTCGCAAGCTTGGAGAGCACCGTAGGGGGCAGAGCTGGTTCGGATCGCCCACCAGGACCAGGGCTCCGCCGCTGTCGATCAGGTTTACCATAGACATGAGCGCGTGAAGCTCCGTGGCCTGCCCAGCCTCGTCGACTACCAGGAGGACGATGTGGGGGCTGTCCTTCTGGCCAAGGGCCTCGGCCGCCTCGTGTGTGGACATGATTACCATGGCGTCTCGTAGTAAGCTCGTCTTGTAGGGCCTAAAGTCCTGGCTCTTGTCGCCGTCCTGGAAAGGGAACTCCCCGTGGGCGTTCTTGTAGTGGCCCTCAGGTGTCAGGTCGACGAGTGCCTCGTTGACACGCTCCTTCCTCGCCAGGCGCACGAACTTCCCAGGAAACCCCGTGTCGGGATCGAGGCGATGCTGCTGATGTGCTTCGGTCATCGCCAGGGCTGGTTGTTCAACCGCTGTGTTAGAACCGGCGGCCAACGCAACTGCTTGCCCCGGGCGTAGGCAGCATCCCCACATGTCCAGGCAAGCAACAGAGAAGGTGGTCTTGCCTGTCCCAGGGGGTCCGTGCACCAGTACGGCGTGGTGATGTAAGGAGGCCTGAAGGGCCTTGGTCGCGTCACTGTTCGGCTTGTGTTTGTCCACCCTGTCTCAGAGAGCATCCAGGCTGGGAGTGGGGCGCGCCCTGTGGAAGACCGAACCTGTCGCGTCCGAGATCTCGTCGTCGGAGAAAGCCTTCAAACCCAGGGGAAGCGGGGGTGCCTGTGGTAGAAGGCCGCATCGGACAGCCTGCATGTGGTCGGCGTCGGGAACGTCGAAGCCCAGGGTGACGGCAGCCCTGGCCCTCAGGCATAGGCCCACAGAGCAGGTGCGCCTCAGGTCGCTGGCCGCCAGTCGGTCGGCGCGTGGGGCGTGCAAGAAAGCAAAGAGAAAAGTCAGAGGAGACAGCTGGTGGGCGAACAGGTCCGCGGCGTTCTGTCGGAGGTGGTAGATCTGGTCAAGAGCCCAGCACTGGCGCCAGAACTGGATGTCGGAAGGGGCTTCGTCTACTCGATACCAGGGGGCGTCTTCGTTTGGGGGCCGCTTCGCCTTGGTCTCGTCTTCGTGGAATGGTCCCCACTTCCCACTGTTGTACAGCACTGTGCACCTGTCGGAGGGGTACCTGGTAGACGTGCTGAGGCCGAGCGCTTGGGCGTCTCTTGGGTGGATGGCACCTCCCAGGGAGGGGGCCTGGATGCAACTTTGTACTTGGAGGGCCACCCCAGCAAGTAGAGCTCCTTGCCTTCTGGGAGATCCATCGCGTTGCGTAGCCGAAAGGTGTCTAGGTCGCCCAGGTCCGAGTTAGCGTCGATCCTAGTGATGCGGACGCCGAGCGCGCAGTTACCTTTCCTGGCCAGGTCTTCGCGCGTGGAGTCTTTTCCGTTGTCCACCGTCTCGACAGAGGCCTGGCTTTCCACCCGGGCGATCCTCCGTAGCGTCTGTCCACGATCCTGGAGAGAGTAGGGCCACTGTGAGGGGAGTCGAACGGCCCCGGGCAGGTCCCCAAGTGCCGCCTTGGGGTGGGCCCTGGAAAGCGGGGAGTCCAGTGGTACAGAGTAGAGACTGACTACGTCGGTAGCCGCCTGCAGAGCCAACGAGTCATCCAGCTGCTGCTCCGAGGGGCTTGTTGGTGATACAACGACATCCTTGGAAGGCATCACCCTTCGCTGCTGGTTGGGCGGATCCCAGGCGGGCGGAGGGTGGGGCGGCGGGGGCGGGGGTAAAGGTCCGACCGAGGCGTCAGTAGGTTGCCCAGGCGCAGCAGGCGGCGGTCCGATGGTCGATTTCGCTCGCGCCCTGGCCTCGCCGCCGAGGTCGGGCTGTCTGAGGCCCGTCCTTGTAGCCTCACGTGTGCCCATCAGGTGCGTCCTCACCTGCTCTGGGTCGGTCCTGGTACCTCCAGGGCAGTTGTACGTTGGCGCGTCGTCCCAGAGAGGGTAGGTGGTGGGCACGTGCAGCGCGTCTTCTGGGATCACGAGACCCGGGAGTGAGCGTATACCGTCTTGGGAAACCGAGGGTTTGACGGGCCTCCAGCCAGGCCAGGGCCTCCGCTCAATAAACACACGGTGACTTGAGTCCCAGGAAGTACCAGTGCAACTGCTCCACAAATTCCCAAGAGTGACAAAGGTGTTTGGGTCGGGCCAACCGTCTTCGTAACGCGCTTCCGACATCTGGTAGCGCTTGTCACTTAGGATGTGCTGTGTGTCGTCCACGGGCTCCTGGCAGACGTCGCACCAGTGGCGCCAAGCGCCGTTGAAGTAGACCCAACGCATCCAGGGACAGAGCCGGGCAAGGAAGACGCGTGCGCCCAACCGGAATGGCGGCCCATCCTCACTGTGCGGCAGACTGGAGGGCCACCGACGGATGGGGCCTTGGTTGTTCTTAGGCATGATCCCAGGGCGTCGCGTCGGTCCCAGGGCGGCAGCTGAAGGCTGCGGGCTGTCGGTGCGGCAGCTGAAGGCTGCAGACTGTCGGGGCCTTAGTGTGTCGGGGCGGGAGCGATCAGGGGAGGTGAGGGGGAGGGGGATTTTCGAGCGCGTCAACGAACAGGGCAACTTGGTCCAAGTCGCAGAGGTTGACTCCCGCGGCGGGGAAGAGGGGAGGAGGGGGGCGATGGGTACCTTCCCAAACGACCCAGGTGGTGACCGCATGGTCACCAGCGTGCCTGCGGGCGTCGGCCCAAAAGACCCCTAGAGTCGCGAGGCGGTCGGCCGCTTTGTTGAGGCGGCGTCGTACCGCCTGCCATGTAAAGGTCCAGCCGGACTCGCTGGCTTGCCCGAAGGCAAAATCCATTTGTTGTGCCAGATGGAGCCGTCGATAGCGTCCGGTGCCGGCCCCGTATCGGATGGCAGCTAGGTTGTCGCCGACCACTCTGACACCGCGAAGCGAGCCTTCGACGTGGGGGGGCAGGGCGAGGCCAGCTCTGCACCCTGAGGCCTCAGCCGTCTGTGCGTTGTCACAGCTTGGGAGGGCAACAACAGCGACAGCCACGACGCGCGGGTAGCCGCGGCGCGGGTCGTGTCTCCAAAGGAAGGCAGCCGCGCTGGAGACTTTGTCCCCCTCTCCTATTCGGCGCGCTCCCCCATCGAACGTGAGCTCGTAGGGCCATTGGGCAGAGTCGGCGGCGGGGAGCGGGGAGTCCCCGACAGTGATTTCCTCGCCCGCGTCCATATCCCTGCCGGCTCTGAGCACAAGGGTGTGCTGGTCACAGAGTCTGCAATAAGCTTTGGTCCAGAGGGCGATGGGGTCCCTGTCTGTCCTGGGGCACGGGAACCAGCCCGCCCCAGGGGGCGCCCAACTCGCCCTGGGGTCGCAAGTTTGGAGAACGGCGAGCCTATCCCCACTACGTGTGGCTCTCGTTGTGATAGGGAGGCGCCGGATTTCCCCTCCGGCGCGTGGTGCTTGTCTGCCGAGATGTGGTCTGGCGGCCCCGCGTATACGCAGTAGGCGTGGCCCTTGGGGATTGCAAAGCTGACAGGGGTCGAGCATAAGGGCCCAGACCGCGGTTTCATCTGCCGGGGCGAGTGGAGGCTGCCCTTCGCGCAGGTCATCGTCCTCTTCGTCGTCTTCCTGGAGATCGGAGTCGGGCACGGCGATACCCTGGATGATGAGCCCGGCGGCTTCGTCGGCGCCAATAGGAGTGCAGTCTAGGTTCACACAGTACCTGAAGGAGATCTGGTGTAATAGGCGGCAAACTAGCCTCTGGTGTTGCCCCCTAGTGCACATCGCCGTAGCAAGGTCCCTGGGGTGGCCCGGGCCTCTAGCTTTTTCCCAGGCAAGGGCAGCCGCGGGGCGCCAGCACCACACGTGCTCGGCGGTGGCTTCCCCAAGGCCACAGAGAGGGCAGGCTCCGTAAAGTCCTTGCCGCATGGGGACGCTAATGCTGGCGAGGTGCCTTTATCGCTCTGCAGCGAGTGGGCGTAGATCTTCGGGGAGGGCGTCGTCGTTCAGGAGAGGCCAGAGGGCGGCCTCACCACTCGAAGGCCCGAGGCAGGAGTCACACCAGGCCTGTCCGTCATCTCGTTGGCCGGCCGTGAGCCAAACTCTCTTGGCCCGCCTGCCGCAGCTGCATTGGTGGGAGATCCTGTCTGCCACGCTTCGCCGGCGCGCAGACCCGGGTAGCCCGTTGGCCAGGAGTCGGAGGACGTGGTGCGCCTCTGTAAGGGATGCACAGTGTCCCAGGAGCGACCATTCCGCACCGTCAGTCTGTGCCCACCTGCGCTCGTCGCTGGTTGTGGTGAACCACCTGTTGACGATGTGCCCGTGGAGCTGCGTCCAAGCCGCGACATAGACCACGCGCCCAAAGTAGCGAGCCCGCAGTCGGGGGGGCTCTCTCAACGCACGATTGATTAAGTCAGCAGCCCTGGAGTCGGCCAGTACCTTGGAGCCGGGTCTGTGGGGTTCATGCCGCGGGGAAAATTCCCGAGCCCATTTCACGAGTTTGTTCCACCTTCTCCCCGCCTTGTGCCGCGACTGTGGCGGGCCCCACAGGTCGTCCAGGGCGCGTGCCCTGGCCGCGATGGCACGCGAGGTGGCGACCGGGCACTTGGGGCAGCCGGGAACCTGGAAGCGGATGCCCAGGCCCGTGAGAACGTTGTCGGGAATCCAGGAAGCGGATGCAAGGCCGAGAGCGACCCCAAGGTGGGCCCGGAGCGTCCTCTCATGAACGGTGTCGGGAAGGAAGTAGTGCGAGGGGTCGGGGATGAGCGGAATGAGATAAGTGTTCCAAGCAAGGGCGGTCTTGGTGGGAGACATATTGGCGAGGTGCAAGGCCATGGCACGGTCCCGGGGCTTGGGGAGAGATTTGCCCCAAGTGCCGGCGACGAGGGCGTCGAGCTGCCCTCTGGTCATTCCGCCCCGGGGCGACGGGATCTCTCCTTCGGCGGCCCGAGATACGACGCAGGCGCCGAGGTAGGGCCACTGGGGGCGCACAGCGGAGGAGCCGAAAGGAGTATAGTCCATGGCACGTCTCCACCAACCGTGATCGCTGGCTGGAACCAGCGCCGTTTTGAAGTTGCACCTGCAGGGGCAGCTCCAGGGAGTGCACAGCGCAGCGCTGTCAGGCCCACAGGTCCGCTTGATCATTTCCAGGATAAGTGCCGCCGGAAGGCCCGTGACCGTCGTCGTGGTGCCGTTATCAGTGAAGTCCACGGGGGCAGTGGCAAGATGTTGCCTGACGTCGATTCCGGATGGCGCCTCGATTCCTTTGCACTTGTGGGCCTCAACCAAGAGCCCTGCCGTCCTTGCAAGCCAGGGCAGCGCAATGCCGGCACGGAGTGTTTGGGCAGTGGCGCCTAGAAGGGCGGCCAGGTCGTCCACGTACGTCGGGTCGTCCGCCCCCGTGATGTTGGCAAGGGCGCTGATGAGAGGGTCGTAACCCAAGCACCAGAGGAGCGGGGAGGCGGTGCCTCCCATTCCGATGGATCGGAGGAGTCTCCTTATCCTGCTCTTGTAATTCCCGTTGCAGGTACGCAGGCTCCTGCTGCTGACCAGGGCGTCCACAGAGTGTAGGAGCCAGCTGGGGAGTTGCCAGCGCTTCGTCAGCTGCCCCATCCATTGCAAGGATATGCGCTCAAAGGCCTTGTTCTGGTCGCAGAAGAGGACGGCAGTGCCGGGGGCAGGGCCCAAGTCTCTTGTAGCGCACTGTATGTATTGGTCCACGGCCTCTTGGTGCTCGCCAAGCAGGGCCTCCCACGATGGCCCGGGTTCGGTGTCAGCCATCGGATCCAGGGCGAGGTGGTTAGTGGCGGATGTGGTATTGGGACCACACTGCCCCCCGCGCTTGGCCGCTTGATTAGGGCTGAGCCTGGGTTCGATCACGGGGCCGAGGTGGTCGGCTATGGTTGCACCATGCAGTCTCCGTAGGCAGGTGGGGAGCTGTAAGGGTCGCATATCGTTGGGCAGCTCCGCGGCTGCCTTTTTGCCGATCCAAACCAGAAGATCGATGGAGGGGCCTAGGACCAAGTCGACAAGTTCTGGGTTCAGATCCGCGGCGTACCAGGCTTGGGCGAGCAGGCCGGCAACGAAGCGGGCCCCAGGATGGTACAGTTCGCACGGTTCTCCATCCTCTCCAGGAGCGCTGCCGCTTGGACCCAGGACGAGGGAGGCAATCCTGCCCCACTGCGGGTTGGGGGAATCCGGGAACTGCCCAAGATCCTTGTGTCTGAAGTACTCGTCGAGGATACGGTCCGCAGCTGGGGGAAGGGGGGGAGCGGTTGGTGGGGATACGCGAAGCGTCAACAATTGTATATGGTCTGGCTGCTGAGACCCCTGACTCCAATCCGCCCTACTTTGGCTTTTTCCCCAACTTAAAATTGCGTCGGAAATCCACTTATAAGAAGCCGAAAAAGTAGGGCGGTAATTTCTGCACCCAACATAAAGTGGAGCGGAAATCCACAGAAGTAGGGCGGAAACGGCAGCAGAAAAGTAGGGCGGAACTTGGCATCAGCGGGGCTTGAAAAGTAAGGCGGGAAGTCCAAGCCCTACCTACGACCTTCCCCAAAGTAGGGCGGATCCGGAGTCAGGGACTGCAGGTTCTGTGCGCGGCGGGAGCGAGGGACTTTGCGGTGCCCACTTCGACTCCGCAGCCGCGAGGCTCGAGCCACAGGGCTGTGCCCGTCGGCCGCCTGGCGCGCCCCGGCCTCGAGGCAGTGGACGAGGCACGGGGCCTCGACCGCGTGGCGACGGAGGCGACGTTGGCGAAGTTAGCCGAGGGGGCCCGTGCTACCTACCAGGCCGGATGGAGGAGCTGGCTGCTATGGAGGTAGCTGAAGGACAACAGCCCGCACCTGCAGGGGGAGACGCGGGAGGAGAGGCTGGCCGATGAGGACGACTTGATACGCTTCGTGGTGTTTCTGTACGACGCACCATCCGTCAGAAGCTGTTTGCCATGCGTTGGCCGGGTTTGGGGGCGTCACCGCGGACCGTCGGCGTCTGTGGACCACGATGGAGGGCTTACGACGCTGGGGTGGCAAGGTGAGGCGGAAGCTGCCCGCAACCCCGCGGATGCTGATGTGGCTTAAAGAATGCTTCTTCAGCCCTGGGGCCGAGCCTCGAGCCGAGGCTGTGGTTCTCTGGTGGGGGGCCCTGGTGACCGGATATTTATTCATGCTGAGAGCGTCGGAGTACTTGGTGCAGCCCGACAAGTCCTGGAGCCTGGACTGCGTCGCACATGGAATCGACATCCAGGGCCTACGGAACGGATCCCCGGAGGGGTGGCCGGGCAGCTGCGACGAGATCGCACTGACGATCACGTCCACCAAGACGGACCAATGCGACGCGGGATGTCACCGCAACCACTTCCGCTCGGAGCGCCCGCTGTGCGTGCTGAGCGCGCTGGCTGAGCTGCGCCGTGAGTGCCCTCAACGGTTTGAGCGCGGCCTCGAACCGGGCCTCCCCTTTTTTCGGCACGCGAGTGGCCGTGCAGTGACGCGAGGCGAGGTGCAGGGGCCACTGCGGCTGGCCACGCCGGCGCGCGGGGCAGAAGGGGACCGAACTGGGGTCGCGCCCCCTCCGCGTGGGGGGAGCGACGGCCCTCTGCCGCGCCCGCCCGCGACTTGGAAGCGGTCGAGCGCTTCGGTCGCTGGACGACGGGCGCCTTCCACGGCTATCTGTGGGAGGACCAACGGAGACAACAGTCCTTCGCAGAGGGCATGGCTCAAGGCCGCGCTCTCCTGGCACCCGACGCGAGGGGCGCAGCCGACCTCGGCGAACGCAGCGTGGAGCGTGGGGAGGCGGAGCGTAGGGAGGACGACGACTTCCCGTGCCCGTCCGCCCGGTCGTCGTTGGCACCCGGCCGTCCGCCTTGGGCAAGGCCAGGCCGGCGTTGTGGCATGTGCATCGACGGCGAGTCGCACGTAGTAGCGTCGTTGTCGTGCCCGATCGAGTCGCAAAGTATCCCGTCGTCATCGTCAGCTACGGGGGAGAGTGGGCAGCACGTGGTCGTCCTCAGTCGCGTCGGTCCCGCAGACACCCGGAGTCGGACAACAAGTCGTGGAGCGTCGGGTCCAGGTGCGGAGGGATACAGGTGGTGCTATCGCCAACTCCGTCGCCCTCATCCTCTGCTTCCCCAGTGCACGCCGTGCCGCAGCCGTTTCGGGCTCGCGAGGACACGGGCGACGGGCCCGAGGCGAGCCCAGTCCAGTCGGGCGGAGCCGCGGCGATGGTCGCCATCGCGGCAGTGACGCCAGTGGCTCCGGCAGGAGGCAGCCTGGGCAGCCACGACAAGATGATCGCGCAGGTGGCCGCAGTGGGGGTACTGGTGGTGGCCAGGGAGACGCGCGAGCTGCCCCCCTACGCGCACGTGCTGCTGCAGGAACTGCTCGGGGAGAACATGGACATCAAGGACGACATGGTGGAGCTGGGCGACCCGGATCGCGAGCTGGCGCCGCGCGCGGGGCGAGCCGCTCGCCCGCGTGGCAGCCGGCGGGCCCGAGGACTGTGGGGCCTGCTACCTCGTGGACGGGAACCGCGCGATACGGGCGGCGTGGTTCGCGGGCAACGGCAAGGAGCAGAGGAGGTCGGCGAAGCTGGCGCTAGCCGTAGGGCTGTTCACGGGCGCGGATCTGGGCTCCCGCCGTCGCATGTTGAAGCGCAACCCCCGGCCTGTGGGAGCTGGCGGCCAGCTTCAACCCCGAGGTCGTGGACGACATCAGCCCAGACGGCCCCTTCGAGCGGGGCGCAGAGGAGGAGGAGGAGGAGGAGGAGGAGGAGGAGGAGGAGGAGGAGGAGGAGGAGGAGGAGGAGGAGGAGGAGGCGAGCAACCCAGTCGACGCGAAGTTGGCGCGGGCAGTGGCGCAAGCGGGTCCCCAGAACGCCCTGGGCCCTGGCGCCACTCCGCTTGCCGAGGACGGCGAGCCCAGCGCCGGCCCAGCAGAGGGCGGGCGAGGCCACAGGGGCCGGCCGCGGCGGAGGAGAGGGCGGGGGCCCCGGCCCCGCGCCCGGCAGGGCGCCCGAGGTGGCCCCGCCGCGCGAGGCCCGCGAGGCCAGCCGTCGGGTTCCGAGGCGCGCGCCACGGGAGGCGCGCAGGTGGGGGCCAGGGGACAGGAGGAGCCGTGGCGACGTGGAGGTTCCCCCCCCGCCGGAGGCCCAGGCGCGAGAGCGCCCAGGCGCGATCGCCCCGAGGAGGAGATGGCGGCCTGCCGCGCGGGCACGACGGGCGTTGCCAGGCCGCTGTCCCGCGCCCGCAGCCGGTGTCGGAGGAGTGCCAGCGCGAGCTCGGGGGAGCCAGCGATCAGGCCGCCCCGGGTCCCGGGCAAGGTCAGGATGGGCAGCCTCGGGGAGTTGTTCACGTCCTGCGGGGCGGTGGTCCACGCGGCGTTCGTCTACGATGCGCGGTGGAAGAGGGGGCCCATGGTGCCGCGCGAGCTCGAGCTCCACGAGGACGCGCAGCGCGCGTTGGGAGCGCTGCGCACGGGGTGCCGCTTCTTCGAGAGTGACGACTAGAAGGTCGTGGCGCAGTGGGCTTAAGAATTCTGAAACGCCCGCGGCGGGTGCAAGCTCGGACGGTGAGGGGGAGACGATGCCGGAGTACCCGGACTGCGAGTCGCGCGGGAAGCCGATGCGCTGGAGCACATGCCGGTGCCTGGGGCGGGACTGGATCCGCACCCAGCATGGGGTCGCCCGACTGCAAAGGGCGCGAGGCGAACGCCGGGACGCTGCGGTGGTACTGCAAAAGCTGCGACCTCTCGCTGTGCAACTACTGCAAGCTCACGGCGGAGGAAGCGGCGGCGCGGGCCCAGCCGGGCGACTCCGGCCAGGATGGCGAGGAGGAGGACGAGGAGGAGAGCAAGGCCAGCGAGGAGGAGCAGGAGGCCGTGGACGACATCGGCCTAGACGGTCCCTTCGAGCGGGGCGCAGAGGAGGAGGAGGAGGAGGAGGAGGAGGAGGACGAGGAGGAGAGCAAGAAGCCGCTGCGCGCGAAGCAGGAGGCCAGCGAGGACGGGCAGCCAGCGGCGGCCCCAGACTGGCCCCCGGCATCTGGTCCCCGCGCGAGCGGGACGACCGCGCGGCGCGGTCCCCGCGGAGGCGCAGCCGCTCCATCCCCCGCCAGCGGCCGACCCCCAAGGGCTGCAAGAGGAAGCCCGACGGGTCATTCTACGCACCGCGCGGTGGCAAGCGCGCGTAAGCGAGCCGCAGGGCAGCTGCCAAGGGCAGCAAGGGGGGCGATGGCGAAGGCAAGCAGAGGAGCGGCAAGGCGAAGGAGGGCAAGAGCTCCCGGCACCTGCGAGGGAGGAGCTCAGCAGACGGGCAGCGCTGAGCTGCCAACGTCCCCGGCGTGGCGAGGGGTTAGGCCACTAGGAGCGCTGGGGTAGTGTGGGGCCAGGTCCCCATTCCCAGCCCAAGCTTGGCCAGGGTCCCGAAGCTTGGGCCGCGTGGAGCGCGGCATCGCAATTCGCTGAAGGGGGCATGCACTTGTCCACTTCGGGCGTTTTGCTCTCTGCGCCTCTGGCGCCACTTCTGCGTGTGCAACGCAGAGCCCCACCCCCTCTCCCCCGTGCGCCCGGTCCCGCGTCTGTCAGGCGTCGGACACTGCCCCCCGCGCCTCCTGGGGCGGTGACCCGGGCAACGGGCTGCCCCTGGACTCGCCTCCCTCAGGCGCCGGACGCGGCCCCAGCTTGGGGGCCGCGAGCCGGGAAATGGCTGGCACTGGACTCCCGGGGCCCCGAGGAGGAGCCCAACGACTCCTCCTGAGCGCCCGCGCCCTGGGCGCCCGCGTCCTGGGCGGCCGCGCGGCCGCCAACCTGGGCCTCTTCCCTTTTCCGCGATTTGCTTCTTACTCGGTGCGCAGCGCCGCCTTCGCACGCGGCAGCACGGCGGCTGCCGCGCGTCGGCGAGCTCGCCGAAGCGGCCCGGCGTTCGCCCCGGGAGGCTACACTTTTGCATGCAAGCGGCCACTTCTTTTGGCTGCGCTTTCGGTTTTGCTTTGATGGTGGCCGATGGGCCAGCGAGCGTGCCGGAAAGGCGCGCAGCCTCGTGCTGCGCGCCGTGCCAGCTGCCTGGTCCACCAAGGGGTCGAACATTATATTAAGGATCCGCAGCGCTAATACGATGCGAACTTGGCGTGATGATGGTAATGATGACGATGATGATGATGATGATGATGATGATGATGATGAGGATGATGACGGTGGCGCTGATGATGCCATTGATGTCGGTGGTCATGATGACGATGGTCATGATGTCGGTGGTCATGATGACGGTGGTCATGACGACGATGGTCATGATGTCGGCGGTCATGGTGTCGCTAATTGCGCTGATGATGTCGGTGGTCATGATGGCGACTACGATGGTGGTGATGACGACGACTGGTTTTTCCGCTTGCAAGTGTCGCGGCGCCAGCTGCCGCGACACCGCCTTGGCCTCAGAAGGCGCGCCAGAGGCGGCGTCACGGGCGCGCCAGAGGCAGTGACTCGGCCACGCCAGAGGCAGTGTCTCGGGCAATCATCTCCCGGCGAAGGTCTTCCCAAGGGTTGCTCTTATTCTGCCCGCTTCCTGAGGGCGGTGAATTGTCGGGGCACGCCAGAGGCAGTGCATTCTGGCCGCTTCCAGAGGCCGCTTCCTGAGGGCGGTCAGTTGGCGGGCGCCCTTCGGCCGCTTCAGGCCGCTTCCTGAGGCGACTTCGTTCTGGGGCGCGCTCGCCACGGCGGGGCGCGCCAGAGGCGGTGCCTGCGCCCACTTCGCCCATGGCGGGGCGCGCCCATGGCGGGACGCGCTCCTCCTGCCGCGCCCAGTTCGCCCATGCGATGAGCATGCCTTTGTTGTCGGCCTTCTCGCGCCAGGCGAATTCGTCGGAGTGTCTGTCGAGGAAATCCTTCAGCCCCGCAGGCGCCAAAAGCTCGTTGAACGTCTCGAACGCGCGCTCGTCGCGCCACCACAACTTGTTGCGGGAAATCCGCGACGGATCGAACTCGCCGCCGCCCTTGCCCGCGCGCAGGCAAGCGTGCCCCTGCGCGGAAGCGCGGCCGACGGGCAGCCGCGAAAGCAGCGACGCGCTGCGCGCAAAAGTCAGCAAGCGCCAGAGGCAGCTCTTCAGAGGGTTCTGTAAGGAAAGAAGCGCCAGAGGCAGCTACTCAGCAGCACCGCGCCCTCACCTTCGCCGCCGGGGCAGGCCCCAGCGCCCTGTCTCCTGATTGCGCAGGCGCCGAGCATTCTTCTTGAGAGTACCCCCGCCGTCTGCGACTCGCTGTGCTCCTTCCTCGTCGCGAATGTCGGTTGTCGGAGGTACAACGTGCACAGGAAGTGGCACGAGCAAAGGCGGCGCCCGTAGCTGAACATCTCCGCCAGCGTCACGAGCTGTTCTGTCCTGATGTACCACGTCTCGCCAGAGGCAGAGTCGTCTTCGACGCACTTCAGATGCGCGGTCTCGCCACCATCCACGCCCAGGATCCACTTCATCTCCGCCAGAGGCAGGAAGTCCGTATCCCTGCCAGCGTTCTTCCAGGCCAGGTAATCACGCGCCTTTTCGCTCGTGGCGCACTGGTGATGCCAGAACCTGACGCGGCAGAGATTGCCCACGAATTCAGAAGGCACGCCCCTCCACCCGCGCCCCCCCCAGCGCCGCGCCTCGCCGCTGTGCTTCTCGAGGATGTGCTTGACGCAGGACTCGTCGTCGGGAACCCCTGCTTTGCGCATCGATGCCTCGAAGGCGTCTGGCGCCAGCGCCACCCACCCGTCGCCGAGCACGGCATTCGGGCATGCCTCGGCGAAGGGCGCGCCAGGGGCAGCGTCAGGGCCCCACAGCTCCTGCCACAGCCGCCGCCTGTAGTGTTGCTTGTTGGGGGCCAGCGCGCGCACGACGGGCCACAGCTGCCCTGCGTCATTTGGGTTGTCGTTTCGGTGGGGGGCGCCTTCGAGAAACTGCCTCCATGTAGGGATCGGGTCGCACCAAAAGCCGAGCTTTCTCTGCGTGCGGAAGGCGTTTCGGTCCTCGAGCTGCGGCATCTGCCAGTCTCGGATGCGAGCTTGGGCGTCGGTTTCCCTACGCTCCTTGTTGTCGACGAAGTGCTGCTGCCTGGCACGCGTTCGGACGACGCTGCGAAGCTCGGCCTTGCGTTCGTCGGGCACTCGTCTGCGCTTCCTCTCAGAGAGACGAGTCGTCAGGAACACTTCCTCTGTTGCGCCAGAGACAGCATACTCGGGTGCGCCAGAGGCAGCATCCTCCCGCTCGTCCTCTGGTGAGCTAGAGGAAGCAACATCCTCCTCGGTCGGTCTCTGCATGCTTCTGGAACGCATTTTGCTCCGCCGCCCTTCGGAGGGCTCGGGTTGTCTCCCCCGTCGCATCGCGCGGTCTCCTCGCCTGCGTCGCCGTCGACGCCCTCGTCGAAAGACGTGCTGCCCAGCTCAGGAGCTGGAGGGGGCGGAAGCGCGCTCCCTGTTGCAGCGGGTGGAGGCGCCGCGATCGCACTGGCCAAGGCAGGCGGAGGCGCCGCGATCGCACTGGCCAAGGCAGGCGGATGCCAAGGCAGCGGGCCCAAGGCCGTCGCTGCCGAAGGCGCCGGATAGCCGCCAGAGGCAGGCAGGAGCGGCGCGGCGGCAGGGGCAGGCGCGAGAGTCAGGGGAAGCTGCCCTGGCGGCGTCGGCTCTGGCACGTCTCGGGGAGGATGGCGCGGCGGCGGCGGCCGCAATTGAGGCCGCGTCGTCGCCGAATCTGCTGGCCAGCTGGCGGCCGGCGGCGGCGGCGGCGAGCTGGCCCTCACCCATGCATGCGTAGCCAGAACAACGGGTGGCTTTTCTCCGCGCGCGCCAGGGGCAGCGGCGCTGTTCTTCTTTGAAGTCGTGGCAGGCGGCGGCGCCGCCTTCTCATGCAGCGGAAGAAGCGGCGCCTTCTTCGCGTTAACCTTCGGCGCCGCCTGCGGCGGCCACGCCAGCGGCGCAGGCCACGGCGCGACTGGTCTTGGTGGTGTAGCGGCGCGGCCGCCGCCGCTCACGCTGGCCGGCGCAGGAGCAGGCGGCGGGAGTGGCGCAGGAGCTGGCGCAGGAGCTGGCGCAGGAGCTGGCGCAGGAGCTGGCGCAGGAGCAGCGACCGCAGCAGCTGCAGCAGCAGGAGCGGCGGACGCGCCAGAGGCAGCGGACGCGCCAGAGGCAGCGGAGACGCCAGAGAGAGCGTTATATTCCGCGGCGTACATTTCGGGCACGCGGTGGGCGGCTTCTACCGAGTCGAAAAAGACTGACCGCGCCACATCCTCTTGCTCCCTCGAGAGCTTCTTTCTAGGGGCAGGTCTCCACCACAAACCGAGTTGCCCAGAAGTGTGTTCAGACACAGCCTCATCGCGCAGGTCCTCGCCCGCCGCGGGGGGCGAGGGCGGCGCCCACAGGTTCAGGTGGGCGGGCGCCGAGCCGAGCCGAGAGCCGCGGCTCAGCGCATTGGCAACCCGACGTGCCACAATGTCAGGGTCTTCCCCGTGCGACAGCAGGTTGTGGAGCTCCAGCAGCGTCTGGCAATCAAGACAAATCTCGGCTGCGGCCAAGAAGCTCTGTAGCTGCCTCTTTCTCGGAAATTTGCGCGCGCCCGTCAGGCGGAAGGCGCCCGCGTCCAGGAAGAGAACGCGCTCCCATTCGGAATCCCAGGCCAAGTTATCCAGCTTCAGGTCGGACATATAGACGCCACGCCCAGCAGCCTGGGCGAAGCTCCGCACCGCCAAAAGGAAAACGCGCCGCTTGCCCTGGCTGTCGTCGCGCAGCAACCGCACGCGCCGATCCAACGGCATGGCGCTGTTGACCATGAGGAAGTGCAGGTGCCTGACGCCGCCGCTGGGCCCGTGGAGCGCAGCGGCGCCGCAGTGGAGGACGGCCGGCGCCAGCTCCCGCAGGGCCCCCGACATCTCGGCCTCGCGTTCATTCGCCAGCACCTGCTTTGCGCGCTCGGCTAGCTTGACGACGCGCTGCTGGTCCGTTGTGTTGTATATAATGCGCGACATGCCGTGCGCGGCGTAGGTGAGGCTGAAACGCACGGTCGGCATCGCGTCGTCGGCGTCAGAGGCAGCGGACGCGCCGGAGGCAGCGGACGCGCCAGAGGCAGCGGAGACGCCAGAGAGAGCGGTGCCGCGGCGGAGCCACGCATCCATGGCGAAGGGCAAGTCAATGCGCCTGGAACACGTGCTGCGCGCTCGCGCCCACTCTCGGGAAGGCTGCAGCTGTTGTGCGCGGAGGTGGAGCACCAACGCCATGGCGACAGCACTTAAACAGTTGCGCGGCAGGATTCCGAGGGGAGCCGCGCCTTCTTGGAGCCAAAATGGGCGGCGGACAGACGGGCCTCCCCCAAAGGAAATGTAATATTTTTGCACGCTCTGCCCCAATCGAACCCTCCAAATCTCGACCGGCCCCCCTCAAGCGTTTACACCTGGTCGGGTCTAGTTTTTCCTTTGCTCCGGTCTAGTTTTTCCTTTGGTCGTGTCTAGTTTTTCTCTGGTCGGGTCTAGTTTCCCCCTGGTCGGGTCCAGTTTTTCCTTTGGTCGGGTGTAGTTTTTCTCTGGTCGGGTCTAGTTTTTCCCTGGTCGGGTCTAGTTTTCCCTTGGTCGGATCTAGTTTTCCCTGTGGTCGGGTTTAGTTTTTCCCTTGTCGGGTTTAGTTTTTCCCTGGCCGGGTATAGTTTTCCCCTGGTCGGGTCTAGTTTTTCTTTTGGTCGGGTCTAGTATTTCCTTGGTCGGGCCTAATTTTCCTTTGGTCGGGTCTAGTCTTTCCTTTGGTCCGAGCTAATTTTTCACTGGTCGGGTCTGATTTTTCCCTGGTCGGGTCCAGTTTTTCTCTGGTCGGGTCTAGTTTTTCCCTGGTCGGGTCTAGTTTTCCCCTGGTCGAATCTAATTGTTCCTGTGGTCGGGTCTAGTTTTCCCCTGGTCGGGTTTAGTCTTTCCTGTGGTCGGGTCTAGTTTTTCCTTGGTCGGGTTTAGTTTTCCCTTGGTCGGGTCCAGTTTTCCCCTGGTCGGGTCTAATTTCTCCTTTGCTCAGGTATACTTCTTCCCTGGTCGGGCCTGGTTTTCCTTTGATCGGGTCTAATATCCCCTGGTCGGGCTTAGTTTTTCCTGGTCTGGTCTAATTTTTTTCTAGTCGGGTCTAATTATTCCCTGGTCGGGTCTAATTTTCCCGTGGTCGGGTCTAGTTTTTCCCTTGGTAGGGTCTAGTTTTTCTCTGGTCGGGTCTAGTTTTTCCGTGGTCGGGTCTAGTTTTCCCCTGGTCGGGTCGAGTTTTTCAATTGATCGGGTCTAATTTTTCCTTGGTCGGGCCTAATTTTCCTTTGGTCGGGTCTAGTTTCCCCCTGGTCGGGTCTAGTTTTTCCTTTGCTCCGGTCTAGTTTTTCCTTTGGTCGTGTCTAGTTTTTCTCTGGTCGGGTCTAGTTTCCCCCTGGTCGGGTCCAGTTTTTCCTTTGGTCGGGTGTAGTTTTTCTATGGTCGGGTATAGTTTTTCCCTGGTCGGGTCTAGTTTTCCCTTGGTCGGATCTAGTTTTCCCTGTGGTCGGGTCTAATTTTTCCCTTGTCGGGTTTAGTTTTTCCCTGGCCGGGTATAGTTTTCCCCTGGTCGGGTCTAGTTTTTCCTTTGGTCGGGTCTAGTATTTCCTTGGTCGGGCCTAATTTTCCTTTGGTCGGGTCTAGTTTTCCCCTCGTCGGGTTTAGTCTTTCCTTTGGTCCGGTCTAATTTTTCATTGGTCGGGTATAATTTTTCCCTGGTCGGGTCCAGTTTTCCTCTGGTCGGGTCTAGTTTTTCCTTGGTCGGGTCTAGTTTTCCCCTGGTCGAATCTAATTGTTCCTGTGGTCGGGTCTAGTTTTCCCCTGGTCGGGTTTAGTCTTTCCTGTGGTCGGGTTTAGTTTTTCCTTGGTCGGGTCTAGTTTTCCCTTGGTCGGGTCCAGTTTTCCCTTGGTCGGGTCTAATTTCTCCTTTGCTCAGGTATACTTCTTCCCTGGTCGGGCCTGGTTTTCCTTTGATCGGGTCTAATATCCCCTGGTCGGGCTTAGTTTTTCCTGGTCTGGTCTAATTTTTTCTAGTCGGGTCTAATTATTCCCTGGTCGGGTCTAATTTTCCCGTGGTCGGGTCTAGTTTTTCCCTTGGTCGGGTCTAGTTTTTCCCTGGTCGGGTCTAGTTTTTCCCTGGTCGGGTCTAGTTTTCCCCTGGTCGGGTCGAGTTTTTCAATTGACCGGGTATAATTTTTCCTTGGTCGGGTCTAATTGTTCGCTGGTCGGGTCTAGTTTCCCCCTGGTCGGGTCTAGTTTTTCCTTTGGTCGGGTCTAGTTTTGCCCTGGTCGGGTCTAATTTTCCCTGGTCGGGTCTAGTTTTCCCCTGGTCGGGTCTAATTATTCTTTTGGTCGGGTCGGGTTTTTTCCCCTGGTCGGGTCTAGTTTTCCCTGTGGTCGGGTCTAGTTCTTCCCTTGTCGGATCTAATTTTCCATTGGTCGGGTCTAGTTTTTCCTTTGGTCGGGTCTAGTTTCTCCTTTGGTCGGGTCTAGTTTTTCTGTGGTCGGGTCTAGTTTTTCCCTGGTCGGGTATAATTCTCGCTGTGGTCCGGCTTAGTTTTTACCTGGTCGGGTCTAGTTTTCCCCTGGTCGGGTCTAATTTTCCCCTGGTCGGGTTTAGTTTTCCCTGTGGTCGGGTCTAGTTTTCCCATGGTCGGGTATAGTTTTTCCTTTGGTCGGATCTACTTTTTCCTGGTCGGGTCTAATTTTCCCCTTGTCGGGTCTAGTTTTTCCTTTGGTCCGGTTTAGTTGTTCCTTTGGTCAGGTCTTGTTTTTCCTTTGGTCGGGTCTAGTTTTCCCGTAGTCGGGTCTAGTGTTTCCCGTGGTCGGGTCTAGTTTTTCCCTGGTCGGGTCTACTTTTTCTTTGGTAAGGTTTAATTTTCCTCTGATCGGGTCTGGTGATCCCTGTGGTCGGGTCTAGTTTTCCCCTGGTCGGGTGTAGTTTTTCCTGTGGTCGGGTCTAGTTTTCCCCTGGTCGGGTCTAGTTGCTTCCTCCGGTCGGGTCTAGTTTTTCCCTTTGTAGGGTCTAGTTTTTCTCTGGTCGGGTCTAATTTTCCCTTGGTCGGGTTTTATTTTTTCCTTTCGCTCGGTCCAGTTTTTCTCTGGTCGGGTCTAGTTTTTCCCTGGTCGGGTCTAGTGTTCCCCTGGTCGAGTCTAGTTGTTCCTTTGGTCGGGTTTAGTTTTCCCTGGTCGGGTCTAGTTTTTCCCTGGTCGGGTCTAGTTTTTCCCTGGTCGGGTCTAGTTTCCCCTGGTCGGGTCTAGTTTTTCCTTTGATCCGGTTTAGTTTTTCTTTGCTCGGGTCTAGTTTTTTCCTGGTCGGGTCTATTTATTCTGTGGTCGGGTCTAGTTGTCCTCTGGTCGGGTCTAGTTTTTCCCTGGTCGGGTCTAGTTGTCCCCTGGTCGGGTCTAGTTTTTCCTTTGGTCGGGTCTTTGTTTTCCCTTGTCAGGTCAAATTTTCCTCTGGTCGGGTCTAGTTTCCCCTAGTCGGGTCGAGTTTTTCCTTTGATCCGGTCTAGTTTTCTTTGCTCGGAGATAGTTTGTCCCGGGTCGGGTTTACTTTTTCCTTGGTCAGGTCGAGTTTTTCCTTTGGTCGGGTTTAGTTTTTCCCTGGTCGGGTCTAGTTTTTCCCTGTTCGGGTTTAATTATCCCCTGGTCTGGTCTAGTTTTCGCTGTGGTCAGGCTTAGTTTTTACCTGGTCGGGTCTAGTTGTTCCATGGTCGGGTCTAGTTTTCCCCTGGTCGGGTTTAGTTTTCCCTGTGGTCGGGTCTAGTTTTCCCCTGGTCGGATTTAGTTTTCCTCTGGTCGGTTCTAGTTTTCCCCTGATCGGGTCTAGTTGTGTCTTTGGTCGGGTCTAGTTTTTCCCTGGTCGGGTCTAGTTTTCCCCTGGTCGGGTCTAGTTTTCCCCTGATCGGGTCTAGTGTTTCCTTTGGTCGGCTCTACTTTTTCCTTTGGTCGGGTCTAGTTTTCCCTGTGGTCGGATCTAGTTTTTCCCTGGTCGGATTTAGTTTTTCCTCTGGTCGGGTCTAGTTTTTCCCCTGGTCGGGTCTAGTTTTCCCGTTGGTCGGGTCTAGTTTGTCCCTGGTCGGGTCTAGTTTTCCCCTGGTCGGGACTAGTTTTCCCCTGGTCGGGTCTAGTTGTTCCTGTGGTCGGGTCTAGTTTTTTCTTGGTCGGATTTAGTTTTCCTCTGGTCGCGTCTAGTCTTCCCCTGGTCGTGTCTAGTTTTCCCTTGTCGGGTCTACTTTTCCCCTGGTCGGATGTAGTTTTTCCTTTGGTCGGGTCTAATTTTTCCCCTGGTCGGGTATAGTTTTCTCTGTGGTCCGGTGGTTTTTTCCCTGGTCGGATCTAGTTTTCCTCTGGTCGGGTCTAGTTTTCCCGTGGTCGGGTCCAGTTGTTTTCCCTTGGTCGGGTCTACTTGTTCTCTGGTCGGGTCTGTTTTTTCCCTGGTCGGGTCTAGTTTTCCCTTGGTCGGGTATAGTTTGCCCTGTGGTCGGGTCGAATTTTCCCTGGTCGGATCTAGTTTTCCTCTGGTCGGGTCTAGTTTTCCCCTGGTCGGGTTTTACTTTTCCTTTGGTCGGGTCTAATTGTTTTCCCTGGTCGGGTCTAGTTTTCCCTGGTCTGCTTTAGTTTTCCCATGGCCGGGTCTAGTTTTTTTCCTTTGGTCGGGTCTAATTTTTTCCATGGTCGGGCTTCGTTTTCCCTGTGATCGGGTCTAGTTTTTTCCCTGGTCGGATCTAGATTTCCTCTGGTCGGATCTAGTTTTCCCTTGGTCGGGTCTAGTTTTTCCTTTGTTCGGGTCTAGTTTTTCCTTTGTTCGGGTCTAGTTTTCCCTGGTCGGGTCCAATGTTTCCTTTGGTCGGGTGTAGTTTCCCCTTGGCCGGGTCTAGTTTTCCCCTGGTCGGGTTTAGTTCCTCCTTTGGTCGGGTCTAATTTGTCACTAGTCGGGTCTAGTTTTCCCTTGTCGGGTCTGGTTTTCTCCTGGTCGGGTCTAGTTTTTCCTGTGGTCGGGTCGGGTTTTCCCATGGTCGGGTCTAGTTTTCCCTGTGGTCGGGTCTAGTTTTCCCTTGGTCGGGTATAATTTTCCCCTGGTTGGGTCTAGTTCTCCCCTGGTCGGGTCTAGTTTTGCCTTTGGTCGGGTCTAGTTTTTCTCTGGTCGGGTATAGTTTTTCCCTGGTCGGGTCTAGTTTTCCCCTGGTCGGGTCTAGTTTTTTTCCATGTGGTCGGGTCTAATTATTCCTTTGGTCGGTTTTAGTTTTTCTCTGGTCGGTCTAGTTTTCCCCTGGTCCGGTTTAGTTGTTCCTTTGGTAGGGTTTAATTTTCCCTGGTCGGGTCTAATTTTCCCTGGTCGGGTCTAGTTTTCCCCTGGTCCGGGTCTAGTTATTCCGTTGGTCGGGTCTAGTTTTTTTCCCTTGGTCGGGTCTAGTTTTCCTTGTGGTCGGGTCTAGTTTTCCCTGGTCGGATCTAGTTGTCCTCTGGTCGGGTCTGGTTTTCCACTGGTCGGGTTTAGTTTTGCCTTTGATCGGATCTAGTTTTTCTCTGGTCGGGTCTAGTTTTTTTTCCCTGGTCTGGTCTAGTTTTCCCCTGGTCGGGCCTAGTTTTTCCTTTTGGTCAGGCCTAGTTTGTCCCTGGCCGCATCTAGTTTTCCTCTGGTCGTGTCTAGTTTTCCCCTGGTCGGGTCTAGTTTTTCCTTTGGTCGGGTCTAATGTTTCTCTGGTCGGGTTTAGTTTCCCCTGCTCGGGTTTAGTTTTTCCATGGTCGGATCGAACTCTCCATGTGGTCGGGTCTAGTTTTTCCTGTGGTCGGGTCTAGTTTTCCTTGTGGTCGGGTCTAGTTGTTCCTTTGGTCGGGTCTAGTTTTTCTCTGGTCGGGTCTAGTTTTTCCATGGTCGGGTCTAATTTTCCCTGGTCGGGTCTAATTTTTCCTGTGGTCGGGTCTAGTTCCCCTGGTCGGATCTAGTTGTCCCCTGGTCGGGTTTAGTTTTCCCCTGGTCGGGTCTATTTTTCCTTTGGTCGGGTCTAGTTTTTCCCCTGGTCGGGTCTAGTTTTGCTTGGTCGGGTCTAGTTTTCCCCTGGTCGGGTTTAGTTTTTCCTTTGGTCGGGTCTAGTTTTTCGTTGGCCGGGTGTAGTTTTCCCTGGTCGGGTCTAGTTTTCCTTTGGTCGGGTCTATTTTTTTCCTTTGGTCGGGTCTAGTTGTTTTGTTGGCCGGGTGTAATTTTTCCCATGTCGGATCACATTTTCCTCTGGTCGCGTCTAGTTTTCCCCTTGTCGGGTTTAGTTGTTCCTTTGGTCGGTTCTAGTTTTTCTCTGGCCGGGTTTAGTTTTCCCTGATCGGGTCTAGTTTTCCCCTGGTCGGGTTTAGTTTTCCCTGTGGTCGGGTCTAGTTTTCCCATGGTCGGGTCTAGTTGTCCTCTGGTCGGGTTTAGTTTTTCCCTTGGTCGGGTCTAGTTTTTCCTTTGGTCGGGTCTAGTTTTTCCTTGGTCGGGTCTAGTTGTCCCTGGTCGGGCCTAGTTTTCCCTTGGTCGGGTCTAGTTTTCCTCTGGTCGGGTCTGATTGTTTCCCCTGGTCGGGTCTGGGTTTCCCTGTGGTCGGATCTAATTGTTCCCTGGTCGGATCTATTTTTTCTCTGGTCGGGTCTAATTTTCCCGAGGTCGGGTCTAGTTTTTTCTCTGGTCGGGTCTAGTTTTTCTCTGGTCGGGTTTAGTTTTTCCCTGGTCGGGTCTAGTTTCCCCTGGTCGGATTTAGTTTTCCTCTGGTCGGGTCTAGTTTTTCCCTGGTCGGATCTAGTTTTCCTCTTGTCGGGTCTAGTTTTCCCCTGGTCGGGTCTAGTTTTTCCTTTGTTCGGGTTTAGTTGTTCCCTGGTCGGGTCTGGTTTTCCCTGTGGTCGGGTCTAGTTTTCCCCTGGACGGGTCTAGTTTTTCCTTTGGTCGTTTTTTGTATTAAACAAAAAACTATATATTTGTGTACTCCTTCTTCCTCTGGTCGGGTCTAGTTTTCCCCTGGTCGGGTCTAGTTGTTCCTTTGGTCGTGTCTAGTTTTTCTCTGGTCGGGTGTAGTTTTCCCTGGTCGGGTCTAGTTCTTCTCTGGTCGGGTCTACTTTTTCCCTGGTCGGGTCTAGTTTTCTCTTTCTGTCTTTTTTCTTTTCGTTTCGGGCTGGCGCGCTGCGGAGGCCCTGCCCCCCCCCCCAAAAAAAAAAACTAAAAAAAAACGGATGGCGATTTTTTTAATGGGTTGGGTTTTCTTTCTCGGGTTGAAAAGGTTTTTTTTTTTTTTTTTTTTTTTTTTTTTTTTTTTTTTTTTTTTTTTTTTTTTTTTTTTTTTTTTTTTTTTTTTTTTTTTTTTTTTTTTTTGTTTTGGTATGTTTTTTTTTTGTTTCCCAGTTGTAGCAGTTTTTTTTGTTTTTTTGTTTTTGTTTTTCTCTTTTTTTTTGTTGCTCTCTTTCTTTCTTTTTTCATTTCGTTTCGGGCTGGCGCGCTGCGGAGGCCCCGCCCCCCCCCAAAAAAAAAAAATCAGACCGATAAAAAAACCGGATGGCGATTTTTTTTAATGGGTTGGGTTTTCTTTCTCGGGTTGAAAAGGCTTTTTTGTATGTTTTTTGTTTCCAAGTTGTGGCGTTTTTTTTTTGTTTTTTGTTTTTTCTCTCCTCTTTTTCTTTCCTCTTTTTCTTTATTTCTTCTTTCTTTTCGTTTCGGGCTGGCGCGCTGCGGAGGCCCTGCCCCCCCCAAAAAAAAAAATCAACCCGAAAAAAAAACGGATGGCGAATTTTTTAATGGGTTGGGTTTTCCTTCTCGGGTTGAAAGGTTTTTTTTTTTTTTTTTTTTTTTTTTTTTGGTTTACAAGTTGTAGCTTCTTTTTTTTTGTTCCTCTTCTCGGGTTGGGCCGGGGGAATTCAAGGCTTCAGGGCTTCCTAAACATTCCCGGGAAATTAGGGGTCCGGGCCCCTAAGAGCCCGCCAACCTCTCTACTTCCAGGTTGCTGGGCTGCATGAGCTTTGCTGCGTTCCCTGGATGTTCCGAAATGGGCGGGGGGACGCCGTGCGAAGTTTGTCTCTCGCACCGTAGGCGGAGCCCCCCTGGCGAGCGCGATCTGCGTGAGGGGCGTGCCGGAATTGGCGGGAGGACGCTACGTGAAGACGGAGATTCTTTGGGGCTTTAGGTGGCGTCTCGAGCCGTGGTCTCCATGATCTTGGAATTGTGAGGATGGGTGATGCGAATCGGATGTTAGCTTTCAGCTTTCGCTGGGATGGCGGGTCGCGGAGAAGGAGGAGGGCTTGGGGAAGCGTCGTAGTTTGAGAAACTCCGAAACTCAGGGGCCCAGGAACCTAGGAACTCAGGAACTCAGGCACCTAGGAACTCAAGAGGAACGGAGAAACTTAGGAACCCAGGAACCCAGGGAACTAAGAAGAAAGGCGGGTCGAAGCAAATTGGAGGCGCTGCGGACGTGCAAGGGTGTTTCGAGGAGAAGGGCACTTGCGCCCAGTCCTGGCGGGATCGAGATTTCGGAGCAGGGGGCGTTGTAGAATGTAGGGCAAATGCCCGAAAGGCGCGGAGGTTTCGGAGATGGGGGGGGATGCCGATAATGTTTGACGGCAGGCGTTCCTACAACCCCTCACTCCTATCAGCGTCCCGGGGGCGGTCTCGCTGTTGAGGCGGAAGGTGCGGCCGAAATTGCGTGCCCCCCTGGCAACAGTATCGTGGCGACAGTCGGGAATGCCGCAGAGGGCGCGCCTGCGCTCGGAGACCAGCCTCCCCCCGAGAGGAGGTCCACGACGCTTCCCCGAGCGGATGGTGGAGGATATCTCGAGCCTCCTGGCAGCATAGAGAGTCAGGAGTTCACGCTGGAACGTGCGGCCTTCAGCTGCAGTAGTCCCCTGGGAGTGCTACAGACTGAACAGGCGGTCGTCAGCCACAGCGCGCCGGTGCCTTCCCCTCCAGGAGACAACCACGCAGGCGTTCCTACAACCCCTCACTCCTATCAGCGTCCTGGAGGCGGTCTCGTTGTTGAGGCGGAAGATGCGGCCGAAATTGCGCCCCCTCGCTCCTACCAGCGCCCTGGGAGCAGAGTCTTGGCGGACGCCGAATATGCGCCCGAAATGGCGCACTCTCCTGGCAACAGCATCGCGACGGCAGTTCGGAATGCTGCGGACGGCACTGCGGAAATCGGATACATTCCGCGCGCAACAGACAGCCAGGAGGTCGTAAATCCAAACGCGGCCGTCAGTTGTTACAAGTCTCGCGTCGTGGGGGTGCGTGAAAGTGTGACTGACAGCGGCCCTGGGCGCTCACGATTGGAGGTTTCGCTTGACTCCTGGAGGTGCGCGCGGGCCACAGACGGGCGCGCGTTTGCGATCGGCACAGACCCCCCAGCCAACGCCTCCGAGGCCATCCCCTTGGCCGACGGCCGATACGGAGCCCATTACTTGCAAAGCCTGGGGCTGTCGATACATCTGGTTGGCGGCGAGACCCAACAACGCCCCGCTGCGACTCCGCCCGCCGCCGTCCCTGGTACTTTCGAAGAGCCCTCGCTGGGGAACCACGAACGTGCCTTGCAGAGGCAGGACGTCGAGGCCATCCGCCAGCTTGTCGAGAGAAGTCCCTTCGCGCCCATTCGCCCTCGCTCCCCTGTCAGCGAATCCACCCGAACGGACAGCGAACCGCAGCCACTCCCTCTCGAAGGCCGGGCCACGCTGAGGAAGGCGACCCCCGTCCTGGCGAAAGAAACGGTGTCTGACAACGTGCCTGGGCCAGGTGCGACCCGCAGCACTCCCACACATGGCAAAAGTCACGCTGCGACAGATGGGGGCGCGCTCGTGGACGAGGGCGGGCGCGGGTCTGAAGGCGAGCGCCGACGGGAGGGGCCTGCCCCCGCTTGCCACAGTGCAGCGTTCCTCTCCGCCCCAACTGCTGGAGGCGACTCGGCCTCTACCTGGCGGCCAACCGCGCGGCCCGCGCCAACCCGCAAGTCCCCGCCAGACTTCCGTGCCCCAGTAGCCGCCGCGCCTCGCGAAGCCATAGTCGATTCCGGCGGCGGACCCAACCGGTCGGAACAGTCGCAGAGCAGCGAACGTGAGCAGCATGCGGAGCAGGAGCCGGAAGAGCCCGATGAGCAGGAGCTGCCGGCCGCCCACGGGGAGGGCGCGGAAGTGGCGCCAGCACAGGAATGGGAGCATGGGCAAGAACAGGAACAGGCAACCACCCACCGCCACACTCCCCTGGCTGACACTACTTGCCCTGGCCCTTCCCTCCCTGGCAATGGCGCGAGCTCGAGCGCCGAGGAACAACGGCAGCGCGGCCGGAACGTTCCCCCAGCGCGTCTTCGTGGCAGCAGGTGGACGCCCTGCCTAGCCTCTGTGACTGGCGACCTTCCAGTCTCCCCGCCGCCCCTGGGCCGAAACCTGGCCCGTAGCGACGCCGACCGCGCTGGCGGGTCTGGTGGGCGGCAGACGGCAGGCGGCGGACGCAGCAGCAGCAGCCGCAGAAGCAGCAGCAGGCGCCGCGCCGAGGACCAGCCGCTGACCACCCCGCCCCTGGTAGCGGGCCCCGCCGCGCGTCACTGTCCAGAACCTTTAGACCCAGACACGGGACAGCAGCTATATAAAGCTAAGATCGGCGGCATCCAGTGGGACCCCCCCGGGGAGACACCTGGCGAGGCGATTAAGCGGCTCCAGGTCACCCTGGGGGCGAGGTTCACAGGCGCCTGGCACGCGTTCGCCCAGCAGCACGCCATGCCTGGCAGCAGAGGCGCGCTCGACCCGCGGCGGCACGACCAGCAAACGTGCGTCAATTTCCTGTCCTCCTTCCGCAGCCATAACTGCGACGTGCGGGCCATGGGCGACGCGCTGGACCTCGGCGTTGACTGGGCGCAGTTGCGGCTTCGGTACCTGGGTGGAAGTGGCGGCGCGGGCAGGGGGCGCCAGGCGGCGAAGGGCCACGCTGATCGCCGCGCACCCAGGAGGGACCAGAAACAGTGGAAGGTCGTCACCTAAAGCCGCGGGCGCGCCCGCCCTTGTTTCACCCCAATTCACTCTGGCTTCTCCTGGGTGTGGCCGTGACCCGGCCTTCCAGCGGGCAGCCTTATGCAGCTTAGGTTCTGTGCGGTCGCGACAGGGTCGGGTGTGGTCTATCCTACTTGGCTCCTGGCGTTGCCAACAAGTCCACAGGTGTCACAGATGGCACACTTCGGATGACTGTTGGTCGTGCGTCGCATCCGCTGGCGCCGCCTTCATTGTCCCGGTGTCACTCGCCATTGGCTGCGCACGTGCACCCTGGGTACATTTTTGGCATTGGGTGTGGTCCATCCTGCTCGGTTGCATTGCTATGTATTCACAGGTCTTGCTATGCTATGCATGGACCACGGTGCACATGATTGCTCCTGGGACGCAGGTTTACCTACCTTTGAGCGGTCATTACTTGATCTGTCGGTGTGCGACGCTTCGGCTGGCGCCTCTTCAGATTTCGCGCCATTTTGGCAGCGCGTGTCAGGTTTGGCTAATTTGGTGCTCCCTGGGTTTCCCTGGGTCACCTTGCAGCTCTGCCCTGGGTTCAGCTCTCCCTGGGATCATCCTCACCCTCGCCGCAGTTGCTGCTTGCTGCATCCGGCGCCGCCGCGGCCGCCTAGTCGCGCGCGTTGGCCGTCGGTAATTTAAGCCGGTCGCGGCCCGACCAACTTCGCCCGCCGCTGGCGCGTTCGCCTGCGGCCTTTTTTTTGTTATTGTTTTTTTGTTTTTTCCCAGACGACGATCAGCATCCCCACCAGCCGATCCAGAAACGACGATCAGACGAGTTCAGGTGATCAGAGAAATGTAAGAGCAATGAGAGGGACAGCCGAACCGTTCGAAGGATGAGGAGGAGGAGGTGGATAAATGGAGGGATGGATGGATGAGGGAGGAGGGAGAATAATGAATAATAGGATGAGGAGGAGGAGGGGGGGAGGAGGAGGAGGAGGAGGAGGAGGAGGAGAAGGAGGAGGAGGAGAAAAAGGAGGAGGAGTAGGAGGAGGAGGAGGAGGGAAAAAGGAGGAAGGCGAGCAAAAGGGCCAGAGGCCTCTTGGATGCCTCTCAGAATATATTGGGGTATCTCTTGGGCGCTTCTCCGATGCCTCTTTGAACGTCTTTGGGGTTTCTTGGGCCCGGCGGGCTGGTGGGATTTATAGGGCGTCGGAGTAGGGTGCCCAGACCACGCAGAGTTTGTCATGCAGCGGTGCCGAGGGCAATTGTGGAATATCGTGTACATCACGTAGCATACACCGCGTAGCTTGCATCGCAAAACTTGCAACGCAAAGGTCACACCACAGCTCCCACCACGTAGTTTACATGACATAGCGCGCACCACATAGCTTACAACACAGAGCTCACACAACGGAGCTTCCACGTACAGAGTAGGATAACTCATCGTTCAGGGTCTACGTTGGCTAACATTTGAGAGAGAGTTGGTCTCTCGGGGAACATGCCTGGGCGGCGCTCCCGTGGCCACCTCCAACCGCTGCGTGGTGGTTATTGGCGACTTTGAAAGCTTTTTGGGGGACATGTCGGTCGGAGTTCGGTTGCGCCGTACACTAGTAGATTATTTCGATCCTCCTTTTGGCCGTGGCCAGAATGGCTCGAGGACGTTCGGGGCAGACCCAAGACGACCACGTTAACTCACGCTGGAGCTCCTTTGACATAGAAATGGCGTCTCATGAAGCGCGGGCGCAATTCAAGCGCACCCGTCGCGGTCGTCGTGGCCGCCGGTTTTTCCGTCGCTCGGAGACGCCACGTGACGACACTGGGCAGCCGCAGGGATGGGAATTGCCCATCGAGGGCTTGGCCGGCGGGATCCCAGCGGGGTTCGTGATGAAGAATACTTCCTTGTACCCTGTCGACGAGCAGGACGCGTCATGTGTGCGTGTGTGGGAAAATGCAAGCTGCGTCAGCCTCAGACGGTGGCGGTCTGGATTCGTGCTTGTCGTCTCACTGAACCGCAGGTAGGGTTCATTCGATCATTCGTGCTTGCGTACAACACCGTCGGAATCATATTCTGGGGGCGCGGGTGCATTTTCCTGAGGTCTCTGCGAAATTTGTTGGGGTTGTCGTGGTTAATCGAGTGCGGCAGCGGGCTCATGGTGCTGACCGCGCCAGGCGACCCCGACCAGATCGGGCACGGTGACCCGCGACCGTGCCCGAGGGATCTTTGATTCAATCGGCCCTGCATGATCGGCGTCGATCGGATAATCGGCGCGGTTGGCGATGATGCGTCCAGAGATGCAGGACGCTCGCAGCCAGAGAGGCCGCACTCTCGGTCGTCCGACCGCGATTAGCACAGGGACACATGAAATGTTCACTCGTTGTGAATATAGAACACTAGTGCGGGCATGCCCAGGTCCTGGTCGCATGGAGCGCACGACATCCTGGGAGGACGATGACTCGGCCGACGTTCTTGAAAACGCTGCGTGCGGACGGGAACGCCTTATCGAGGAGTCGGTCGGCGGGGTTCCGGAGGGGTTTGTGATGAAGAATGCCTTCCTACACCCTGCTAACGAGCACGACGCGTCGTGCCTGTGGGAGATTTCGAGCTGCGTTGGCCTCAGACGATGGCGATCTGGATTTGCGGTTGTCGGCTGGCCAAACGGCGCTGCGGAATCGTTCGATCATTCTTGCTTGCGCACTCAGTCTTCGGGCTGCCACTCCAAGGGTACGGCTGCATTTCCCTGGGATCAATGCGATCTTTCTTGAGCGTCGCCATGTTTCATTTGGTGCGATCGCGGGCTCGTTCTGTTGGATCCGTCAGGTGATCCCGACCAGATTGGACGCGTCCACCCGCAACTCAGCCCGACGGGCATTCGTGCAATCGGCCCTGGCTGACCGGCGTCGATCGAGTTTTCGGTGTGATGGGCAGTGGTGCGTCATGGACGGCGGAGGGAACCAGTGGCCAGGAGAGGCCGCAATCTCGGTCGTCCGATCGCGATCAACTTAGCGACAGATAGGATGTCAGTCGGTGTCGAGACGCGGCAGTAGCTCGGGCATGCTCAGGTCCTGGTCGCATGGAGGGCATGACGTTCCAGGAGGGCGATGACGTGGACGATTTCCCCGGGAACGACGCGCGCGCGGCGCGCTGCGGGGAGCCACCTCCGCATCTGTATGAGCGCTGTGCTGGAGGTGCTCCCACCGAGGAGGTTGCAGCGCATCTCTGCTTCACGCTGGAGTCATCGAATGCTCTACTTCTCGACATCGACGAAAAGATGGGCAGCGCGTCGACGGTCGACTGGCCCGATTTGACGGCGAGCTTATTCCCGGCAGAGCAGATGGAGGACATGCACGCGGGCGCCGCTGCTCGAGCAGCCCAACCCGGAGAAGAGGCAGACATGGCTCTGACTGCGGCACGGCAGTGGGGAGACGCCGACTGGTACCTCCGATGCTCATTCAAAGCCCGGCCGAAAGTTGCCCTGCCGAGCGCGGCGCCCCCGCGCGACGCCGGCGTGCGCGCGCCGCCCATCGACGGGCGCGCGTCCGCGTCAGAGCTGCGCGGAGGCCCCGAGCAATCGCGCGCGCTCGAACGCGCGGGGAGCCTCGGTGACGGCGCCCTGGAGCAGGCGGCGATGCAGCGCAGGGGGGCGCTCGAGGGCGCGTTGCACAATGGCGCCATCGAGTGCAGTCGCGCAGGAGGGTACTTCGCCGGCGACGCCCACGTCCAGGAACGAGCATTTCACGTTCAGTTTGCCGTCATGCGCGAGCACCTCGTTCCCCCGCTGTGGGCCGATGAGCAGGCCGCGCGCGAGGTTGTGCTCTACCGCGCACGCAGGCACATGCGATGCGAAGAGTTTCTCCAGGTCGCGGGGTACTTGGAGAGCAGCACTGGCCGGCGCCCCGCCTTGCTCTGGGATCTTCTCTCAGAGGAAGCGGCGGCGAGGAAGGCTTTCCATGTGGTGCAAAATCCGAATCTCGCACGGAATCTGTCGGGCGTCATAGACCGTCACCATTGTGCCGGCGATGGGCGATTATCTGGAGGCGGCAGCGACGGCGACGCTCGGGGTTCCATGTCGGCAGCTTCGGCACCCAGCTCCGGGGCTCGCAAGCGGGCGAAAGGGCAGCAATCGATGTGTCTCGGCAACTATCTGGCTATGGCAAACGCGGAAGCGGGGCAAGCCGCCTGCGCGGAAGCAAGCGCATGCGTCAGTGATGAGGCGGCGATTGAAGAGGATGGCGACAGCGCCGCGGGCGGCATTGCCTCGCTCGACGCACTGCAGACAGCGCGAGGCACGTTCCCGAACTCGACCAAGACGACGTGCTATCTTGCATCCGCACTGCAGTGTCTACACAGCTCGCCAGCAGGGCGCGCCTATGGGGAAGCATGACGCCCATGAAACGTGCTAACCAACGCATTGCGCATGGTGCGCAATGCGTAGTGCAGAGGCCGCCACGAGAGGCCACGGGAACTCCACGGACCTCCTAGAGTTCACGGACTTCTTCGACAATGCGGCGCACGACGGTCGCGGGAAAGTGGAGTGGCAATTTAGTACGCGGCAGCGTGATCCCGCGGAGGCGCTGGAGGCGATCTTCAACGACGCCAGGCAGCGCCTCGGTCAACAGAACACCTCGATGGCGCACGCACTGGATGGCATTCTCGGGCTACACGTGCGCGAGGATCTGTGGACGACCGGAGACTGGCCACATTTTCACGATCACTGTTGCGGGCCTCGTAGAGGAGGTCGCTGTTTCGGAAGACGAGATAACGCCGTACCATCTAATCGAGCGCATGGGCGATCCAAAGAATGGCATCGTCGTGGATCGCCGGCCGTGCACGCAGTGCGGTCGTGCAGTCGACAGCGGCAAAAGTTCGTCCGCTGTGGGTGCTCAACCGCTTGTGCTACTTGCGCTGGGCCGCGCCGAAGTCGCAGTCCGCGACTTTGCTCGACCAGCAGGGCGGGAAGAAGGCAGGGGACAGGTTGTTGGCCAATCGATGGGGAGGGCAACGTCGTTCCAGGGAGGGAAGAATCGCCTCCGCGTGATCCCGAATTTGAGTTTCGAATTTGGGTCGCAGTATTTTCTGCGCAGCGTGGTCGTTCACAAGGGCGGCACTCCAGAGTCGGGCCATTACGTTTGCTACGTCCGGCACGAGTTGGACTGCAGCTGGTTGCGTTACGACGACGATCAGTGCGACGCAGTTCATGCTGCTTACCCGGGCGAGATCGTGCAAGAC
This sequence comes from Prorocentrum cordatum, assembly GCA_963575745.1. Lineage (NCBI taxonomy): Eukaryota > Dinophyceae > Prorocentrales > Prorocentraceae > Prorocentrum > Prorocentrum cordatum. Next base: position 86,960 of record CAUYUJ010000841.1, read on the forward strand.
GGGCGGCTGTTCCTCTAATCCAAGGAGCCCCCCGGACTAGTTCCTCGAGTTCTTCGGCAACCATCGCTTCCTGCTGGCCATTGAGACTCCGTCGTGGAATGAGCGGCACCGCTGCCAAGGAGCAGGCCTCGCGCCCTTGACGCCGCCGGAGTTGCGGGCGCGAGCTCGCGAGTGCCGACGCCCGCGCAAACCGCCCCCTCGCTGCCCAGCGCAGGCGCCAAATCCGAAGATGTCCCGAGCAAGTTGCCTGACGCGCAGGATCGGACAACGATGCTACCAGACTGCGGCCCGGACAGACTCCAGAGCGACACTGCCAAACTACTGGATGTGGACGCGGCGAAGCGCCAGGAAGGAGCGCACGCGGCACAGAAGGCGGTGGCGCAATTCTTTTTGACGCTCCCGCACTGGATGCACGGCTTCGGCAAGCCGGAGACGTTGCAGACCATTGGCCGCCGGTTTTATGGATTTGCGCAGTCTGTGTTGAAGGACAAAATGAATTCAACAGCTGCGATGGAAGTTCGCCAATACCTCGGGCATTGCATATTCTACCCGTTCGTGGTGCTCATGGAGGCGACGGCGAAAGCAACCGCCTTGCCAGCCGTCTTCTTGCAGGACTGCGCTGGGGCCGTCATGATGAGCGCCGTCAACAAGGAGTGCGAGGTCCACATGGGGCGGCACAAATGCAGAAACCGCTGGTGGAATGTGTGCACAACGAACGTCGGAGACGGGAAGTCCGAAGCCGTGGACATGCCCATGGGGTGCATGTTCGAAGCGATGGGCGACGTCGGCGGGCAGTGCACTGTGGGGGCCCAGGCAAATCGGTACCATTACCAGCAAGGAGGAACGAATGCGTCCGCAGTGAGCCGCTTCCGCTTCTGCGACGGATATCTTGCTACCGTTTGCTCGGAGGCGTCGCGCGTTCTCGCGCCGGGCCAGGCAAAGGGGCAAGTACGTCGACGTTGCGAAGTTCCTGGACGCGGCGCACGGCGCTGAGTTCAGCCACCAGAACACGCGGCATCGCATCGGGAAGCGTTTGCGAAGGAGGCGGCGAAGAAGCACAAGCACCAGCATGGCGCAGCCACGCCCCCCCCCCCGGGCGTTCACATGAAGAAGACGAACATGCACGTGATGTTCATGCAGCAGGAGGTCATTTTCATGGATTGGTGGTGTCAAGTAGCGGAAGAATTTTCAGTGGGAGCTCCGCAGCGTTGCATGCATTCCTTCGCGGACGTTGCGGAGCTCGCTCAGATGATGCACAAGAACTTTCATCTCGCCTTGACGGTGCCTTTCCTGACTCAGCTGTGCTCTCTGCTCTCGCGCAGCGCGGGCCCGAAAGTGGTGGGGAAGCTGGACCATTTGAAAATTCAATGCTCTGGCGCGCAGGACAAGGTCGTGGAGGGCGTCGACGAGATCCTGCACATTTTTTAATATTAAAAAAACGAGATGCCCATCAGCAAGAAGTGCATGAAGGAAGGGCATACCAAAAGGTATGCAGTGGCTTGGCACGATGCTCATGTCGAACCACTTGTTGGAACAAGTGTGCCCGGCTGTCTTCGAGCACTTCGCCATGGATCCAGAGTGCGCGGAGAGGTTGAATGGAAAGGTCCCAAAAGTGTCCGCGTCAATCTCGGACGGGGCCTTCGTGGCCTCGGTGAATGCCGTGTGCCAGAAACACTTGCGCGGCCTAGCCGTTCTCGCAGCGTCAGTCGAAGAGAAAGTCCGGCTCGGGCGCAGCGCGGAGCCGGAGGGCATATCGGAGCAGACACGCCTTCTGGTGCGCGTGCTGCGCGCCACGCCGAACTCCTCCATCACGTTGGCTACCATTATCTAATGGCCTTGGGCCCATCCTGCCACCGTGCCCGAGTTGTGAATCAGAGGGTTCTGGAGTGCTCGTCGGGATCAGGTGGTTGGTCTCGCGTGGGCCTCGTGGAAACAGTTTTGAGGCTGGTGCGGTTGTTTTGGAGCTTCTTGGCGCTTCGTTTGGGTCCTCTAGGGTATCTTTCGGGGACTCTCTTGGGAGCCTCCGGGGGTCTCTGGGGAGCTTTTTGACGGCTTCTCAGGGTTTCCTGGCAGCTTCGGAGAGCCGAGAGCTCGAAATGTCCGTTCGGGCCCCCCGACTTCGGTTGTTCTGCGACGCCTCTTGGGCCGTCTGCGCCTCTAGGGCCGTCTCGGGGGCCTCTTTGGCCGTCTCTTGGGCGCCTCATGGGCCGAGGTGGAGCCGTGCCTCCGGGCCCGTCTGGAGGATTTCTGGCGCTCGAAAAATAAGCTGAGAACGCGCGAGAATCCCCGAGAGAGTTCGGATGAGAGGCCTCGAACTCGGCAGGAATCCTTAGGAGTGACGAGTGAGGCTCCGGGGATTGGGCAAGGGGCCCCGGGGCCGCGCCCACTCCGCGCCTCGCGGCACGGTGGCGGACATCGATAGACTTGCGTCTAAGGGTCAAGCATCGCACAGCGCGAGGGATGATTTGAGCTCCAGGGTCGCAAGTCCCTGGGGGGCCTGCCATGCACACTCGAATCCAGTGCCCCTGACCTGAGCGTTCCCAGATGGCCCAATCTGGGTGGACAGCATCTCGCTGAAGGCGTCTTTCAACGATGCTGGAACATGGGCGTATTGGCGGCAAGCGGGCACTGAGACGCGCCGTGCGACTCGCGCTGCTCACTGGCTCCTGCTGGTACCGGGGTGTGCATTATACCAAAGCGTCAATTGCCTCCCTCACCACTGATCCTCAGCAGTTGCTGGTGGAACCCTCCACTGCGCCATGCCGTGAACCCGTTGACAGCAGACTCCACCGGCGCCGCCTCGAAGCCCGACAACATCGTGCCTTACAGTGTTTCCGGATCTGGTCTTATAATTGCGAGTCGCTCCGAGTGCTCGACAGGCTCGGCGAGATCTTGCGAGAGGCGAGCCGCCGGAAGGTCGCTGTGGTCTGCTTGCAGGGCACGCTGCTCGATTTCGCTGCCTCGTGGAAGTCGAACGGCTTCAGCGTTGTCTCGAACCCCCGCACCAATCCCACATCGAAGGATGGCATCCTCACTGCGTTCAACAACATGATATTTGCTCCCGAGGAGCTCCGGTGTGTACACCATTGGCTTCCAGGGCGTGCCCTCGGACTCCGTTTGAGGAGGACTGGGAAATCGGCGAGGGACCTATACATCCTGAACGGGTACTCCCCTACAAATTCGCCTAGTCCCGCTCCGGCGGGCGTTTCTCTGCTGATCATTGTTCTGCACACTACCGGGCCCAAGATGCTTTCTGGCAAGCGTGCAGTTCGGCGGTGAACAAGGCGCCGGCGCGGTGCGCCTTGGTGGGCTGCATGGACGCGAACGCCACCGTCTCGGAAACATTACCACACATAGGCCACGCGGGCTCGAGGCACATGTACTTCAAGACGAATGGCAACGGCAAGAAATTCGTAAAGTTTGTCCGAAACCAGCACCTCAAAGTCCTCAACACCTTCGGCCGCCGCTCGGCATTCGCAGGCACTTTCCGCCACCCTGGCCGGGAAGGCTGGAGTAGATTGGACTACGTCTGGGCGCGCCTTCGGGGTGGTTACGGCCGCCGTGCAGCCCCACTCCGGGAAGCTCCGTTGAGCCTTGGTGGATACAGGGACCACCGTCCTGTGGAGGCACACATTTACGCTGGCCCACGGGTGCGGCGTGGCCGACCGCCGCAACGACTGCAATGGAACCGCCAGAAGATCATGCAGCATTTGACGGCCATGCAAGCGGGCGACCCTCCAGAGCTTCTACACTCATTCCACCACGCCTTGCGCCATGCTGTGGAGACAAGGAAACTGGATAAGCCCTGGCTGGATATCTGCGGCGCAGACCGGGCGTACGCGAACCCCTCGGCTCTCTTCAACTCGTTGGATGGCGCCCTCATTGACGCTGCTTTGCCGCACTACGCGACATTCCCGGGCAAGCGGGTGTTCCCAGAATGGTCAACCGCCACGCTGCACCTCATAGCTGCGAAACAGGCCGTTCAGCGCATGCTGGCTCGAATTCCAGATCAGTCTTCTTGGTTGTTCAAGACGGTGCATTGCCAATTCAAGCAGAGCTCGAAACCAGCTGCCCATGCCGTGCGGCGCGAGAAGCGGGAGCGCACTGCCAAACTCATCGCAACTGCTGAACAAGCAAACAGCCAAGGAGACTCAAAGAAGTGCAACCGCATCATTCGGCGATTGGCTCCGAAACCAGCTTCTCCTACAGTAACAGTGCGGAATCCTGCAACCGGAACCTTGTGTTTCGATGACGAGGAGGAGCTAGATGTTAGGGCGGCTGCTCTGGCGGAGATCTTCGACGCTACGGTCGTTCCTCTGAAAGCGACGGTGCCTCTGCCAGTCGAGTTACCGCCCCCCGACATGGATAGAATCTCCGGATACACCGTCGAGGACGTAGCCGAGTCCATCACCAAGTTGCCCAATGCGAAGGGAGGCCCTACTTTGAAGTACCAACCTCCAGAGGCCAGGACGGACGAGCCTGATGGCTCTATTGCGGAATTGTGGAAGTTGGGGCTTCAATATATCAAGGCGCCACTACATGGCATCTACCAAGCATCCCAAGCCTTCTGCAGCGCAGTGAGACGTTTCCAAAACGGCGAAACCATATCCCTGCGCAAACCCAAGGGGGATGGCCAGAATGCCAGGGACCACTACAGGACGATCAACTTGTTGAACCATGCCGGCAAGAGCTTCATGAATGTGACTTCTACCCCATCCCTGCGGGCCTTGAGCTGTCTTCCACGCAATTCGGGGCCTTGCCGAGGAGGTCCACAAGGGACGCCATTGCACTAGTACACGAGGTTCTCCGCCGTTACAGGAAAGCGGGGGCCAGATCCAACCGGAAACAGCACCTTCTGGTGGCCGCTCTCATTGATTTGGAGAAGGCCTTCGACCTGCTCGACAGGGGGGACATCTGGGATGCACTCGAAAAGCTTGCCCTGGACCACAACATTTTGTTGACGATCCGCGAGCTGCATAACGGAACCCATTATTTGATGAGGGGCGCGAAGACGAAGGAAGTGGCGCGTAGCCTTTTGGTGAGCAGAGGGGTCCGGCAGGGAAGCGTAGAGGGACCCGCACTTTTCATCATTCTATACGACATGATAACGTCGACGATTGCCGATAAAATGGCCGAGTCCGAATTTCAACCGGTAGTTGCCTTCTGTGATCCCACTCTTCGGAGGATGCGCCACGCCCACGAGCTATCTGCGGAAACCGATCTCCTCCAAGACTTGTCCCAGGTCAAATTCGTCGACGACCTCATTTCCTTGATTCTGGCAGTGGATTTCGAGCAGATTTCCCGCTTCCTGGAATTCCTGGCCTCGGAGATCTCGGCGGCCAAGATGAAGTGCAATGCACCTAAGACCGAGCTGATGATTTCTTCTTCGGGCGCGGGGAGCAAGCCCCTGCTGAGGCTGATCAAAGGCAAAAAGACAGGAGTGGTGCAAGACGTCGCTGGAGTGAGCACCCCGCTTCACGCTACCCCTTCGGTTAAATATCTGTGCGCTCGCTTGCGAGCAGACGGCTCGATGAAGGAATAAATCCAGATCCGTCTACGAAATGCTAACAGTGCTCACGGTCGGTTGTCGCAACGCATATACAAAGGCATGTACAGCTTGTCCTTGAAAGTCCGCACTTGGAAATCGCTTGCGCGCTCGATTGCCACCTATGCCCTCGAGGTCGCAGTGCTGAACAAGACCGACTTGGCAAAGCTTGAGCGCTGGCAGAACCGCTGCCTGCGTCACCTGCTGAAGGCGCCTGCTCACATTACTCGCATGCCCAACGTCGAAGTGTGCAAGCGGACTAAGGTGCACACGATAGCATCGACGCTGCTCTGCCGGAGACTGGCGTGGTGGCAGCATGTGGTCAGCCCCGCCTTCGAGGACCGAGGGGACAACCCAGAGACGTCTTACGATCCCACTCGCGCCCTCAGGGCCGCCCTGTTTGGCCGATTATGTTTCGAGGCAGCAACGTTCCACGAGCCGTCTGAGAGGATGACGCTGCTGCTCCAGGATCTTACGGCATTATGGGGTACGATGTCATCGGCTGCCCAAGCTTCTACCCGCATCGAGTTCCACTTGCAAGACGGCGGTCCCCAGCTCTCCCCGGAGTGGTTGAAATGGCTTACAAACGTCCCGAAAATCTGCTTCAAGGCTGTACTTTCCTTCGCTGCGGAATCTGATGCGCGAGGTGATGGTGCAGACACTGCTCAACAGCCCTTACTTACGTGCCCGGAGTGCGGCCAGCAGTGCCGAGGAGCTAAAGGATTAGACATTCACAGGAGGAAGGCGCACGGAGTGGTAGCTTACCCTACGTCCATCGACATTGAGTTCGTTCGCACAAAAACGTGTCCTCACTGTTCCCGTACGTTCGCCCGTGTGGATAGCCTCGTCAAGCATATCCGTACGCAGCGCTGCCCGGCATTAACTGGAAGCCACCCTCTTGTTCAACCACACGTCGTGGGCACACGTAGCCAACATGTTCAATCACATGTGCACGCAGAGGGCCAGCATGTTAACCCACAGGGGCATGCCGAAGATCGATGTCCTGCCGTTCCGGGGCGCATTTCGGCTCGAGATCCGTCTCGCGCACTCGCCCGCGCCCGTCCTGCAGGTTTTGCGGCTTTGAACGTCGTCGGTGATCATGTTCGCCCCGATCGGCTCCCAGGCGAGTCAGGGCCAGGGAACCCGGAGGCCGCGGGAGGGGGCCGCGGCCGAGGCAGCGGGGGAAGACGGGACCGCGGTCGGCCCAGGGGGCGTGCGCAAGCTGGACAAATTGTTCGCCAAGTTACTCCTTCAGCACGAGACGAACTTCAACGCGAACTCCAGGGAGGACAACTTCACGCTGACAATGGCAGCGGACGACCCGGTGCAAGCGGCGCTGGCGACCTCAGAGGACAGCTACAACAGGAAGGGGAAGCAGGCGAGGGAGGAGGCGGAGGAGGGGGAGTACAAAGGCCACCCGGACGGGAAGAAGCCAGACTTCCTCCTCAGGGCCGTCATCTTCAGGATCACCGAGGCCGCGGAGGCGAAGTCCCAAGAGGTAAAGGCCGCGGCCGGCAGCGGGGCGATGGCGCAGCAGGCCGCCGCGGCGCTCGACACCCTGGCCAAGTACAAGGCGATCGCACAGAACCCCCAGGCGAGGGTCGTGGCGACGAGGTGTTTCCACGGGACCGTGAAGCCGAGCGACGGCGGGATGGACGAAGAGAAGGATGACGACGTCCGGTGGATTTTCGCGATGAACTCGCATCGCGAGCTGAAGGACGCTCTCGAGACGCTCCGGGTCAACGGGTGCCTGGCCGCGGCACGCTTGAATCTTGGCTACGACCACGGCCCCAAGAGCGGCGGCGCCAAGGAGATCGAGACGACAGTCTTCCGGCGGAAGGGGGCCAAGGGCGATTCGAAGAAGAAGGCTAAGAAGAGGTGAGCAGGACTGCCGACGGGGACTCGCACGTTGTATCACAAAGTGCATGGTCAAGGGAAGGTTCCCTTCGAAGCTGGGGGGGGGGCCTCACTCATCCAGAGGGGTGGTGAGCCGCCCTCACAGAGCCGCCTTCGCAGAGGCGGAGGCGCGTGTGGACGGGATTGACGGGGTTGCCGGAGCCTGGAAGAAAGCGATGGCTGCCGCAGTCGTGTGCCTTCTATGCACGTCTCTGTGTGCCCGAAATTTTGTATCTTCCAATCATTCAGTATGATAGCGCCGGTACTCGGTAGAACACGCGGGCCCACCCACGAGATCTCCAGACGATGATGGGGGATAGTGTCGCGAAAAAAAAAAGACTTGCGGCTGAAGCGCGCGCTGCGGTCGGCCCCCCGGAGTCGGACGAGCAAGAGGAGGCGCTTGCGTTCGACCAGTTCCAACCATGGCGAGGCGACTGTGCATCTGTTTTAGTTGCGACAAGATGGTGGAAGTGCTGACGCGGCATGACGACTTCTAGCTGCACCTGGGCGTGGACGCGAAGCAGGGGGCAGTGTCGGGGCAGGCGGGCGCGGCCACGATCAGCTTGCTGGCAAAAGACAAGCTCCGCGGCACCGCGTTCCCAAAGGGAGACGGCGCGGTTCAAGGGCGAGTGCAGGGCAGGGCGTTCACGACGCACGGAGTGCCGCTCGTGCAGGCTACCTTTAACACAGAAGAGGCTCCGAATTTCATCGATTTCTTTCGTTGCCTGGGGATCGTGCACGACAGCGCCATCCGCGACCGATCCTTGCGACATCGCGTCGTCGCATTGCGCAGTGATTACGCGCCTGGCATTGAGGCTGAAAGTTGTGTTCCCGAAGTCTCAACCTGCGAAAGACCAGTTCCATTTCGCCAAGCACGCACGCTTGAAGACGACAGCAAGCGGAACTCTTGCGAAGAAGATAAAGCATCGCAAGCCTGCTGGCCAGACGGGCATCTACGAGCTCACCAACCTGGGTTGGACTGGCAGCCCTCAACGCACTGCGGCGGATCCCAACGCTGGACTGCGCTTCCATGCTGCATGAAGGCTTCCTGGCGCGCTTAAAGCATGAGTTCGACGAGCAGGAAGCCGCCGCCTACTTGGGTCCGAACAGTCGCGGCCCGCAGAAGTATACCATTCGCGCGACAGCGCGGGAAATGAGAGAGGAGTACAACCTGCGATGCTACAACGAGGGCGAGTCCACGACAATGTTGTTCTGCCCGAACTGGTCGGGCATGGGCGTGCTGCGGCGTGCTGACGGCCGGCTACGATGGGAGCTCTGTGGAGCCAATGCATTCACCTTGCGAAAAAGCTCGGAAGGACGCAGCATCATGAGACCATTCCTCATTTCCGCTGGGAAAGCCTTGGCCCCGCTGTCCGATCTCCCTACTCAGACGGGGATAGACGCTTGTCTGTCGGGTTAAGCGGCATCCATCCTGTCTGCCTGGGCGGGGATACACGCTCTCCCCGTCGGGGCGAGCGGCATCCATCCCCACCTGGAGGGAGCGCGGCTGGGGGCTCGAAGGAAGCCTGCCCCGCTAGGGGTGGGGGGGAGGTCTGACGATGCTGAAGGAGGTCGCAGCGCTGGCCGCAAAGTACTCGCCCCTCAGGATCCCGCAGCACATGCAATACCTGCGCGACAATTATTCCAGGAAGTGGTATTCGTGGGACGAGGACCCCGACGACAAAATGCAGCTGTACCCGCCCGCGCTGGACCCCGCACATTTGAATGGGGCATCTCTGATCGCTGCCGGCAGATCTCATGCTCAGGAATTGTGGGAAGCGTCGCAGACGGAGACAGTGCACGCCGTGGTTCTGGAGGGATCAGGAAAAGCGCCCAAGCACTTCGACGTCAACCTGATGCAAGTTGTCGCGGTGATCATGAACGTGAAGAAGAAGCCCGTGGTGGAGGATGCCGAGCATGGGGCCCGTGCATTGTTCTCCTCTGGTCTCGAGTTACAGCATCGCCTCGAAGCGGCTGGCGTCCTAACAAAATGCAGTCGGCCATCGAACAGGAGGCAGAAAGATCTCAGCACGCAGGTGAGCCGCGTGAGCGCCATGTTCAACGACATTGCTTACGTCATACTTTCTTCTGATACCCGCATGTTCCGCGCCTGCGCGCGCGGCGCTGCGTGCACGTGCACACGGTTCTGTCGCCGCGCCGGGTGCGAGCACGTGGAGTATGTATCGATGCTCGCGCTGCGCTTGCAGAAGAAGCCAAAGTACCCGAACCCTCAGGAGCTGCCAGGGACGCGACCGAGGGGCCAGAAGTGCGGCTCGGTTTTGGTTGTGCCACAGCAGACCACAGGCAAGACACGCAAAGTGGAGAAACGCGAATAAAGAAATGGCGCAGGGTGCCGCCTTGCAAAGCCAGAGCGATGTGCAGCGTCAGCCATGCGATCGCCGCGCATTTGGCATTTGTCTTGCCGCAGGATACTGAAAAACTGCTCGCGCCAAGCAACGTCGTTGAGGATGCAGAACCCAACCGCCAGAGCTCCCATTCGCCAGTCCCTCGTCGCCAATTCCCGTTCGCCGGAGCCCCTGTTCGCCGGAGTCTTCGTTCGCTAGGTTCCCGTCCACCGGAATCCTTGTTTGCGGGAAATCCCCGTTCGCCAGTTCCCCGTTCGCCGGCTCCCGTTCGCCGGTTCTCGCTCGCAGGGGGGTCACGGGCGTGTGTCTGGATTTCGTTTTTCGACTTGGAGGTACTCGGCATGGGCTCTGGTCTCCCGGGTCTGAACCACGGGGGAAGTGCTCCTGGATCCTTTGGCTGCTGTCGTGCGTTTTGGACTCTGAGGGTTCGTCGCCGTCGGGCGAGAGCCCGGCCTCCATGAGTGCGCGCGGGCGGGGGGGATAGGAAGAGGATGCGACGGACGCTTGACGGCGTCCTCCTGTTGTCTAATGCAAGCAAGATGATGCGCACATGTTATCCTCCGCAGCATCGGGCTCAAGCCAGGCGGTGTGCCGCGCACCTGGAGGGGGCCGATGCCCGGGTGCATTGCCCTACCATTTTACGAAAGTGAGCCGAGGTTTCTGGCGCGGCAGGAAATATTCGAACGGGCAGGGTTCGACCGTCTGAAGCTGTTGCACCGGCTGGGAGCCTCGCCGCCCACGCCTACGAATCTTAGAATCTTGGCATGCGATGCTGACCCTGTAGAAGACGCTGTGGGGCACTTTGTGCTACGCCTTGCGCTCAGCACAGCGGGTCCCCTGAGCCAATGGCTAGGGGCGCGCGAGGTGGTTTATTCTGCAGCAGCGATGGGTCACGTCGGCTCGAGTGGAGCACGATCGAGCCTTGACTTTGCCGGGTATCACCCTCGGCGAAAGGCGCCTGGGACTGTCCAAGTACCAGCTGCCGTTTACGCAGGTGCCACCGCGCTGGGTGGCGGAGCGCCGCGTGGTGCTCAAGCGCGGCGTGGCTCACGTGGCGGGCTGCGACACTTGCGCCCTGGCGTCGCACCTGTTCGGCGCGCGCCTGCGCGATTCGATGCAGGACGCCGCCTGGGCGATGCAGAGCTGGGAGCGCCGTCCTCTGCAGGAAATTGTGATGCCGCTGCTGGAGAGGTTACGGCGCCGTTCTGGAGGTCTTCTGGCGCCGCCCCCTGCGACCTCGCCCAGATTGTGGATCCGGCCTATTGTGGGCGACGACGTTGGCCTAGCTCTGGATAGCTCTGAGGAAATGAGGATGTCGTTCCCCCCGCGCATGCAGCGCGTGATGCTCCGCCAGGGCACAGGGCGGCGGTTGTGATTCCAGGGCCTGCTGCAATTGCGGCCCTTCTTGCGGATGGCGGGGCTGGACCTCCCTAGCGCGCTGCTGTGGTTCGAGACGGAGCTGCGTCGCGACGGGCACGTCGCCGAGGAAGTCTTCGAGAGGGAGCACCGGTACCAAGTAGAGCACGCCTGCGGCGCCCGCGGCCACGGGCGCGGCGCGCATCCGTTCGGGCGCGCCAGCATCCAGAGGTTCCTGCCCCCTGAATCCGGCCAAGTCCATGGCTGCCCGTTTCAGCGCGGGCACGAGAGCCCGTATAACCTCGCCACATTGCTCGGGTATTGGGGCTTGGCGCACGAGGGGGTCGACGCCGTAGTCCGTGCGGCGCGAGAAGGGCCTCCTTCTCGAGCTTGCGCGTTTTCTTTTCGGCGCGGCGCACCCGTGGACGAGCTGGGGCCGACATGGGGCCGTCGGTCAACCAAACGATTACCTTCGGCGCAGCAGGATGGCGTGGGCCACGCGCTGGGGTCGCCCCCCCTCCGGCGCCGCCGTGCCGCGACCAACGCGCGATGCAAGCTTTGTGGAGCTTGCCGGGGCAACTCCCCGCGAACCTCCAGGCCCGCCCTGTCCAACCCGCCTTGCTCGCGAGCGGGGCGCCCTATGACAGCGCTATGATTCTTGCGTGAGAGAAGCATCCGCCCAGCTGTTGCGCTCATCGTATGCAGCGCCTATGCGGGACCAGGAACGAACCCCCGTTTCCCTGGTGCCGTTCCTCCGCCTTGTCCTGCCCTGCATATTCTGCCTGCTCTGTCTTTTCCTTGTTATCCCGCTTGTTCTCCTTCCCCTCCTCCGCGCCCTTATCCAGCAGTGGGGGCGGGCAAAGCCCCCCATGGGGCCCGCAGAGCCTGGGTCCTTCAGGTCCGAAGTGTGAACCTCGGCAGGAGCTTCAACATGAGTTATGGTTCCTCTCTGGGGATCGGACGCACGACTCATCCGGGCCTGTTAGAGCATCTTTGGAACCACCTCGGAGCATCTTCGACTATCGAGAACAATATTCGACGTCATCTTCGGCTCTCTGCGGCTCTCTTGGAGCCGTCTTGGGAGAAAGGTCCAGGGGGGGCAGGGAAGAGGGGCAAACCCCTCCCCGAAGCGGAAGAAGGGGGGTGGAAGAGGAAACTCTCCAAGACCACCCGCGCGCTACAGGGCCGGTGGGATGGACACGGCAGGTTTCGCGCCCAGTCGACGCGAGATGCGGTGGACCGCCCACTCCCCCCGCCTCCCTTCTCCTAGGAAACGATAGCGCTGGCGGAGCCGTTCAAGATTGATCACTGCTCTGGGGAGCCGTTCAAGGTTGAACATTCCCATGGGGAATGGGCGAGGGGGCGAAGGGGGCACATCTCGGTCCCCAGGGCGCACAGGAATGAACCGACGGCGCGAAATCACGATCGAGGATGGCTCCGAGAGCTGCTTGGGAAGTCCAAGGGCGGATGTCGGGACTGGGCCCTCACGGGCGGGCGCGTCGGGCGGCGGGCGGGCGGCGGGCCAGGCGGGCGGGGCATTCAAATGCGGCGCATATGCACATGATGACGCATGTGCCATGCGACACGCGTGGAACCCGAACGGACGAGACACGGGTCGGGCAAGCGGGGCCTTAACGGGCGGGCGCGGCAGGCGGCTGGCGGGGCCCGAAGGGCGGGCGAGCGGGTCGGGCGGGCGGGACATTGGAAGTATGGCGCAGATGCAAAGTATGACGCGTGTACCAGGTGGCACGCGTGGAACCAGAATGGGCGGGCGGCGGGTTGAGCGGGCGAGACTCAAATGGGCGGGCGGGCCGGGCGGGCGGCGGGTCCGGCGGGCGGGACATGAAAATAGGACGCATGTGCGCATTGTGACAGGCTGGCGTAGAACCCTGACGGGCTGGCGGCGGGTCGCGCGAGACCCTAACGGCCGAGCGGGTCGGGCGGCGGGCGGGGCCCTCGCGGGCGGACTCGGACGGGCGGGACATTAAAGTATGACGCATGTACACAATATGGCGCATGTACCAAGTTGCACGCGTGGAACCCTGACGGGCGGGCGGCAGGTAACGCAGGAGGAAGCCCTGGCTGGTGGGCGGATCGCGCGGCGGGCGAGCGGCGGGCCAGGCGGGCGGAGACGTTAAAGTACGACACATATACACATTATTACGCATGCGCCAGGTGGCACGCATGGAACCCTCACGGGCGAAAAGCGGGTCGGGCAGGTGGGGCCCTAACGGGCGGGCGGGTCAGGCTGCGGGCGGGATCATAACGGGCGGGCGAGTGGCGGTTCGGGCGGGCGGGACATTAAAGTATGGCGCAGATGCCAAGTATGACGCATGTACCAGGTGGCACGCGTGGAACCCTCACGGTCGGGCTGCGGGTCGAGCAAGTGGACATTAATGGGCGAGTGGGTCGGGCGGGCGGCGGGTCGAGCGGGCGGGACATTAAAGTAGGACGCATGTGCACATCATGACGCATGTACCAAGTGGCACGCGTGGAACCCTGATGGGCAGGCGGCGGGTCGTGCGGGCGGGGCCCTAACGGCCGGGCGGGTCGGGCGCCGGGCGGGGCTCTGACGGGCGGGGTCTGGCGGGCGGTACATTAAAGTATCACGCAGTCACACATTATGACGCATGCACCAAGTGGCACGCGTGGAACCCAGACGGAGGCGCGGCGGTTCGGGCAGGCAGGAACCCTGACGGGCGGGTGGTTCGGGCGGCGAAAGGGCGGCGGGTCGGGCGGGCGGGACATTAAAGTATGACGCATGTGCACATTATGCACATGTAGGAGGTGGCACGCGTGGAACCCTAACGGGCGAAAGGCGGGTCGGGAAGGCGGAACCCTAACGGGCGGACGGGTAGGCGGCGGCCGGGACCCGAGGAACCTAGCCCTAATGCCTTGTCAGACGAACGCAGGAACCTAGCTCTAATGCCCTGTGCCTGATCCGCTCGCCGAACCCCCAACCCGGGCACGCGAACCCGAACCCTGCAACGCTGACCCTGACATCTGAAGCCGAACCCTCCCCCCCAGTTCTGACTCGAACGGAATCAACTGAACACCCGAAACGGAACGCCCAAGCCCGAGCCCCAACCCCGAATCGTAATACCCACGCACGAACAACCTGACCCGAACACCCGAGCCCGAACACCGAAATACGAACCCGAACACCCGAAGTCCAGGTAACCGCACCAAAATGCCCGAGGGCCGAAAGCGGCAAAACCCGGAAACCCTGGACCCCGAAGGCCCCAGCAGCCGAAGGCCCGAATGCCTGAGCATTCGGAAACCCGAAGACTCTAATACCCAACTCGAGCCACCCAACCCGAGAAAATACCATCACAACCCGCAGAAAAACCCAACCCGAAAAAATACCCCCCCAACTCGAACAAAAAAACCGGCCAACCCGAACAACAAAAAACTGCGGTTTTTTTTTTCGGGTGGAGGCCGGGTTTTTTTTTTTGGGTTGGAGCCGAACCCCCCAAAAAAACCTTTCAACCCGAAAACAAAAACCCAGCTCTCTAGTTTTCCCTTGGTCGGGTCTAGTTTTCCCTGTGGCCATGTCTCGTTCTTCCCTGGTCGGATCTAGTTTTCCTTTGGTCGGGTCGAGTTTTCCCCTGGTCGGGTCTAGCTTTTCCTTTGGTCGGGTCTAGTTCTTCCTTGGTCGGGTTTAATTTTCCCTGATCGGGTCTTGTTTTCCCTTGGTCGGGTCTAATTTTTCCTTTGGTCGGGTCTAGTTTGTCCCTAGTCGGATCTAGTTTTGCTTTGGTCGGGTCTAGTTTTCCCTTGTTCGGGTATAGTTTTTCCTTTGGTCGGGTCTAGTTTTTCTCTGGTCGGGTCTAGTTTTTCCCTGGTCTGGTCTAATTTTCCCCTGGTCGGTCTAGTTTTTCCTTTGGTCGGGTCTAGTTGTTCCCTGGTCGGATCTAGTTTTCCTGTGGTCGGGTCTAGTTTTCCAATGGTCGGAGCTAGTTTTTCCTTTGGTCGGGTCTAGTTTGTCCCTGGTCGGGCTCAATTTTCCCTTGTCGGGCTTGGTTTTCCCTTGGTCGGGTTTAGATTTTCCTGTGGTCGGGTCTAGTTGTTTCCCCTGGTCGGGTCTAGATTTCCTTGTGGTCGGGTCTAGTTTTTCCTTGTTCGGATCTAATTGTCCTCTGGTCGGGTCTAGTTTTCCCCTTGTCGGGTCTAGTTCTTCCTTTGGTCAGGTCTAGTTTTCCCTGGTCGGGTCTAAATTTCCCTGGTCGGGTCTAGTTTTCCCTTGGTCGGGTCTAGTTTTCCCTTTGGTCGGGTCTAGTTTTTTCCCCTGGTCGGATCTAGTTTTCCTCTGGTCGGGTCTAGGTATTCCTTTGGTCGGGTCTAGTTTTTCCCTTGGTCGGGTCTAGTTTTTCGGTTGGTCGGGTCTAGTTTTTCTTTGGTCTGGTCTAGTTTTTCCATGGTCGGGTCTGATTTCCCCCTGGTCAGGTCTAGTTGTTCCTTTGGTCGGGTCTAGTTTTGCTCTGGTCGGGTCTAGTTTTTCCGTTGGTCGGGTCTAGTTTTTCTTTGGTCGGGTCAATTTTTTTCCCTGGTCGGGTCTGATTTACCCCTGGTCAGGTCTAGTTTTTCCTTGGTCGGGTCTAGTTTTCCAGTGGTCGGGTCTAGTTTTCGCTGTGGTCTGGTTTAGTTGTTCCCTGGTCGGATCTAGTGTTCCTCTGGTCGGGTCTAATTTTCCCCTGGTCGGGTCTAGCTTTTCCTTTGGTCGGGTCTAGTTTTTCCTTTGGTCGGGTCTAGTTCTCCTCTGGTCGGGTCTAGTTTTCCCCTGGTCGGGTCTGGTTTTTCCGTTGGTCGGGTCTAGTTTTTCCCTGGTCGGGTCTAGTTTGTCCCTGGTCGGATGTAATTTTCCCCTGGTCGGGTCTTGTTCCTCCTTTGGTCGGGTGTAGTTTTTCACCTGGTCGGGTCTAGTTTTCCCTGTGGTCGGATCTAGTTTTTCCCTGGTCGGATCTAGTTTTCCTCTGGTCGGATCTAGTTTTCCCATGGTCGGGTATAGTTTTTCCTTTGGTCGGTTCTAGTTGTTCTGGAGTCGGGTCTAGTTTTTCCCTGGTCTGGTCTAGTTTTCCCCTGGCCGGGTCTAGTTTTCCCTGTGGCCGGGTCTAATTTTTCCCTGGTCGGATCTAGTTTTCCTCTGGTCGGGTTTAGTGTTTCCCCTTGTCGGGTCTAGTTCTTCCTTTGGTCGGGTCTTGTTTTTCCCTGGTCGGGTCTAGATTTCCCTGGTCGGTTCTAGTTTTCCCCTGGTCGGGTCTAGTTTTTCCTTTGGTCGGGTCTAGTTTTTCCCGTGGTCGGGTCTAGTTTTCCCTGCGGTCGGGTGTAGTTTTTCCCTGGTCGGATCTAGTTGTCCTCTGGTCGGGTTCCCTGGTCGGGTCTAGTTGTTTTCCTTTGGTCGGGTTTAGCTTTTCTTTGGTCGGGTCTAGTTTTTCCTTGGTCGTGTCTAGTTTTCACCTGGTCGGGTCTAAGGTTCCCTTTGGTCGGGTCTAGTTTTCCAGTGGTCGGATCTAGTTTTCCAGTGGTCGGATCTAGTTTTCCCCTGGCCGGGTCTAATTCTTCCTTTGGTCGGGTCTAGTTTTTCCCTGGTCGGGTCTAGCTTTCCCGCGTCGGTTCTAGTTTTCCCCTGGTCGGGTCTAGTTTTTTCTCTGGTCTGGTCGGGTCTAGTTTTCCCTGTGGTCGGGTCTAGTTTTTCATTGGTCGGATCTGGTTTTCCCCTGGTCGGGTCAAGTTTTCCCCTGGTCGGGTCTAGTTTGTCCTTTGGTCGGGTCTACTTATTCTCTGGTCGGGTCTAGTTGTCCCCTGGTCGGTTCTAGTTTTCCCCTGGTCGGGTCTAATTTTCCCTGTGGTCGGGTCTAACTTTTCCTTTGGTCGGGTCTAGTTTTTCCTTTGGTCGGGTCTAGTTTTTCCCTGGTCGGGTGTAGTTTTTCCTGTGGTCGGGTCTAGTTTTTCCCTGGTCGGATCTAAATGTCCCTGGTCGGGTGTAGTTTTTTTTCCCTTGGTCGGGTCTAGTTGTTCCTTTGGTCGGGTCTATTTCCCACCCATCCTGTGGTGTTGGGTCCTCGTTTTGAAGAGACGGTGCCCCGCGTTCCTCTCCTCCTCCTCCTCCTCCCCCTCCTCCCTCTTCCCATCATCATCATCATCATCATCATCATCATCATCATCATCATCATCATCATCATCATCATCATCATCATCATCATCATCATCATCATCATCATCATCATCATCATCATCATCATCATCATTCATCACACCACCACCACCACCATCATCATCATCATCATCATCATTCATCATTAATCATCGTCATCATCATCAATCATTCATCATTATTCATCGTGTCATCATCGTTCAATCGTCACCCAACGCCCATCTTTGGCGCACCTTTCATACTTTTCGTGGCCCCTAGGGAGCTCCACCGAAGGCCCAGTGGCAGGGTCCGCATGCTACCCATTTCGGCCACACCCCTCACCACGTTCCGTGGCCCCATAGGGAGCTCCACGAAGGCCCCAGTGGCAGGGTCCGCATGCATACCACCACCCATTTCGGCACACCCATTCACACGTTTCGTGGCCCCATAGGGAGCTCCACCGAAGGCCCCAGTGGCAGGGTTCGCATGACTCCCCACCACCCATCTCGGCACACCCCTCACACGTTTCGTGGCCCCATAGGGAGCTCCACCGAAGGCCCCAGTGGCAGGGTTCGCATGGCGGCCCCGCCCCATTTTGGCGCACCCCTCACACGGTTCGTGGCCCCATAGGGAGCTCCACTAAAGGCTTCAGTGGCAGGGTTCGCATGGCGGCCCCGCCTCATTTTGGCGCACCCCTCACACGGTTCGTGGCCCCATAGGGAGCTCCTACCGAAGCCCCAGTGGCCAGGTTTCCGCAATTCCTCCCCACCACCCATTCGGCCAAACCCCACACCGTTTCGTGGCCCCATAGGGAGCTCACGAATGGCCCCAGTGGCAGGGTCCGCAAGCCTCCCCACCACCCATTTCGGCACACCCCTCACACGTTTCGTGGCCCCATAGGGAGCTCCACCGAAGGCCCCAGTGGCAGGGTTCGCATGCCTCCCCACCACCCATCTCGGCACACCCCTCACACGCTTCGTGGCCCCATAGGGAGCTCCACCGAAGGCCCCAATGGCAGGGTCCGCATGCCTCCCCACCACCTATTTCGGCACACCCCTCACACGTTTCGTGGCCCCATAGGGAGCTCCACCGAAGGCCGCAGTGGCAGGGTTCGCATGCCTCCCCACCACCCATTTCGGCACTCCCCAACACCCATTTCGGCACACCCCTCACACGTTTTGTGGCCCCATAGGGATCTCCACCGAAGGTCGGGGGGGGGCTTGAGACTCTGGTGACACATGCGTTGGCACGTCTGGGTGGCTATCGGGTGGCTGGAACCGTTGGGGTAATCCGTGGAGGATGGGCTGTGGAAGTCGCTTCTGAGGGCCCTGCCACTCCATCTCGCGGTCCAAATCCACCTCTTCCTGCGTGCCCAGTAACAAGTCTCATGATGCGATGATGATACTGATGTGTTGGCTCGCCCCAGTGCGCTCTCCTCCTCCGCCCGCCACCTCCTGCCCGCGCTGCCCTGTGCCTCGTCCATGCAGTGGCGCGGTGCCTATGAGAAGAGGGGCCTAGTTTGCGTGCCCCCTCCTTCGTCTCATACCCGTGCGGTACTCGCAGCTGCATATGGTTGGGTCCTTCGCCAGGGTAATTTTTCCTGATCGGGTTTAGTTTTCCCTGCGGTCGGGTGTCATTGTTCCCTGGTCGGACCTACTTGTCCTCTGGCCGGGTCTAGTTTTCCCCTGGTCGGGTCTAGTGTTTCCTTTGGGCGGGTCTTTTGTTTTTGGTCTGGTGTAGTTTTGCCTTGGTCGGGTCTAGTTTTCCCCTGGTCGGGTCTAGGTTTCCCCTGTGGTCGGGTCGAGTTGTTCCCTGGTCGGGTTCATGTTTCCCCTGGTCGGGTCTAAGTTTCCCCTGGTCGGGTTTAGTGTTTCCTTTGGTCGGGTTCAGTTTTCCTTTGGTCGGGTGCAGCTTTTCCGTGGTCGGGTCTAGTTTTCCCCTTGTCTGGTCTAATGTCCCCTGTGGTCGGGTCTAGTTTTTCCCCTGGTCGGGTCTAGTTTTCCTCTGGTCGGGTCTAGTTTTCCCCTGGTCTGGTCTAGTTTTTCCTTTGGTCTGGTTGAATTGCTCTATGGTCGGGTCTAGTTTTTCCCTGGTCGGGTCTAGTTTTCCCCTGGTCGGGTCTAGTTGTTCTGTTGGTCGGGTTTAGTTTTTTTTTCCCTGGTCGGGTCTAGTTTTTCCTTTGGTCGGGTCTAGTTTTTCCTTTGGTCGCGATGTCGGTGGTCATGGTGTCGCTGATTGCGCTGATGACGTCGGTGGTCATGATGGCGACTACGATGGTGGTGATGACGACGACTAGTTATTCCGCTCGCAAGCGTCGCGGCGCCAGCTGCCGCGACGCCGCCTCGGCCTCAGACGGCGCGCCAGAGGCAGCGTCACGGGCGCGCCAGAGGCAGTGACTCGGCCACGCCAGAGGCAGTGTCTCGGGCAACCATCTCCTAGCGAAGGTCTTTCCAAAGGTTGCTCTTATTCTGCCCGCTTCCTGAGGGCGGTGAATTGTCGGGGCGCGCCAGAGGCGGTGCATTCTGGCCGCTTCCTGAGGCCGCTTCCTGAGGGCGGTCAGTTGGCGGGCGCCCTTCGGTCGCTTCAGGCCGCCTCCTGAGGCCACTTCGCGTTGGGGCGCGCTCGCCACGGCGGGGCGCGCCAGAGGCTGTGCCTGCGTCCACTTCGCCCATGGCGGGGAGCCCCTCGCCCTCGATCCTGGCGACCTTCCTCGGGGGCGAGGCTGAATCTGGGTTGAAGACCTCTGGCGCCGAGGTCCGAGTCGCAATCGCCTGGGCCTCGGGCGCGAATTCGACCTTGGCGGCGATGGTCAGCCTTGGGTGCTACTCTCCATTCTTTTTGCTCGTCCTCGACTCCGTCCCCCCTTCCTCCTCCTCCACCCCCCCTCTCCTCCTCGCCCCCCGCTCCTCTCCCCCCCGCCTGCCCCTCTCCCTCCTCCTCCCCCCCCTCCTCCTCCTCCTCCTCCTCCTCCTCCTCCTCCTCCTCCTCCTCCTCCTCCTCCTCCTCCCCCTCGCCGCGCCCGCCCTGTCGGCAGTCGGCGCCGTCGGCGCCCCCCTCTTCTACCTTCCCTTCCTTCGACCCCTCCTTCCTCCTCCGCCCCCCCCTCCTCTCCCACTTCTTCCCCCTTCTACTGCTGCTGCCCCCCTCCTGTCACCGATCTGTCACCGCCCTCCTCTCTCTTTGGAAGAGTGCCCAGGATGGCCTGCTTGGGCTCTGCATGGAGAGGCTGCTGAAAGAACTTGTAGCCTCCCGCCCATCCTCGGCAGCGGAGCGGAGGGCGGGCGAGGCTCGATCAATCTGGCTGCTGCCTGCCCCAGGCGGAAAAGCGACGGCATGCCGGTCGCTTTTCCGCCTCCGCGCTCTCGGCATGACGGGGGGGAGGGGCAAGGGCGAGGCCGGCTGGCTGGGCAGCGAAAGCCGACTGGACAATGGGCAGCCAGATTGGGCGACCCCCCCCCGGCCCTCGTCTCCACGCTGAGCTATCCTCGCCCGACGTGAACGGCGACGCGTCCGAGAGGCCCATGGAGTCGTCGTCGCCCTCGGTCTCGTGCAACGGCGGGCCGCCCTTGAACTGAGACAGGGAGGCTGGCTCCAACCGCGAAGCCTTGTTCGCCGGCTTGTTCGCCGGGGACGCCGGGATCGGACCTTCGCCAGGTGGGCCAGTCGAATCTTCCGCAGGTGGCCTGCTATCGTCGGCGGCGAGGACTGACTGTCAGAGGACCCGCTGCTATCGTCGGTGGCGGCCCGCTTCTTGCGAATCATCCGAGGGCTCTCGGGCGTCGCCATCTGGGGCGCGCCAGAGGCAGCTCGCGGAGGGCGCGACGGAAACGGGGGGCGACGCAGACGCGGCCGCGCGACGTTCCTTCCCGCACAGGCCGCCCCACACTCGGAGCAAGCCTACCCCCTGGAGCCTGCGCGGGCAGGGGGCCTGCGAGGAACGAGGGATGGGAACGTCGCGCCCGCAGCGGATTCGCCCCCCAAGTTCCCCTTGGCGGCGGCGAAGCGGGGCTCGCTGACCCCGCTGACGCTTGGGCACCGCGGCTGCCCGAACGAGGAAGTGGGCGAAGGGGTTGGCGAGAGCGACAGAGAGATTGATGGAGAGAGAAGTAGGAAAGTAAGGGGGTGGTGGATCTGGCTCAGGCCGCCTCTGGCCCCGCGGGCCTGGGTTTAGTTTTCCCCGACCAGGGAAAAACTAAACCCGACCAGGGGAAAACTAGACCCGACCAGGGGGGAAAACTAGACCCGACCAGGAAAAAACTAAACCCGCCCAAGGGAGAACTAGACCCGACCAGGGAACAAATAGACCCGACCAGAGAAAAACTAAACCTGACCGCCGGAAACAAAAAAAACTAGACCCGACCAGGGGAACACTACACCCGACCAGGGAAAAAACTAAACCCGACCAAAGAAAAACTAAACCCGACCAAAGGAACAACTAAATCCGACCAGGCGACAACTAACCCCGAACAGGGGAAAACTAAACCCGG
>CAUYUJ010000842.1:2500-57951 GCA_963575745.1 Prorocentrum cordatum
ACCTCTCGGGGGCGAGGGCTCGAAATGTCTGTTCTGGTCCCTCGTCTGGGCACCCTCTTGGAGCCATCTTGGTGTCTTCTTGGGCCGTCTCGGAAGCGTCTTGGGCCGTCTTGGGGCCCTCTTGGGCCGTTTGGGGTCCCCCCTAGTTAGAGCTCTCGCGGGCCGTCTTGAAGCGATCTGGGGGTCCTTTTGGGCCGTTTTGGAGCGTCGGGAAGCGGAAGATGCGAGAACGCCTAAATGCTTCCAAAACCAGGGGGGAAATCTGAGATTTTCCCTCTTGGGGTTCTCTTGGGCGTGATCTTGCAGGCTTCTCGGGGCGTCTTGCAGGGCTTTTGGGCCGTCTGGAGGCCGTCAAGGCGTCTTGGACAGATCGTTCGGCGATTCGGGCCTTCTTGGACCGTTTCGGGGGCCTCTTGTGGCACTCTTGGCCGGTCTCTGGTTTTTGTGGGGCCGGGGGACCCCCCGGCAGGGGGGGAGTCGTTTCTGATTCGGGACCCCCCCCCCCGGGGACACCCCCCCCGCCAGGACCCCCCCCCCCCCTCCTGGTGGGGGAGGGGTCAAAGGGAAGGGCTTCCCTTCGAGTCAAGTGCGGCGTGCCTCAATTTCGCTTTGGCTGGCGGCTCGAGGAGGAGGGCCCAGGGAAGGGGGGGGGGGGGTCGGGCGGCGACGAGCCCGGCGCTTGAGGAGAAGGGCCCAGGGAAGGGTGGGGGAGCGGCGACGGGCCCAGGGGAAGGGGGGGGGGGCGCAGGGAAAGGGGACGACAGACACGATGACTACTCCAGATTTCGTAATAAAAGGGAGGGGGTCTAGACCCTCCAAGACAACCCATTTCAGACCTTCCCCGTGGGAGAACCCTCCAAAACATCGTCCCAAGACCCCCCTCCCTTTATTACGAAATCTGGAGTAACGAATGCCGGAGACGACGACTCGAACGGACAAGCCCCTCACGCAAGCCGACAGGGTCGGCGGACTTGGCGAACTCAGTATATGTCGGCGGCGATAAAGCATCATACCTGCGCGCGCACATGTCCAACATGCCACCGCCTTCTGCGCATTGTATCTTCGGCGTGCCATTGTAACACACATTTGCTCATGCTGTAAAGCAAGTGTGGTTTAGGCGCTCGCGGCCATCGAGCCTATGGGGCCCTCTGAGGCCGTCAGGGATCTCTCTCTTGAGCCGTCGCGGGCCCTTCTGGGAGGCCCGTGGGCGCCCTTCGGCCCTGTGGGCCCCTTGGGAGCAATCTCGAGGGCCTCGTCGGCCACCTCGTTCTGTCGGAATCATCGTCCCGCGCGCCGCCTCCTTGCCCGTCTTCGCTGCGTCGGGCCCACTTCTCGATCCTCGCTCCCCCCTCCTCCCTCCCTCCCCGCAAAAGCGTGCAGCCACGATTCCAAAAGGGTCAAAGATGGATATGACCATTTCGAAAGTGTGCCTTCAGTATTTCACAGCTGGGAATCATCCATACCAGACATCTCTACATCTGAAGCTCTCCGCTCGCGGAAAGTTCTGGCGGTCATGGTATGTGTTTCCTAATTCCGCGGCGCATGATCCTCTCACTTCCTGGACCCTCGTGCTCGACGTACTCTCGCCTCGGGGCTGGCCACTTATGGAGGGGAAGTCGCCCCTTTCATTTGCCCTGCAGGCTTCCTTTTATCGAGGGTACTTTTCTCAAGCTGCGCGGGCATCGCTGCAGTGGGGTCGTTTTCCGATCCAGTTCCACTGGCCTTCACGTACGGTGGACTTATTGTCAATGTTGTTCAGGGCTGTGATGTTTGGGTCGTGTCGCTTTGTTCAGCCACCCTTCTCTCGCCCCGCTTCCTGCTTATCGAGCCACTCTTGCCACCTTTCTCTCACGTTTCAGACTCTCTTGATCCGAAGGATGATTTGTCTCGGGCTGGTGGCTCCCAGGTCATGTATGGTCCTTCTTCTGAATGCGAGGGCTTTCTGGTTATGAACCCGTTGTGTCCTGTCTCTGCAGAGTTACTGGTCCAGGAGGCTCGGTGTTCCAGCTCTGGGGGCCTGTCTGGTTCAAGGGGTGTTTTTTGTTCCCCAGTCCTTCAGACCTGCTGATTCAGGGCGCGTGCTTCTCTTGCCCAAGGCCTGTGGGCTTTCTGGCTCAGGTCGTTTCTTGTCGAGCTCGGATCCAGAGCTATCTCCTCGCGCGCAGTGCGGGCGTTCTTGTTTCGTCGGATCTTTCTCCTAGCTCTGCAGGCGTTCTCTTCGGGGCCCCAAAAACTATTCGGAAAACGCAGATGCAGTTTTCGCCCCCCCCCCCCCCCCCCCCCTCCCCCCCCCCTCACCCCCCACCCAGACAAGCTAAATCCAGATTCAACATTTTTAGCGGGATCTCCTGACGGAGGGTTAGCCATGGATTCAGCACTCTTACGCAACTACCGCCGAGAGATCACAACGGGCCCGAACGATGATGAGTCTGATGGATCTGTATTCGCATTGTCGGTTTGGACGCCCTCGAAGACAGCTTGAAAGGCCGCCAAGGGACCTTGAGAGGATCCGAACGGGGGCTTCAGATGTCCGCAAAAGATTCCCAACATGCTTCCGACATATTGAACATCGTTCTCTCTCTCTCTCTCTCTTTGTCTCTCCCTCTCCCTCTCTCTCTCTCTCTTTCTTTTGCTCTCTCTCTCTCTCTCTGCCGCTCTCCACCTTCTCCGCCTTGGCTCTTCGGCTCTCTATGAATGGTCGGCTCGAGCAGTGTGAGATCTAGATGTATCGTTTCCCTGCCATGTGGCGGACCTGTCCCTCTACAGGAGGAGAATTCAAAAATAGGACAAATAGTCTGGGGAAGATGTTTACGTATGTTTTGGCTATGTTGGCATGTATGTTATAGTACTTTTCATTGTTCGCCCCAAATCCGCCTGTCGGGGGACATGCCCGGCCTAAGAATAGTCCCCGACGACAGGGTGGCGTCCACGAAAAGGGTTCCATAGGTGAATCTATTTCGACGCTCGGCGTCCGCGAGAAAGGCTAAATCTGGAGTTGACCCTCCTCAGGGTGAACGTCTTGACGCTCGCCCAACGGAGGGCTCAGTCCAGATTTCATATTCTTGAAATCTTGATGCCCTCTTCCTTCCCCCTCCCTCTCCTCTTCCTTCCCTCCTTCGGTTGGCGGGGCCGTGCGTCGAGCTTCAGGCAGCCTTTTCGGGACGGTTCGGGCAAGGAGGAGAGGGGGGGGACAAGGGAAGGCCCAGGATTGCTCAACTTGCCCTTGGTCGCAGCACCGTGGACTTGCGCCAGGAGGAGGAAGGGATGGAGGGCTCGAGAGGAGGAGCAGGAGGAGGAGGAGGAGGAGGAGGAGGAGGAGAGGAGAGGATGAGGAGGAGGAGGAGGAGGAGGAGGGGGGGGAGGGGGAGGAGGAGAGGAGGAGGAGAGCGGAGGAGGAGGAGGATAGGAGGAGGAGGAGGAGGAGGAGGAGGAGGAGGACTTGCGCCAGGTGGACTTGCGCCGAGAGGGATCGAGGACTTGGACGAGGTTCCTTGGGGGGCTCTCGCCTCCCCAGGGCGTCCCTCTGCGAGCCCGGAAGGGGCCCCGGGGGCGCGCAAGGCGGGCCCAAAGGCCCCCCCCAAGGATGTTCCAACAGTGCTCCTGGAGGACCTCCTGAAGATTCCAAGGGAGGGCCCAACGAGGGGCCTGGAGGCTCCCGACAACACCGAGGTCGTTCGACTTTTCCACGGCAGCAGAGCCAACGAAGCTATGCAGCCTTCTGGCATGCTCGGGGTTACTGTCAAGTCGGGCCTGTCCCTCTACAGGGGGAGTATTCAAAAATAATAAAAAATAGTTCGGGGGCGATTTTTTGACTATGTTTGAATATGTGTTCGGTATTTTTTTTGTTCGTCCAACATCCCTTTGTAGGGGGACAGGCCCGGCCTAAGGTTACTGCATTTTGGGGTCTGGATGGCTCCCGGATCGCCTCGAAGCTTCCAATTGAGGAATGCGAAGGGGTCCCGAGGAGGGCCCAAAAGGCCCCCACGAACCCCTCCCAGGCGCCAGAGGAGGCGAAGGAGGAGGAAGAGAGGACGGATTCCCTTTCGGTGGTCCTGGTGCTGCCCTCTGGGGGCCCCTGTCTCTGCCCCTCTCTTCCTCAAGGCCCTGAGCCTCTCCCCTGCCTCGTCGGGCCGCTGGAGGTTTCGGTGTAGGGACGCGGCGGCGCGCGCGGCGCGTCGCGGCCGCGGTGGAGCGCTTGGATGCCACAGGTTCGCCTCTCGGGCGTGTCAGTAGTAGTCCAGGACGGATGAGGTCGGTTGATCCCACGTGTTTTTGCCAAACGTGTACATCCAAATGCGCGAGTCAAATTTCAAGGAGCGTTTTCAAAGGTGAGCCCCCTGACGCTAATCTTGAAGTGTGCAAAGGTAGTCGCCGTGCGCTGGACGCGGATGACATGGCGCCAGAGACATGAGTATTTGCATCATCGTCGTTGTGTTCGTTGCCATTCGTCAGTCCACTGGTACCCTTTACCGCGGCACTCACCCTTCCCACCGAACTGGTGGCGTCGCACAGACGCGCTTGACAGGCTCATAACCATGCTCCCAGAAAGGCCCTTGCACATGCAACCACACCTCAGCGTAGCTGCCCCCCCTGTGAGCTACATTATTTCCTGAGCAGCCAAGGGCATCGGCGCTGAGCCCATCTAGGCCACCCGTAGTCTGGAGCCAGCTGCAAACCTAGATGTTTCTTTCCCCCCATATTGGGCTCGGGTTCGGATGGCAGAGCCTGACATTCGCTCCCCCATGAGGGGCCGAGAGGTCTCCAAACTGCCAGAGCTGAATACATCCCCAGGACGAGAGTGTGTTCTTTCTTGGCCTGGAGCGGACGGCTTGAAGAGCGGCCGCGGCGTGTATGAATGGAGCTGTAGCGTGTCCGAACAAGGGTGTGCGGATATGTTGTCGGTTCCGATTTGAATTGCGGCGGAAATGTTTTCCGCCCGCGTGGAATTGTTTTTTTTGCCCTGGGTATGGTTCCCTTCCTGCTTAAATCTGTCAGAAGTTAATGGTTCTTCGCTTCCGAGAGGCCACAATGCGTGCGCAAAGAGCGCTACCATGTTGAAAAGGCCCACTCCCCGAAGCAGTCGTCACTTCTTTAGCTAATCCTGGGATCTCCGTCTGACCGGCCGAAGCAACTCCATGGCGTGATGGCGTTCCCGGGAGAGGCCACAGAGCGTCCACAGTCGAGTCAACAGAGGCCCCATGTTACCTAATACGCTCCAATACGCTGTCGACACCATGCTAATCAGAGCTCGAGCGCGCGCGAAGCACGCGACGTTTCTAGTACATGTGTATGCTGGTGTGTGTGTATATATATATATATATATACACGGTGGGGGCGCTCGTACAGCCTAGCCTCAATTGGTGTTCCATTGGCTTCCAGACCCGGTACTTCTTAGCTGAGGGTTCCTCTCGACAAGCAGCAGGACGTGTGTTATACCGATGTGTGTGTGTGTGTGTTTCCCGCTCAGCCTGTACGGGTCCTCGTTGCACCGCCTGCGCCGTGTTGAAGGGCTTCGGTGGACATCACACACGTTGGCGCCAACACGCGTCCTGAGGATCACCGATCCTGACCCAGTGCCCTCACCGTATGTTCTAATGCAGAACTGCCATCGCCTGCTCGTTCCTCGGCGGCGAGCCCAGGTGGAAGTGAGAGGGAGCGGGCCGTCTCAGAAGGCTCGGAAGTCCCATGGCCTTCTGAGAAGTCTTCCAAGCTTCCCCCGAAGGCACAGAAAGCTGCTCAGACGCCCATACAGGCCAGAGGGCCTTGAGAAGCCCCGCCGCCTCTTGAGAGGGCTTCCGCCTTCTCGCTTCCCCCCCTCGCTCGCCGCCGAGTTCCCCCTCGCACACTCTGGTTCTGTTTGTTCTCTCTTACGTGCTGCCGGACGTGATGTGCAGGATGGGGATTGACTTGCTTACGCTGGCAATGCACCGCTCTGGAAAGCCCTTGCAGACCGGTTCGTGAAGCGCGTCATCTGAGGCACCGTGGTGCCGAACACCCGCGCCACGCGTAGGGCCGGGCTCTGCCCGCACATGCGTGCCTGCCTGCCTTCCTGTCTCGCTTCTCGCTCCTGCCCGCGCTGCCGCGGGCTCGAAGGCCGGAGGGCAGGCTACGGCCAGCCCCTTCCACGATGGGCCAGCTCTCCACCACGCTGCCATAGGGGAGGTCCTCCTCCTTCTCCTCCTCTCCTCCTTCTCCTCCTCCTCCTCCAGCTCCTCCTCCAGTTCCGCCTCTTTCCTCCTCGTCCTCCTCCTCCTCCAGCTCCTCCCCCCTCCTCCTCCTCCTCCAGCACCTCCTCAAGCTCCTCCTCCTCCTCCTCCTCCTCCAGCTCCTCCTCCTCCTCCTCCTCCAGCTCCTCCTCCTCCTCCTCCTCCTCCTCCTCCTCCTCCTCCTCCTCCTCCTCCTCCTCCCCCTCCTCCTCCCCCTCCAATCCTTTTCCTTATATAAATAACTTCTCCCTGTCGCACCCCGAGGCCAGTTTTCAGGGCGGGCCGGAAGCCTAAAATCCGGCAACGGTTTCACAGATGGAGGGCGGGTGGTTTTCAATATGTGGTTCTCGCCTCAGCGCGGTGCACATTCGTTTTAAACATTTGCAAGAGTTTCACGGATTGAAGGCGGGTGGTTTTCAAAATGTGGCTCTCGCCCTAGCGCGGCGCACATGTGTTGTAAAGCATTGCAAGAGTTTCACGGATTGAGGGTGGGTGGTTTTCAACATGTGGTTCTCGCCTTAATGCCGCGCACATTGGTTCTCAAGGTGTGCAAGAGTTTCACGGATTTAGGGCGAGTGGTTTTAAAATGTGGTTCGCGCTTTAGCGCCGCGCACATTTGTTGTAAAGTATTGCAAGAATTTCGCAGGTTGAGGGCGAATGGTTTTCAAAATGTAGCTCTCGCCTTAGCGCCGTGCACATTCGTTTCAGACATTTGAAAGAGCTTCACGAATCGAGTGCGGTTCCTTTTCAAAATGTGGCTCTCGCCCTAGCGCCGCGCACATTCGTTTTTCAATCATGCAAGAGTTGCACGGATTCCCATCATCAACGTACCAAAAATGGTGTTTGGGAAGGATTCAGGATTATGCGGGTGCAGAATTTACGTGGGTTCTCTGTGTTGAAGTCCTCGGAATGGCGTTTTGGCACGATTCAGGACCGTCAAGACGCAACATTCAGGGTCTTCCAACGGGTGTCTTCCAACGAGGCAGTTCCATCAATGGAAATGACCCGTTGTAGGGGCCTATGAAGAGGAAGCTTGGAGGGAGGGTTTACTCCAACATCGTTGATGGCTCTTGGGTTTACACTGGTCCTCCTCCTCCTCCAGCTCCTCCTCCTCCAGCTCCTCCTCCTCCTCCTCCTCCTCCTCCTCCTCCAGCTCCTCCTCCTCCAGCTCGTCCAGCTCCTCGTCCAGCTCCTCTTCCTCCAGCTCCTCCTCCTCCTCCTCCTCCTCCTCCTCCTCCTCCTCCCCCTCCTCCTCCTCCTCCTCCTCCTCCTCTAGCTCCTCCTCCTCCTCACCTCCTCCTCCTCCTCCTCCTCCTCCTCCTCCTTTTCCTCCCTCTTTTTCTCCTCCCTCTCCTACCCATGGTGGTGGGGGTGGAAATCGGCCCATCACTTCGCCCGAGAGGGGGCAGGGTCAGGGGCAACAACCGGGGGGTGACAGGCTCAGGGGGGAACGCATCGACCCCCAACCGCCCCTGCGATCGCCGAGAAGCGTGTGGCCCCCTCCCGCCCAGGAGCGTGCGGAGTTGCCATCGGGGGGCATCTCGCCGAGCTCTCGGCGATGCGTCGCCGATCCCAGGTCGCTGCCCCCCCCCCCCCGCTGAGCCAGTCCCCCCCCCCTGTCGTTGCCCCTCACAGAGGGGCCGCGCCGCGCATATCCCGCATGTAGGCGGACGGAGGACTCGCCGTCCTGACCGGCGGCGCGCCGCGGGGAGAAGGGCGAGGGTCGTGGTCTGAGGTTCGTGGACTTTGGGCCTCGTCGGCGGTTCCTGGCGTTTTCCCAGCCGCCGGATGCGTTGCAGCAGCCGCGCCCCACCGAGTTCGAGGCTCGTTCGAGGCTCGTGGCCTTCAGGCCTCCTCGGCGGTGATGCGTTCCAGCAGCTGCGCCTCGCCGAGTTCGTGGCCCGTGGTCTTCCAGCTTCCTCGTCGGTTCCCAGCGGTTTTCCAGCCTCGGGATGCGTTCCAGCAGCTGCGCCTCGCCGAGAGCGTTCCGGGAGGGCCCAGATCGTCCCGAACGGCCGCCGCAGACCCGATGTACGGCCCGAAAGCCGAAGGGGGATGTGAGAGGGGGCAGGCCTTCTCGGAAGGCGGCGGGGCTTCTCAGAAGCCCTCTGGGCTTCCGAGACGTCATCAGTGGTTTCGGAGGAAGGCTGGAGGCCTTTTGAGCCTTTTGAAAAGGCCCGCCCCCTTTCTGCGCCCCCCCCCTGGTTCCTGGTCCACGAGCGGCGGACGTGTCCATGTCCACGCCCTCGCGGTCTGGATTCGGGGGCGAGGCCGTGGAGACGCGGTCGCATGAATACGCTCCGTGCGGGGCATCCGCGGAAAAAAACACTCCGTCTCCGTAGGGTCGCCGCCCAGGGGCCGGGCCCGCGAGGCTGTGGATATGGAAATGGTTTCCTCCTCCTCCTTCTGCTACTCAGTTCTCCTCCCTCGCAGCTCCTCCTCTTCCTCCTCCTCCTTTTCCTCTTTCTCCTCCTCCTCCTCTTCCTACTCTTCCTCCACCTTCTTCCTCTGCCTCCTCCTCGTCCTCCTCCTCCTCCTTCTCACATTCCATACAGGGCCTCGCCTTCGTCGAGTCTCGTCCTATGTGGTAGGGGGCAAGTGGGTGTAGGATGTCAGATATATTGTGCGCACCTACCATCCCCTCCTCCCCCTCTCCCCTCCTCCCTGCGGCAATTTGCGAGAGTACAGCTCTCTGTGTAGGACGCCAGATATAATGCGCGCACCTACCTTCCCCTCCTCCCCCTCTCTCCTCCTCCCTACGGCAATTTGCGAGTGTACAGCTCTCTGTCTTTCTCTGTATGTGTGTGTTGCTGATGTTTGTGATTTGCTTTGTTTATTATCTCTCTCATTTGTTTTTTCTCTCTCTCTCTCTCTCTCTCTCCCCCCCTCTCTCTCATTATATATATATATATATATATATATGTATATTGTTTCCCTCTCTCTCTCTTGCCAAGCACGTGTGCACAGCCTCATGCCACATCCCATACGCGCAATGCCGAGTCATCTTATATACTACGTCTCCTCCTCCGCCTCTATGCAATTACACCTTGCGGATTCTACTCCCCTGTCTTGATTCTGGCGGGAGGATGGTCGGCCCTCTCCGCGACTTGTTTTTTGCGCACATGGTTTCAAATGCTGATGTGTCTTCTGCAGTGTTACAGTCCGGTGGGCTTTGGTGCTTCATAGTGGTGTTCCCTCTGCAGCGTGAGCCTCATTTTCTGATCGGCGCTTTGCTCCAGTCGTTCGGAATGGCACTCTCGCCGCCGCGCGGGCCACTTGTCGGAGTCCGAGTTGTTTTTGTTCATCGGGGCCGCCGCCCTCATTTCCCCTCCTCCGCCTTCCCCTGGCATTCCTGCTTCTCCCGCTCCGTCCCCTCCAGCTTCTGCTGCGGTTGTTCGTCCTCGTGCTCATCCTTCCTCATCTTCCTCCTTTTCCTTCTGCTCATCCTCCTGCTCATCCGCCACCTTCTCCACCTCCTCCTCCTCCTGCTCCTCCTCCTCCTCCTCCAATGTACGCAGTTCCATTGTTCCGATTGCGCACACCACGATGGGGCCTTCGTTGGAGTTCCAGGTACGTTATGACACGCGTCCGCGGATAGAGAAACAATCAGCGCAATGGGAAGGGATGGGTGGGGAGAAAAGGGGTGTCAGATGTGGCGCGAACGCACCTAGCTTGCCTCCCCCCCTCTCCCCTCTCCCCTTCTCTCCCCTCACCCCCTCTACGAGAGGTTCGCCTCGTGTCGAGGCGGCGGCGAGCCCGCCGTGGGCGTTCAGGGTCAAATTCTGCCAGCGGTCCAGAATAATCGGCCACCTTGGAACGACCTGATCATCGAAGAGCCGCCGATCGCTGGAGGCTGAGCGATCCACGCGGTGTCAGAGACAAGAACCCGCCGTACCATTTTCTCTCCCCCCCTCCCCCTCCTCATCCTCCTCCTCCTTCTCCTCCTCCTCCTCCTCCTCCTCCTCCTCCTCCTCCTCCCCTTCATCCTCGGTGGCTCCGCAGCGAGGCCCCGCGCGTGCCGTTTTGCCCCGCGGCGGGGCGCACGCGGGCCCGCGCCATCGGGGCCCCCAGCGCCAGGCGGCGCGTCCAGAGGCAGAGGAGGAGGCAGCGCGGCCGCCAGGACGGCGCAGCGCGAGCGCTCGCCCGCCTGGCACAGGCGAGAGCGCCGAGTGCGCGCGGAGGCGCGCAGAGGCCCCAAGGCGAGGTTGCAGACCCAGCTGCTGGCGCGACACCACGGCAGTGCACCGCCGACAGCGAGGATGGGCCGCTCAGCTGAGTACGCCGTCTGCAAGTCGTGCGGCCAGTGGTGGTGGAACAAGCTGGAGAGCATGGAGTACCGCTGCGGCTCCTGCCACAAGGTGCTGCCGAGGCCCAAGGACGCCAAGGCCACGCAGACAGAAGCGGCTCGCAAAGGCGGCAGCCCAGGTGGCGGGAAGGCGGGCGGCAAGGGCAAGGGCCCCGAGCAGCTGGCCCAGGCGCTGCAGCTGATCACCGCCTCCCTCGGGCAGCTGCAGATCGAGGGGAGCGCGACGATCACCAAGCAGATCGAGGTGGCGGCCACGGCTCTGCAGGCGGCGAAGCCAACATCGCCGCCCAAGCCGAGGGCCGAGAGGATGGCTGCCGCGGCGCGCGCGCTGCAGTCGGCGTAGAGGCAGTACGCGCTGGCGTTCTCGGCGAAGCAGAAGTCCGAGGAGGCGGCGCACAAGGCAAGGGGGCTGCTCGAGGAGAGGCAGCAGCTGTGCTGCAGGCAGGGGCGGAGTGCGACGCGACCCACCATGAAGGCAAGCAAGGCCCCTTGGCAGGCATCATCGAGCAGCCCGTGACGGGACAGCTCGACGAGTTGACTGAATGGCAGCTGGCAGCAGACATCAGCAAGGAGTTCGCGCTGGCGGGCGACGACATGGACGAAGAAGCTAAGCGACAGGTCGAGGAGGCCGAGGCCCAGGTCGCGAAGCAGATGCAGGAAAACGCCGAGCAGTTCCAAGGCCACTTGCGGGAGCACCTCGCGAAGGCCAAGGAGGCGGCGCTGGAGAAGCGGAGGGCCATCCAGCAGGAGGCCGAGAAGAGGAAGCTGGCAACGGGAGAGCCCACAGCCCCCAAGGCAGCAGCAGAGGCGGCGGCCCCCCCAGCGGCAGCGGCGGCAGCAGGAGGCAACGCCGCCGTCAGCGCCAGCGAGGCCGAGGCATATTTGGCCAGCAGGCGCGCCGCGCAGGGTGCAGCGGGGGCAGGCAGCCCCCCGTCGCATTGGGGGCGCGCGCGGGGGCGACGGCGGCAGGATGTTGGCGACGCCGCCGCCCGCGAGCGCACGCTCCTCTGCGCCAGCATCTCAACGTGGGGTCCCACAGCACGGCTGTGGCTGATGCAGCAGGGCATCGGGGGCAAAGGGTTCGACATGATGGCACTGTAGGAAATGCACGTTCCACATGCCAAGATTGAGGACGCGGAGCAAGACCTGTGCAAAATGGGGTTCAGGGCCACATGCGCCGCGGCCAGAGATAGCACACGCTCGGAGAAAGGCTGCTGTGGGGGAGCGGCAGTGATCTCCAAGGGGCACCTGCGCGTCACCAGCTTCAGGCACATGGCCAGAGCTCGGCAGGTCTCGAATGCCACAGCTGACATTCGACGAGGCGCTGAACGAGCAGGCGGCTTCGACATGTGCGACTGGACCCCAGTCACTTGGCACCGGAAGGGAACGACGCTCACAGTTATCAGCCTCTACCTGGACTGCAACAAGTCGCTGGTGGACGGCGTCAACAGCCGCAAGTTCACGGCCTTGGCCGCGTTCACCAAGACGCTGCAAGGGGCGTGGGGGGTCTGCGGCGACTTCGACACCGACCCGAAGACATTCTGGGCGACGGGCTGGCCGAAGGCGATGGGAGCGAGTTCAATCATCTCACTGCCAGAAGACCAGCACACCTGCTTCCTCGCGGAGCAGGAGCCCTCCCACATCGACTTCGCGATGACGAACGAGGCAGGCAGCAAGCTGATCGCAGGAGTCGAGGGCGTCTACGACGTACCGTGGAAGCCGCACATCGGGCTGAAGTTCACCATCCGAGGGCAAGGACTACAGACCCAGTGCAGAAGGCTGAACCAGCCGAAGGCGTTCCCGCACCCGCCGAGGAAGGGCAAGGCGCCCAACCCAGCAAGCAAGAGGACGAAGAGGAGACTGCAGGCCAAGGCCATGGAGGAGGCCAAGGCAAGCGCTGCAGGCACGCAGATCGGGGAAGGCAGAGGCCAGAACACCGAGCTCCTGGACGACGAGCGCTGGGAGGCGCTCACACCAGTGGCAGGCTGGACCAGCTCCCCGTCCACCGAGACCGTGGAGGTCGGCCAGGGCGACGCGCCCAGGCCCCCGTCTCAACCTTGCCCCCCCTGCTCCGTCGGCTTCGAACCTCTGGGCGGGCACGGGGGACTTGGGAGAGACGGCTCAGAGGCCCACGTGTTCGGCGGGTACAGACGCCAGATGGACGACGATGAGGCCGACGCGTTCGCCGACCTGGACCCTGAGGACGAGGCCGAGGCGATCAGGATGTGCGACGAGCACGTCCAGGACCTGGTGCTGCACTACACGCAGCAGGGGCGTCAGAACGCAAATCCCACAACGGTGCTCCTCGAGCCGTCTGTGGGTTCAACGTCGCCTGGAAGTGTTGCTCATACTGGCGAACGCGACCCCAGCCCAAACCGGCGTCAGATCGCAAGTCCCGCCTCGGTGCTCCTCGAGCCGACGGTGGGCATGTCGTCGCCACACAGCGCGTGCAGACGCCAGATGGACGACGACGAGGCCGACGCGTTCGCTGACCTGGGCCCTGAGGCCGAGGCCGAGGCGATCAGGATGTGCGACGAGAACGGCCAGGACCTGGGGCGAAACTACACGCAGCAGGGGCGTCAGAACGCAAATCCCACAACGGCGCTCCTCGAGCCGTCTGTGGGTTCAACGTCGCCTGGAAGCTGCGCACATACTGGCGAACGCGACCCCAGCCCAAACCGGCGTCAGATCGCAAGTCCCACCTCGGTGCTCCTCGAGCCGACCGTGGGCATGTCGTCGCCACACAGCGCAGGCATCACCGACGGGCGTCAGAGCGTAATTCCCGCCACGCCAGAGCCGTCGGTGGGTTCGTCGTCGCCAGGGCCCGAAGACAATCGGTACCAGGACACGACAGCGATGGGAGACCTCTGGACTATGATGGAAATGGCAGCGGAGACACCACTTGAGGCCGAGGTACCTGAATACATCGCCAAGTGCGCCGCTTTCAAGGCGACCGCAGAATCTGCCATCGACCTCAGCCAAAGCTTCGCGGCCACCATGAACACGATGGAGCACTTCTACTGCATGGCCTACCACATCGACCCACAGGACCGAGCGAAGTATTGCGGCATTGGAGACCCGAGGACATTCACCATGTGCAAGGGTAGAGAAAAGCATGAGAGAAGAGAGGTATGCCAACCGCAGAGCCGACTGGTGGAGCAGAGCCGAGAACACCCTGTCGTTGTTGGCGAGGCTGCAGCGGCGAGACAAAGACGTGCGGCAGCAGCTCCACCTGGAGGCCACGGGCAGGCACCTCGCCTACGACGGCCTCCCGAACACGAGCGAGAAGGCATCGGACACGGCCAAGCTACACAGAGAAATCTGGAGGACACGACTGGCGGACTTGAGTAAAGTCGACACCGACGTGATCCAGGGCATGGCAATGCAGGCAGAGGACGAAAAGAGGAACGCAATCAAGAGGGACCTCAAGGAGAACTCGAGGGCCTTCGGGCAGTGTCTTGCGCTAGCGGAGAAAGACGCTGGAGTCCTTCACCGAATAACGCAGCCGCCGCCGA
The DNA here is from genome assembly GCA_963575745.1 of Prorocentrum cordatum. Taxonomy (NCBI): domain Eukaryota; class Dinophyceae; order Prorocentrales; family Prorocentraceae; genus Prorocentrum; species Prorocentrum cordatum. The sequence continues at coordinate 16,528 of CAUYUJ010000842.1, forward strand.
GGAGAGAGGAGGAGGTCTTCACTGAAGACGGTGTGCTCGACTGCCCTACCAGGATCGTGGACGAGAAAGCCAAGTCGTTCCACAACATCTGGAAGTGCGACAGGCTGAGGCACGAGCAGCACACCGAGATCTTCCAGCGGCTGCGAGAGCGCGCCAAAGCCGAGCAGGCTGCTGAGTGGTCGCTCGAGGACCTAGACGAGGCGCTCAGGGGCGAGCCAGACAAGGGCAAGGGCATTGACATGCTTGTGTGCTCGGACATCCGTAGGCTGCCGCCAGAGGGCCGCCAGAGGATCGTCGAGCTCTTCAACGCATGCGAGCGCGCGCTCGCATGGCCGTGGCAGCTGCTGTGCAAGATCGCGCTGCTGGCCCCCAAGCCCGCGAAGGGCGACAGGGCCCTAGCCTTGCTCCCGCAGATGGTGCGCTGCTGGGAGCTGCTTCACAGGCCTGCGGTGAGGCGATGGGCCAAGCAGCAGGAGCGAGAATGGGACGCTGCAGTCGCAGGCAACAGCTGCCTGCGCGAGGCGATGCGGGGAGTGATATGCGACGAGTGCTGCGACGCGCTGAAGCTCTTCCACGGCAACCTGCTCGCGGACATCGAGAAGTTCTACGACAGCCTCCAGCTCGACTGCGCCATCGAGGCAGACTTACGGATGGACTTCCGCCCCAGCCTGCTGGTGATGATGCTGCTGAAGCACTCGGCAACAAGAGTGCCACGCTGGAAAGGAGCATACTCGACACCGGCCTGGGCAGACAGATCGTTGCTGGCAGGCTCGAGGCACTCGAGCAACCTGGCCAAGACGGTGGTCTACTCCATCCTCGGGGGGATGCTGGAGGCCTCGCAGGCGCTGCCCAAGCCGATGCCGAGGGCCTTGTTCGACGACATCAGCATCCGCATCATGGGCAGCGCAGAGGCAGTCGAGAAAGAGCTGACGGCAGTCACAGTGGGGCTCCGAGACGGACTCCAAGGCCAGGGGCTCTCGCTCGCGGACAAGACGGTCATCTTCAGCTCCAGCTTCCGCACCACCAAGAGGGCCCAGAAGGCGCGGCGAGCAAAGAACCTCTCGGCCCAGGCCGTCACGGAGGGCAGGGACTTAGGCATCAACAGAGGCGCAAAGGGCACGTTGAGGAGGGCCACGCACAGGAAGCGGACGCAGAGCGCGTTCGCACGCTGTGGCGCAGTGGGCCCGAAGTTGAAGAGGCTGCAGCTGAGGAGAAGGAGAGGCATACTTCACCATGGTGCAGTCGCATCCTACATGTACGGCACGACGGTGCACGGCATGGCCCCTTGGGCGAGGCAGAAGGCGCGGCGCAGGTATGCGCAGGCGCTTAGGCGCCCGTGGCCAGGCAGGTGCATCACCACGTTCCTGGCGCTGGAGGGAGCAGACCCCGCGACCACGCCGGTGGAGGCGCAGCTGAAGACTTGGTCCGAGGTCTGGGCCAGGGGCCCCGACATCAGGGATCAGGTCAAGCGCGCGTGGCCGAAGATCTACTTCCAGCTGCTAAAGTTCAGAGCGGAGAAGAGGTGGCAAGCTCGAAAGTGACCGCTCGCCAGCCTCATCCTCCTGCTGTGGGAAGTGGGCTGGGACTCCGGAGGGCCAGACATCTGGATCGACAGAAGCGGCGACTACTGGAAGTTCAGAACCGAGGACCAGGGCGGCGACTACACGGAGATAGTCGACGCGTTCTTGCAGGACATCCAGGACCAGCTGTGGGAGAGAGCCGCACAGCACCGCAACGGAGGAGGTCTACAGCACGGCGCAGACGTGACGGACCTTAAGAAGCACCTCGGGCAGCTCGCGAAGAAAGAACACCACGGCACCTACGGCGCGCTCCTCACAGCGGCGTGCGCATGTACCTGGACGCGAAGACGGAAGCACGAGACCTTCGGCGGCGAGGAGGTCATGTGCGAATGCGGGGGGCCCGAGGATGACGAGCACAGGATCTGGGGCGATTGCACCGCCAGGGAAGACTGCGAGGCCATCCGCAAGACCGAGGGCCTGGCGAGCAGGGCGCACGTCGGAGCCAAGGAGAGCCCCGCGTTCTGGCTGAGGGGCATCACACCGAAGAAGTGGTCCACGCCCCCGAAGTGCGACACCAAGCACATCGAGCACACCACGGGCGCCAGCATCACCTCAGACAGGCTGTGTGCAACTGAAGGCGGCGAGCTCACAGGCTGCGGCGACGGCTCAGGAGGCGAGTACAGCGCTGACGAGAGGTACTGCAGATGCGGCTGGGGCTGGGTGCTGCTACACGAAGGGGGAGACACCGACGGGATAGCGGGCGCCCGATCCGGCCCGCTGCCAGGACCCAGACAGACCAGCAATAGAGCGGAGCTCTTCAGCTTGATCAGCTTCGTCAACTCGACAGAGGGCAAGGTCAGCTTCTGGACGGACAGCGAGGTCACGTGCACAGGCTGGGCTGCGAGGCGCGAGGAGACCACGGGGCCCGGCTGCATCAACGGCGACCTGTGGCATCAGCTCGGCGAGGCGATTCGCAAGAGAGGTGGCGATCGCAGCGACATCAGCGTGCACCACCTCAACAGCCACATGACGGAGCAGGAGGCCAGAGAGAAAGGCATCACACGGCGAGTCTGGGCAGGCAACAAGGCGGCGGACGAGTACGCAGCGGCAGGCGCGAAGACCCACGCGATCAGCGACGCCGAGATGAGCTGCTACGAGTGGGTGAGGGCGACGGCGCACTTGGCCAGGCAGAGGATCGCAGCCACCACGAAGAACCACTCACCAGACGGCCGCCAGAGAAAAAGGAGATGCGAGAGGCACGGCGAGCCCAGGTCAAGCGGAGGAGGCAGGAGACGCTGAGGAAGAAGGACCTGCTCGGCGACAACCACCAGCGAAGGCCCGCTTCACAGCACGCCTTGAAGCGGGGCCGTCGGGGCACAGGCTGGACATGCCCCTGCTGCTGGGAGTCGGTCAGCAGCACTACCACGGCGAAGACCATACATGGATGGCTGACGCAGACCTGCAGCGGACCTCCGCCCCCGACGGCACTCACGGTCACAAAGTACGGAGTCGAGTTGCACCCCGCGCGCAAGCTGAGGCGGCTCAGGAGGCACAACCGATGGTTCTGCGAGAACTGCGGAGGCGCCACCACAGAGCTGATCGCCAAGAAGCTGCAGGAGCCCTGCTGCGGACACACGGCGTGCGACACCGGGCACTACAGGCTCCAGTGCTGGCTGATGCAAGCGGTGTGCGAGAGAGGCACTTGCGACATGCCCGCCGAGGAGGGCACCGAGGAGGAGCCCCAAGCAGAGGAGCAGGAGGCGGCCAGCAGCAGCCAGAGCACGGAAGTCGACGCGGCGGGGGGCACAAGTGGTGTTTCCTGGCGAAATAAACAGGAAGAGCCACCCCGTCGCCTGCGGGTGAAGCGCCGAGGCGACACTGCTGGCGCAGAGGCAGAGGCTGAGGCATGCGAGCCAGGCCCTCCCCCACCTCTGAACGCCCCAGGTGTGGCCAGGGGCCCCGCGAGGCGGGATAATGGGTGGAGGGCCGAGCTGGCCAGGCGCAGGGCGGGGGAAGAGGAGGCTGCAGCGAGGGCGCGAGGCGCCACGGCGGCAGAGGAGCAGGAGGCGGCCAGCGGCAGCCATATCACGGAGGTCGACGCGGCGGGGGGCACAAGTGGTGTTTCCGGGCGAAATAAACAGGAAGAGCCACCCCGTCGCCTGCGGGTGAAGCGCCGAGGCGACACTGCTGGCGCAGAGGCAGAGGCTGAGGCAGGCGAGCCAGGCCCTCCCCCACCTCTGAACGCCCCAGGCGTGGCCAGGGGCCCCGCGAGGCGGGATAATGGGGAGAGGGCCGAGCTGGCCAGGCGCAGGGCGGAGAAGGAGGAAGCTACAGCGAGGACGCGAGGCGCCGCTGAGCCTGACCCCTCCCCAGAGAGGAGACCCGAAAGGTCAGAAAGCGAACGACGCAGAGACGAAGAACCAGTAGTGAGGAGGCTTCTGGACGCGACCGCCGCCGCCGCTCCAGCACCGACGCCAGCACCGACTCCAGCGCACCAAGCAGCCGCAGAGGACACGGCTGAGGAGGAGGCAGCGCAACGCGAGGCCTCGCGAGCGCTGCTGGAGGCGGAGAGGAGGAGAGCTGCTCGCCCGCCGCCCGAGGCCAGGCCGACCAGAACGGCGGCCGTCGGCCCGCTCTTGGCGCACGGAGGGGAGCGGCTCGCGAGGCGGGACCAGCGGACCACGCGACACGGAGGTGATGGCAGAAGAGGTGGTCCTCCCCGCCCCGCAGCAGAAGGACACGGCTGCGGAGCCGCCTGAGAGGAGGGGCCGAGGTGGGCCGAGCGGCGCTGGGGGCAGCGCTGACTCGCGCGCGCGCGCGCCGACCGCGCGCCCGCGCGGGCGTGCCACGACGTAGCGGCTCGAAAGAGCTCGGAAAGAGCTCCTCCACTTCCTCCTCCTCCTCCTCCTCCTCCGCCTCCTCCTCCCCCTCCTCCTCCTCCCTCCTCCCCCCCCCGGCCCCGCAGCTCCCCCGTCCGGGAGGCGGGCGCCGCTGCGCCCCGCGAGGGGTGCCCGATGGAACACGTCGTGTGGGCCTTCCTCGCGACGCTGTGTTACGCGTCGCTGGCGGCCGGGGAGGACGACGACGACAACGATCGGAGCCTAAGAGACGGGGGCCAGTGCAATGTCTGTTCATGGGAGCCTTGGAAGGCGACGTTGAAATCAGCTTTTCCTGCATGTGGAGAGCGTGGGGGCCACATGTGGCCCATCCTCCTGCTCCTCCTCTCCCCTCCTGTTCCCCCTCCCCCCCCCTCGTTCTCCAAACCCCCACGAATCCAGTCCAAGTCTGGTCCAAATCTGGTCCAAATGTGTTCCAAATCCGGTCCAAATCAGGCCCAAATTGGACAGTGCCGGGGGCCACGCAGGCTCCCATGGAACGGACACCAAAAGATCAGTGCAAACGGGGGTCAGCCAGGGCACCGGATCCTGAAGGATCCTGCGAAGACCCCCTCTCGCTGACCCGGGTCAGCGAGCCGCTCGTGGCCGCGAGGCGGCCGCGCACATTGGCCGACCCGGGTTTGCGAAGAGCTGCGTTGCAGTTTTGTTGCTCCTGCGTTGCAGTTTTTTGGTTTCCTGCTGACCCGGGTCTGGATTGACCCGGGTCAGAAGATCCACGAAACGACGGGGATGAGGACGAGCGTGCGGACAATGAGGGTGCGAATGGGGATTGGGATGTGGATGGACGTGGCACTTATTATGACGAGGAGGAGGAGGAGGAGGAGGAGGAGGAGGAGGAGGAGGAGGAGGAGGAGGAGGAGGAGGAGGAGGGGAGGAGGAGGAGGAAGAGGAAGAGGAGGCGAGAGGAGGAACACGAGGAGGAGGAGGAGGAGGAGGAGGAGGTGGAGGAGGAGGTGGAGGAGGACCAGTGTATACCGAAGACTCATCAACGATATTGGAATACACCCTAGGCTCCCTCTTCATTGGCCCCTACAGGGATTCATTTTCACTGGGGGAAATGCCCCGACAGCGGACGACAAGCGCACCTGAACACATTCTCAGGACTTCTTGAGCGCCCCGAGTTAATCTGATTGTTGCGTCTTGACGATCCAGAATCGTGCCACAACGCCATTTCTGAGATTTCACCACGAATCAACGTAAGCGTTGCGCCCTGACAGTCCTGAATCGTTCGGAACATATAATTTCTCATACATAAACCATGAGAATAAGTGAAACGATTTGGAAGTGTTAAAACGAATGTGCGCGGAGCATGACGATAACCGCATTTTGAAAAGGAACCGCCCTCAATCCGCGAAGCTCTTGCACATGTTTAGAACGAATGTGCGCGTCGCTCTGGCGAGAACCACATGTTGAAAAGGAACCGCCCTCAATCCGCTAAATTCCTGCAAATGTGTAAAACGAATGCGCGCGGCGCGTAGGCGAGATCCACATTTTGAAAACGAACCGCCCTCAATCGATGACACATTGTCAAATATTTCAAACGAATGCGCGCGGCGTTAGAGCGAGAGCCAAATTTGGAAATTGACCCGCCCTCAAGCCGTGAAGCTCTTGCAAGCCTCCCCCTCCTCCTCTTCGTCCGCTTCCTCCTCCCCCTCCTCCTTCTCCTCCTCATTCCCTCCTGCGTCCTCCCTCCTGCGTCCTCCTCCTACTCCTCCTTCTCCTCCTCCTCCTCCTCCTCGTCCTCCTCCTCCTCCTCCCCCTCCTCCTCCTCCTCATTTCCACCCCCCCCCGGCCGAAGTTCTGCCGCCGCAAAGCCCTGGGCCAGAGCGCGGGGACGAAAGAACTGGAGGGAGCGGCGGAGGCGGAGGCGGAGGCGGAGGCGGAGGCGGAGGAGGAGCTTGCGCAGTGAGGGCTCACCGCCCGGGCTCAGGTGGTGGGCGCGGGCGTGGGCGTCATCTGGCGCGCGCCCACTCTTCACTCGCGCCGTGCTCGGGGGGCTCGAAAGACCTCCTCCCCCTCCTCCTCACTCCCTCGTCCTCCTTCTCCGCCTCCTCCTCCGCCTCCTCCTCCGCCTCCTCCTCCTCCTTCGCCTCGTCCTCCTCCTCCTCCTCCTCCTTCTCCCTCGCTCCACCAGTCCTTCACGCCTGACCAGTGGCGCGACGGCCCCTGCCGTCCGCGGCGTGCCATCGGGGACGCCAGCCCTGCGGACGTGTGGCTCTGCACACGGAAGCTGGCGCCGCAGTGGCGGAAGACCGATTGCACTGCGCCGCGGCTCGAGGAGGCCGCGAGAGGGTTTCGAGGGGGGCCACCCGAAGCTCAGTGCCGGGGGGCGGCCTGCCTCGCGCCGCGGCGGCCGCCGAGGGTCGGGGCAGCTGCTGGGCTGGGCAACGCACGAGCGGGGCGACGGCTGGCATCTGCAAGACGGGCACTTAAAGCGTCGGGAGCGGTGGCAGGGGCGCTGCGTCCCGCTGCTGCAGGGCGCCCTCCTTCCCCCCGAGCCCCGGCGGGCCGGCGCGCTCGTGGCCGACTTGGCCAAGCGTCTCAGGAAGTGGCTCGGTGCGGAGGTGAGAAGGCGGGATGTCGACTGCGCCCGTCCGAAAACGGAGGTGGACGCCATACCCTCTGCATGGCGGTCGGCCGTGCTCCGCTGGGTGGGCGGGTGATGCACCGCCCACCGCGTGGGGGGGGTTCAGGGGAAGGGTGCAGTTTCGGCTGTTGCAGGCGCCATGACACCCAAACCTCTTGTCTTACCGCTTGTCTGAGAGCAACTACAAGTGCAGCCACAGCAGTAGGCCGGCCTGTCCCTGACGATGGCCAGATTCGGCTCGGATGCTTCTTCGTGGCATGGGCTCAGCTCGGAATATCGTGCTCGTAGTTTCTTTAGTCCACCTGTTTCTGCTGGTCGCCCAGCGGGCCCCGAGCAGGATTCAGGTTCGGCCCGAAGAGGCTGAGGAGATGGCAGAGACCATCCAGAATGCAGTGCGCATTCTCCTAAGCGGCGCCTACGTGGCCCTTTGGAGGGACAGGTAAGTCTGCTGCCTGGCAGGATCCTTGACCTTCCTTGGCACGCTCAACCTCCTCCTTCTCCTCCTCCTCCTCCTCCTCCTCCTCCTCCTCCTCCCGCCGTGAAGGAGACTGGCTCTGAGGAGGGTTTGTTTTCGCCGTTCTCAGGCTTCCCAGGGACCTCCCCGGCTCTGGGACGATCAAACACAGGCTCAAGCGAGCGTTTCTTATGTTTTGTGCTAGCGGCCGTGACCCTCCCCAGCCCCCCCCTGGAAACGCTACGATTCGTGCCGGCGCCGTTTGGGAATGCGTCGGAATAGCCAAGAAAGTTCGACTAGTCGGTAGGCATTGGGATTTGCTGTGGCAGAGCGCGCGCCAGGTTCTGTGTATTCTAGACGCCTCGCGTAACATCACCAGCCCATGTTGAAACGATGCCCAGACGAGTTGCCCTGATCAGGGATGTGGAACAACATGCAGAGTCTCAGAGGAATAAAGGGTTGGGTAAGACGTCGTACTCCAAGAGGGGGAGGATGGAGGATGAATCGGATAAGGATGATGATGCTGATGATGATGATGATGATGATGATGATGCTGATGCTGATGATGATGCTGATGCTGATGCTGGTGCTGATGCTGATGCTGATGCTGATGCTGATGCTGATGCTGCTGATGATGATGATGAGGAGGAGGAGCAAGAGGAGGGGAGGAGGAGGAGGAGGAGGAGGAGGAGGAGGAGGAGGAGGAGGAGGAGAAGGAAGAAGATAAGTAGGGAGAGTGGGGAGGAGGGACGAGAAAGGAGAAGGAAGAGGCGGATGAGGAACAGGAGGAGGAGGAGGAGGAGGAGGAGGAGGGCGAGCAGAGAGGCCAGAGGCCTCCTGGATGCCTCTCGGAGTCCTTCGGATTTCTTTCGAGAGTTTCTTGGAGTCCTTTCGGGGCGTGTTCTCTTGGCAGTCCGGGGGCCTCTTGGGGCGTCTTAGGTGCCTCTGGAGGGCCTTTTGGAGCCTCCTAGGGGTTTCTTGGGAGCCTCTTAGGGGGCGTCTTGGGGGCATCGTGGGGGCCTCTTGGGCCTCCTGGGCACCTCACGGTGCCGTCTTGCCGCACCTTTGGGGGCCATCTTGGGAGAGATAGGATAGGTCAAAGGAGGGGGGCTCCTCAGGGGTTCCCCCCGCAGGAGATGTGGCCAAAACCTTGCTACAATCAATGATTTGAGCTTTCTCGCCGAGGCGACTTGGGGCGTCTTGGGTGCTTCTGGGGGGCCTCTAGGAGGCCTCTGGGGGCGTCTTGGGGGCCTCGTTGGGAGCCTCGTTGAGGCCTCTCGGGGGCCTCCAGGGGCCTCCTGGACACCTCTTGGGGCCCTCTTGAGGCAGCATTGGGAGCGTCGGGGGCAATATTAGGGGTCACCTCGGAGGAGATCGATCGAAGGAGGGGGTCTCCTTAATCAGCACCGTTCCCCCCCAGGATGCCAACATGTGGCCAAGCACCTTAGCAACATCAGTGATTTTGGCCTTCTCGCCGAGGCCTCTTGGGGTGCCTTGGGTGCCTCTGGGGGGCCTCTTGGGGCGTCTTGGGGGCCTCTTGGGAGCCTCTCGGGCGTGTTACGGGGCCTGTTGGGGGTCTCTTGGGCCATCCTGGGCACCTCTTGGGGCAGCCTCGGGGGCAATATTGGGGCCATCTCGGAGGAGATCGATCCAAGGAGGGGAACTCCCCAAGTAGGGTTCCCCCCCAGAAGGCCAGCATGTGGCCAACACCGTCGCAAAATCTATGTTTTGGGCTTCCACGTCGAGGGCGACCAAGACCCTCTGACACCTCGTGGCCTCTCCCCTCCAGGCCCAGGGGGACGAGGTACGGGGGAGGGGCCAACTTAATTCGGGCACGTCCCTCTACTGGAGAAATATGCAAACATAGTAAAACATAGTAAGGGGACGATTATTTTGATTATTTGCTGACTATTTATTTTGGAGTATGTGTTTGATCATCTTTAAATTGTCGTCCAAGAGTCGCCTGTAAGGAGGACATGCCCGACCTAAGGGTAAAGCCCTCCCCGAAGGGGAAGATGGAAGATGGAAGAGGAAACTCGCTAAACCACCCATGCCCAGAGGGCTGGTGGGATTCAAGGACCTGCGACGAATAGCTACGGGCGGCCGAGCGCAGCGCAGGGGATTGTTGTTCATGCAGTCTGGTGTAGTTCCAACCTCTCCCTTCCCTCCTCCGTTTCCTCCTCCTCTCCTTCCTCCTCTTGTCGTCGTCATCCTCCTCCTCATTGCATTGCAATTTGCGCCGCGCAAGGACAGAACACTGAAGGATGGGAGTCGAGAGGAGGGAGGGCGCGAAGCATGCGGTGCCAAGCCAACACGACTTGTTCGATTTCTCTTATGATATCGATAGGTGTTCTGGAAGGGGTCTGGCGTCTAAGCGCTCCTGCTTGGCCCGAGGGGTAAGTGGCCTCGTCGTCGTCGTCGTCTTCCCCTTCCCCTTCCTCGTACTCCTCATCTCGTCGTTCTATTCCTCCCCATTGCGTTGCTCCAGGCCTCCTAGATGATCTTAGACGGGGTTCGAGTAGATGGGGTCGGAGGATCGCGCCGTATGGTGGAAGCATCGGCGATGCGGCTGGATGTAGCGCTTGCTCCACGCCGACGTCGCCGATGCGTCGCCGACGTCGCCGGTGCATCGCCAGTGCATCGCCGATGCATCGCCGATGTATCCGCGATTGGGCGCGATCCTCCGACCCCATCTGCTCCGACCCCATCTAGGAGGACCTCCTCCTCCTCCTCCTCCTCCTCCTCCTCCTCCTCCTCCTCCGCCTCCTCCTCCTCCGCCTCCGCATCCTCCTCCTCCTCCTCCTCCTCCTCCTCCTCCTTCTACTCCGACCCCATGTAGGAGGACTCTAGTTGCAAGGTGCTCCACTTCACAACAGCGTTGGCACCACATCGCTGGGGCGCACCGGGGGCGTGCGGAATGGAGGGAGCCCGTGACGTACGCGTGGCCACTTCCAACTCAACCTCAACAGCAGCTCCCTGCGCTTATAAAAAATAACAAAAAAAATACGACCGAGAATCTAGAGCTGGGTGGCCGTAAGCAATGCGGGAGGCTGGAGACGCACGCGGTCCGAGTCGCAGGCGGCACGTGCGGAGGCCAGTTGCCGGATGCACGCCCAGACTGGGCGGGCGCAGCTGCTGGCCACAGCGAGGGCCGAGGCCCGGAGAGAGACGCGCGGCAACCTGTGCATCCGGCCCTGGCCCGAGGAGCTTGCCACGTCGCGTGCCTGCAGCATAGGAGGAACATAACGAAGACGAGCCGTCGCTGGTTCCCACGACGCAAGATGGTATGGGTTCTGGGCCTCAGAGTCGCCCCCCTAGGGCACCACGGGCACCACGAGGGCACCACGGGCACCGAACAAGGGCACCACGTGGGGGGCTGGGAGGTCTGGACTTCCCAGCCCCCAGGGTTCTATAGCGGGTCGCAAGATGGTATGGGTTCTGGACTTCCCCCAAGGGCACCACAGGTACCGAAAAAGAGGCCCCGCGGGGCTGGGCCGGCGTGCCCCCAGCCGAGGCGGGCGCGCGCACGGGGAGCAAGCGCGCCGCCGGGGGGAGGCCGCCCGAGCGCCCGCGCCCGCGTCCCGTGCGCGCCGCAGCGCGTGTGCTCGGCCAGGGGCAGAAGCAGCACGAGGACAGCGAGAGGAGGAGGAGGAGGAGGGAGGAAGAGGAGGAGGAGGAGGAGGAGGAGGAGGAGGAGGAGGGAGAGGAGGAGGAGGAGGGAGGAGGAAGGAGAGGAGGAGGAAAGAGGAGGAGGGCGACGACGACGAGGACGAGGGCGACGAGGACGACGACGACGACGACGACGACGGAGACGAGGACGAGGCCCGTGAGCGCCGCACCGTGCTGGGCTAGGAGCATAAACGATACGAGGACAGCTGGAGGAAGACGAGGAGGAGGAGGAGGAGGAGGAGGAGGAGGAGATGGAAGGCTGGATGAGGAGGAGGAGGATACGGATGAGGGAGCAGGCAGGAGGAGGGGGAAGAGGAGGAGGAGGAGGAGAAGGAGGAGGAGGGAGAAGGAAGGGAGTTGCAGGAGAGGGCGTAACGGGAAGCGAGTGTGACGTGGACTTGTCAGAACGTGGAAACGACCTTGGAAACCGCAGTGGGTTTAAAAACCCTGTTTGGGGATACTGCACTCCAGCTATAATCGGAATATGTCATATTTTTCGTCGAAAATTTGCCTGTCGGGGGACATGCCCGACGTAAAGTTAGGTCGGGCATGTCCCCTACAGGCAGATGTTTGACGAAGAACCCAAAATAGCTTAAACAACAAAAGCTAAAAGCATAATCAAAAATATTCAAAAGTCGTCCCACTATTTTTTGACTATTTTTGAATACTCCTCCTGTATAGGGGCATGCCCGACTTAAGCGTGGTAAGCTGGAGATCCTGGCGTCGCCATTTTTTCACAGCGGGCGTTTTCGCTCCACTTCGGGCCCCGGGACCCTCACAGATCGATCTGGCTCGAAACATGGCGCAGGAAGATGGGGTCCGGGGCTCCGGGCGTGATGCTGTACGATGTTGCGATTTTTCGCTGCGTCGGATCTCAAGGAAGCTGATGTCCCGCGGCGAGGTTGGAGGTTTTCGGGCGTCTTCGTTGTTTCTCGGCGGTTTTCCGCTCTCGGGATGCGTGTAGCGGCTGCGCCTCGCCGAGGGCGTTCTGCAGGAGGGAAAAACACACAGACAATCAATCGTCGATCCCCTGGGAAATATGGGAACATGTGGGAGGTGTGGGGGTGAAGACGAAGACCCGGAGAAAATATATAGGAAAACATGGGACACTCAGAAAGACGAAAACCCAGAACATATGGGAAAATAGGGGGAATCCTGTTTTTTTTGTGTCTGCCGCCGGAGGCCTGAGGTATGCTCCGGAGGCATACTTCGGCGGCGCACCGAGGGGCGACGCGAGAGGGCCTTATCCTCCTCCTCCTGCTCCTGCTCCTCCTCCTCCTCCTCCTCCTCTTCCTCCTCCTCCTCCTCCTGCTCCTCCTCCTCCTCGTCCTCCCTCCTCCTCCTGCTCCTCCTGCTCCTCCTCCCCCCCGTCCTCCATCTCCTCCTCCTCCTCCTCCTCCTCCTCCTCCTCCTCCTCCTCCTCCTCCTCCTCCTCCTCCTCCCCGTTCTCCTCCTCTCAGTTCTCCTGCTCCTCCTTCTCCTCCTCCTCCTTCTCCTCCTCCTCAGAAGGCGGCGGGACTTCTCGGGAGGCCTCTGGTCGGAAACTGGAGCATACACATTACCAGTGGCTGGCGGTTTTTCAATCCCAGGACTTTTTCGAGGGTCGGGGACGACGTCGGGGTGGTGTGGTGCATACTTTTTTCCCCGTTTTCCCATGGAAGCATCAAAACATGTATACACCAGGATGCCGTATACACTAGAATCCGTTTCCTTGTGCGATTCTCAGTGCGGGACCGGAAAAAAAACATCAGTGTATCAAGTTCGGTTCCTCATTTGGCCTTCCGAGAGGTCTTCTGCGTCTTCGGGGAAGGCTCAGGAAGCGTCTCAGAAAGGCCGGGGGACTTCCGAGCCTTCTGAGGAGGCCCGCCCCTTCTCGTTTCCCCCCCGGGCTTGCCGCCGGAAGGTTTGCCCGCGGCGTGTGAGGACAGGGACCTCGGGACCCCCTGGGCGAGGCCTCAGGCTCCAGTTTGCGTCGGCCAGTATTGCCCCCCTCCCTCTCCTCCCACACGTCCCCACGTTTTTGACGTCAGGCGGGCTGCGACAGCCAGGGTCGCAGCTTCTGAATGGCAAAATACTGCGAGCGTGTAAATCGACGTAGGCCATGTTTGAGTCGGGCCTGTCCCTCTACGAGAGGAAAATTAAAACATTGGTATATGGGGATTTTTTGTCATAACTTGGGAGTAATGTTTGAGTATTGGTTGAAGTTCGCCCCCCAATCCGCCTGTATGGGGGACATGCCCGACCTAAGCGTAGGGCGGCCCGCAGGGGCGTGAAGCGTGCCTCAGTGTTCGGAGCCTCGTCAGGCGGTGGATATGCACATATTCGGGCCCCCGGGGTGCCGAAATGTATCCGTATCCGCCGCCCGCTGGGGCACCAGGACGTCGGCTCCCAGGCGGTGGGTGTGGATAAATCCCCGCCTCGCATCCGCGGCCCGCTTCCCCCCCCCCCCGTTCCCCTCCTTCTCCCCTTCCAGGCGCAGGCCTGTGGGAGGGGGGGGGGGCGGGGCGAGCGGCGGGAGGGGCCGCCACAAGAGTGCCCCTGGCCCCTCCGAAGCCTCGTCGTCGCCGTCGTCGCGGCCGTGATGGCGACGACGGCGACGACGGCGACGACGCCCGACGCCCGACGACGACGACGACGACGACGACGACGACGACGACGACGACGACGGCCGCGGCAACGGCGCCGCGACGACGATCGCGACCGCGACGACGGCGACGACGAAGCTTCTGGCCACGGTGCCGCCAGGATTTCCAAGGGGGCCCCCCGGCCTCCGGAGGGCACCCCCCGCCGAGGCGCACGGCCCGGGAGGCTCCCGAGGGGACCGAGCAGCACGGGAAGCCCTTCACGGGACAGAGGCCACGCGCCAGCCTCAAGTCGGGCGTATCCCTCTACAGGAGGAATCATCAAGCATAGTCAAACAACACTCCGGGGATGGTTGCTCGCCTATGTTTGCTTATTTGGTGAGCGTGGTTTGACCATGTTTCGTTTTTCGTCCCAAATTCGGCCTGTAGGGGGACATGCCCGACCTAATGCCAGCCTTTGGCACGGCGCTTGGGCACCTCTGCCGTCCCTGAGTTGGGTTTCCGCCAGGACGCGCGGGCAGAAGAGTGCGCAGTTGGCACCCCTTCGGAAGTTGTTTCGCTTCGACCGATCCCCACCGAAACCTTCGGCGTTTGTTCCCAACGGTGCGCGCGCCTTCTGGAACGACGTGCGCGGGGCCCGGCGGTCTCGGCCAGCGCGGCGGCCGGGCCAGGTCGCCAGTTGATGTTCCCGAAAGTCTACCAACCCCAGGGCCCCTGACGAAAGAAACCGAAACAAGTCCTTGGAGCGACTAACCAGCCCCCAAAACGAGTCTTGCGAGATGCAAGAACTTGTTCGGAGAGAATCTGCAGCCTGTTGATAAGGGAAGAGGTGGAGCAGCAGCAGCAGCAGCAGACGCACGAGGAGGAGGCGGACGACGAAAGAGGAGGAGGAGGAGGAGGAGGAGGAGGAGGAGGTGAGGCGGACATCGTCTTCCTCCTCTTGCTCCGGACGCCCCGTCCTCCTCTGACGACGGGGAACGTGGCTCGTTTGATGAGACGTCGTGAAGTGGTGGCTGGCGTATACGTAATATTATGCTATGTGTATTATGGTCGTCCCGATTCTGGCCCAGTGCAGTATATGATTGTATGTTATGTTATGGTATGTTATGTTGTGGACGGGCCTGCGTGACGTCGTGACGCCTTTCTCTTTTGGTACTGTTTCTAATCGGTCGTTGCCGCCAGTGTTTGTTTCTATGGCCAGCCTGGGCGTGGCGCGCGTGTCGCCTGTGATAGGCCGCCAGTTCTTGGTCTCCGCTGACTTCTACTCTGTCACGTGTTCGGTTCTGTTCTGTTCTATGCACATCTGCTTGTGTCTGTTCTGCTCTCGGCGGGGCGGCGTGACGTCGTGCCGCCTGTCGCCTTGGAGCTGTCGTCTGATCGGTCACTGCCGCGCCTGTGTTTTTTCCTGTGGCCAGGCGCGAATACTGCGTTTGACAGTGCGTCTTTAATTTGTCATTGTTCGATTTAACAGTGTTGAGTGAAGTTATGCTCGATCAGGTTCTATTCTGCGATGCTGCACTATGATTTGTTATGGTGTCGACAGGACGGCGTGACGCCGTCGCGTTAGACATGTCGTCCGATCGGTCATTGTTGCGCCTGTTTGTACCTTTGGCCGCGCTGACTTCTGCGCGCACGTCGCGTTTGATTGTGTTATGGTACGGTGTTTTCATGTTATAAAATTCCTCTTCAATGTTATGTTTTTCTTTCGTTAAACTATGCTCTGTTATGCGCACCTCTGTCATTATATGAGCTGGTGTGATGTGATATGCTCGGCTCTGTGGCACTACTTTATGGCATGATACGTGCGTTCTGTCAGGTCAGGCTGTGTTTTGCTATTATACGTGATGCTGTTTAGGGGGTGCTCAGTTCGTTACAAGGTATTAAATGACGCTGTAGCCTGTCTGTCTTATTTCAGACTCTGACGTAGGGATAGCAGTAGTACAAGAATTCTGCTATGTTGTGTTGGTTACGGCGCGCTGACTTGATAGTGTTCCATCACGTTGTGCTCGAGTATGTACGTTCTGTTCTCGACGGGCTGGCGTGACACCGTGACGCCTGTCACGATATCTACGTCGTCTGATCGTTCGTTGTTGCACCTGTTTGCTCCCGTGGCCAGCCTGACCTCGGCGCGCACGTTGCGTTCGATTGTTGTAGTGCAACAGATCACATAGTGATTAACTTCTTTGTCATGACATGACATGCTGCGATTATGTTGCAGGTGTTGTAATGTCATTGTGTGAAATGGTATGCTCTGTACTGTTGCACCATGTTTTGGTGTGCTCTGTTACTTTGTTGCATGGTTTGTGGTGTTATTGTTTGTTATGCATGCTCCATGTTGTCCATGCACGCGTTGTTATAATGTGTCATGGTATGACATGTTCTGGCATGCTGTGCAATCATCTGCGCTGTTATGCTATGCTGTATGTTGCGTTATGTTATGCGATAGTATGGTGTGTTATGCCGCGCTCTGTCATGGCATGCTGTGCCCTGGAATGTAACGGTATGGTTGTTGATCCTGTGTTACGGCGTGACTTGTTCTGGTATGGTATGTTGTGTTAAGATATTGTATGCAATGCTATGGAATGGCATGATGTGGTGTGTTATGCTATTCGGTGTGGTGTCATCCGCTTTTCTGTCTGTCCAGTCTGCCATAGCTTATGTGTGAGGCCACCGCACAGCAGGAGGCCATGATGGCCGTGCCTCCCCCCCCCCCTTCCCCCTCCCCCTCCCTCCTCCCCCCCCTCTCTCTCCCCCCTCCTCTTGTCGACGCGCTGACGCTTTGTCCCGACGAATTGTGTTTTGAACTCACGACGTCGATTTGTCGCCCGCCGCTCGCTCGCACGACGCACGTTTGCTCGGTACGCGCGGGGGCCGGTCAATCCTTAGTGAATGCTCTGTTGCCGATGCGCCGTCCGGGCGCCTGGCTTCTCTGTCTGTCTGTCTGCTTTGCCATGCTTTGTCATGATGCATTATCACATGCCGCGCTCTGTCATGTTATAATGTGTCATCTGCGCTGCGATGCGACGTGTCATGTTACATGTGCTGTGACGATGTGCTATGTGGCGGTGTGCTATGTCATGGTATGTGATGTTATGTGGTGCCATGGTATGCTATGGTATGTTCTAATATCTTACGGTATGTGCGATCCAGTCTGCCATAGCATGCGTTGTCCAATGTTTTGTTGTGCTATGATATGGTATGCCATGCTATGTGGGGCTGTGGCATGTTCTGTAGTGGGATGTGCAGTCATGCGATGTTGTCTGATGGCATGCTTAAAGTGTCATGCTATGCGGTTATATGTGATGTAATGCTGCGTTATGGCATGCGCTTCTCTGACATGGTGGATGATGTTACGATATGGTATGTCCTAAGATGGTATGTTACGCTTGGGCATGTTCTGTTAGGCGGTGTGGTGTTACGGTCTGTTCTGTCATAGCTTATCGTATTGTGTTGTTTTATGCTCTGCCACTGTATAAAGTTGCTCTGTCATGTTAGGATTTGTCGGCGAAAGGCGGGACACTCGGGGGACCTGAGGATCTGGCGGCCGCGGTACGCAGAGTGGCGCGAGGCGGTATTCTCGGGGACACTCGAGAGCCTGGGGATCTGGCGGCCGCGATATGCAGAGTGGTGCGAGGCGGGATTCTCGGGGACACTCGGGAGCTTGGGGATCTGGCTGGCGGCCGCGGTATGCAGAGTGGACGGGTCGGGAGGCCTTCTCTTACAATCTGCCGACCCCGTCCTGCAGGTTGGGGAAACAGCTCTGAAGACAGAGCGCCCGATTGCGAAGCGGAAGAGTATGTTGCATCGCGATGTTATGGGCTTTGTTGCTTTCCCTGAAAAGGCTTTTCGTGATAACTTCGGCGCCGTTTCAGGTGGCTGACCGTGCCGAGTCATGTTGCCACGCGAAGTTGGGACGCAGAGCGCCGGGGGGGGGGCAGAGGGGGCAGGAGGCGAGCTTCGGGCCAGGGACACCTGCAGCAACCCCCCGGGGGGGGGGGGGGGCGGGGGGGGCGTCCGCCATGGCGATGCCGGGCTGCACCGAGAGCATGCAGGCGATGTGCGCGTGGGTGGTGCGGCACGACGAGGCGGGCACGGGGCGGGCGCTGCCCCGCGCAGGCGGGGTGGCCCCCCCGGGCACCAGAGCGGCTTCCAGCGGTTTCCATTGGGCGCCGTTTCCAGGAGGAGGAGGAGGAGGAGGAGGAGGAGGAGGAGGAGGAGGAGGAGGGGGAGGAGGAGGAGGAGGAGGAGGTGGGCAGGATGCAACTCCTGGGAGGTCGAACTCATCGCCGGCGATAATATGTCCTGATTTGGATCTGCCGTAATCTGGCTCAGTCGCCCTTTAATTGGGCTTCATCTTTGAACATCGTTCGTGCAAAAACCTCAGGAGTTGCTGCCTAAGGGCGGGAGAGGAACATGAGGAGCACCCCACTGAGACCGTGGGCCCCGCAATGCAGAAGCGCGAGGAAGAACTCAACACACCGCCCGCATTCTCCACCTCTCTCCTCCTCCTCCTCCTCCTCCTCCTCCTCCTCCTCCTCCTCCTCCTCCTCCTCGGACCCCACTGAGCCCTTGAGCATCGTGATACAGAAGCGCGAAAAAGAGCTCAAACACCATCCGCACTCCATCACGAGGTCCAGGAGGAGGAGGAGGAGGTCGGGCATGATGATGCTGATGCTGACGCTGACGCTGCTGATGATGATGCTGATGCAGATGCTGATGATGATGATGATGATGATGAGGAGGAGGAGGAGGAGGAGGAGGAGGAGGAGGAGGAGGGAGGAGGAGGAGGAGGAGGGAGGTGCATGAGCATGAGCATGAGCATGATGAGGAGGAGGAGGAGGAAGGAGGAGGAGGAGGAGGAGGAGGAGGAGGAGGAGAAGGAGGAGGAGGAGGCCGAGGAGGAGGAGGTGGAGGAATTATTGGCCCTTCGGGCAGCGCGGGCGGGCCGGCGGCCTCCGCCTGGAAGGGGGAGGGCGGGGGCTCTGCATGTGGCAGGCACTGCCTTTGCCGCGGCGCGGCGCGGGGGGAGCTGCCCGCGGGGGAAGCGTCTTCCTTTTCGACTTCGTCCTCCTCCTCCTCCTCCTCCTCCTCCTCCTCCTCCTCCTCCTCCTCCTCCTCCTCCTTCCCCTCCTCCTCCTCCTCCTCCTCCTCCTTCTCCTTCTTCTCCTCGTCCTCCTCCTCCTCCTCCTCCTCCTCCTCCTCCTCCTCCTCCTCTTCCTAGGCGTTGTGGCATAAGGCGACCTTGTTCAGCACAGCCCGACAGGCCACGACCGCAGCGAGGCCGCTTTCGCCGCCTCGCGATCGCGTCGGCCTCCGTGTGCTGCAGTGCTGCCGGAACTGCGCGATAGTGCCGTGCCGACAACGACAGGAGTCGCATCGCCATCCCCAGCCGGGCATCGGCGCTTCGGAAGCGGAAGGAGCCTTGCACGGCATTGGCCGAGGCCAGGTGATAGATCAGCGAGGAGAGCAGTTTCGGGCTTGCGCTGCTGGCAGGCAGTGCGGTTTCTCTCGCAAGTGCTGTACAAACGAGCGGTGCTGCACGTGCGGCGGAAACAAGGGCGGTCGGCCTGATCCAACAGGGTCGCCTGAGTGGCGTGAGCGGCGGACTGCCTCTGCCAGCAAGACTTCTTCGAGAGCGCCATCAGTCAGGCGTGATGGTGGGGCAGCTGGCGGGTCCCAGGCCTTCGGGCCTAAGTCGAATGCAGTTCTTGACGCTGTTGCGCGGGCGCGGAAGGCTTTGGGGGTGTTGCGAAGATTGGGGCTGGACGATCCTAGCGGCCTCGTCACTGCAGCATAGAAGGCGTTGTCAAGTACGGGGGCCGTGGGCACTGCGCACGCCCGACGATTTCCTTCGCAGGTCGATGGGCTGCCAATCTCACAAGTCCAAGGAGGTCAGCGCCTTGCAGGAGCAGGTCAGCGAGCTCAAGGACGAGTACGACACCAAGAACGAGAAGCTGCGCCAGGCCAGCACGAACCTTGCACAGATCCGCAGTAAGGCGGCGACGGCCAGGTCCGCTATCATGGCCGCCACTGGAGTGGGCGCAGCAGCAGCGGAGCTAAATGTTAGTGACGCCATGGATCGGCTGGACTGGATCAGATTGTGCAGGCGGCTTCCTCGATCACTGCTGGCAGCGAGGGTCGGTTGCCCAGCGCGCTCACCACTCAGGTCCAGGAGCAACGGGCAGCTGTGCTGCAGCAGAGGGAGCACGACCGCGACATGACACACCAGCGCGTACGCTGTGGGACGCCCAGATTCCGACAGAGGGAGGGGGAGGATGGGGAGGAGGAGGAGGAGGAGGAGGAGGAGGAGGAGGAGGAGGAGGAGGAGAAGGAGGAGAAGAAAAAAGAGGTGATGATGAGGAGGAGGAGGAGGAGGAGGAGGAGGAGGAGGAGGAACACCCTCAGATGCACTGGGACAACGATACCACCGATGCAGGAGGAGCAGTCCTGACGGCAGGAGGCGGTGGGTTCGCAGTCTGCGCCGCCATCATGCCTCGGGTGTCCGCCGGCGGCCGCTGCCCTGCTCGCGCTGCACAGTTGCCGGAGGCGAGCACGATTTCCACTTGCCTTGGGGTCAAATCTTGGGCCTGCCAGGTTCGAGAGTCGCTCGCGTTATGCTGCCCTGGAAGGTCAGAATGCGACTCGCACGCGTTCGGCCGCCTGCCAGAACGCGAGTCGTCATCCTCTTGTTGGCCCTTACGGCCCTGGGCAAAACTCCCAGCGTCGAAAGCCCGGAGGTCACTGATAGGCTGGATCGCAGCGCAGGATGCAAGTCGGAGTGCTCACACACAGACGTGCGGGAGGTCTGCAGGTGGTTTTGAGGGCACGACCAGCGGCAACACTACTTGTCATGGAGATGGTGTTGGTCACGGTCCACCGATGTCTTCACCACGTCTTCATCTTCGGTCCATCCTCAACCACTGTCGATGGCCAGCCCCGCTCGAAAAGCTTCGGCATGGTGATCGTTTTGTTATTCAGTGTTTTGCCGATCCTCGCGGGCCCTCGCACCCCCCCCTCTCCCCCCCCCACATGGAGTAGATCTTGGCTGTTTTGGGCGCCTGTTTCGAGCAGGCGGAGTCTCCCCGATAGGACGCACTGTTGCAAACAGTCGTATTAAGCTGAGGCCCGGAGCCCGACCCCCCCGCTCCCTTCCCCCTTTCCGCCCAATGTCGAAACGCCGAATAAGAAAACGCTCACATGGGCGTCCATCGTGCATCCTCACTATCAGTCTTGGTGGTATGGTGATGAACAGTTGTCTGCCAGTGGTCGGCACGCCCGCTCGCCTGACTGCGTACTTCCGCCGAGAGCGCGGGGCAGCGCGAGCCTGGGCGTCTGCAGTGCAGCATTTTCCCGCCTCTGCCAATCGAAGCCGACAAAATATGCATGGGTAACCTTGCGCTCGTTTGTTGATTCATTGTTTTGCCGATCGGCGCGGGCCCTCGCACCCCCGCCCTCCCCCTCCCCCCATGGAGTGGATCTTGGCTGTTTTTGCCACCTGTTTCGAGCAGGTGGGGTCCCTCCCCCATAGGACGTACAGCGTACGGTTCCAAACAGCCGCATTGAGCAGAGGTCCGGAGCCAGACCCCCCCCCTCCCCTTCCGCCCAATGTCGAAACGCCGAATCAAACAACGCTCACCTTCCCAAGGGTACCTTTGCATCCTTGCCTATTCAGCCTATCCTTGACCACTTTCGATGGCCCGCCGCGCTCTACAAGCTTCAACACGGGCGTCCAGGGCCAAGGGCCCTTGCATCGTGCATCCTCACTATCAGTTTTGACCCTGGCGCACCGTCTGGTGCAGCGCTTCCTGACCGACCGACTGCTGCGGGGCCCTGACGCGGCCGATCCGGTTCGATCTCCGCTCCCTGCCAATGCCGCCCGACCCGCCGCACACGCTGGTTCGATCCGAGTTCCCGATTCGAAGCTGACTGATCCTGCGCTCTTCCTCGAGCGACGCCCCGCTTACATTTTGAAGAAGGCTCGGCTAGGGTGCTCTGCTCTTGCGAGCCCCCGTCGCTCGGCGGCGCGCTTCGGGGGGGAGAGCGAGAGGGTGCTGGCCTTCTCAGATGGCGGCGGGGCTTCGGCGGGGCTCGGAGAAAGCTGGAGGTAGTCTAGGATCTCCTCTTCCTCCCCCAAGACTGCAGAAACAGAAACTGTTGAAGCTGCGCGCGGATTTCTTGGATCGGCGCTGGACCCCCTTACCTGGCGCGCGGAGCGCGCCAGGGGCGATGCCGGAGGCGCCGCCAGGGGGCCCAGCGCGGATCGAAGAAATTTGCGCGGAGCTCCAAAAGTCTATGTCGATGCCATTGGTCGTGCATACATTACTCTGAGAAGACCCGCCCCCCTGGGCCCGACGCCGGTCTGCGATCCGTCGCGAGCGAGCCGACCTCCAAGGAGAGCGTGGTGGAGCAGGAGGGCCTCAGCACGGAGGCGTTTTTCGCTGCACCCTCCCGTGGCCTGTCCCTGATGTGTTACACATTTGTGAACGCACGCGTGTAAGCAGGCAACAGGCAGCATATGATGTTCCAACCTGCTTTAGCCCGAATCACCAGAAATAGTTTCGAGCACCAAGAGAGCAACGAAGCTCGAAGGTTTTCACGTGTCGGGCCCTGGGAGACACTCGTTCGACACTACGGTGGGGGCGTTGGTTAAGGAATGTGCCCAGGAGGCTTCAGACTCCAGGGGTTTCCTTAACTAATAAAGGCGTCGGTGATATCCATGGCCAATCTAAGATCGAAGTTCCACTGGTTTCGAGACCCTGGATTCCTTATCCATTGGTTCCTTATCCAATTCCCCCACTGTATTTCGACACTGTTTCGACACTTTGTCGGCACTTTTCCAGGTGCTCGAAATTATGTATGGGATGTGGTCCTCAAGTACGATGGGAGCAACATGAAGCAAGGCGAGCATGGAGCGCGAGCATCGCGAGCACGAAGGACACGACGACGGGAAGCCCAGCACGAGCGGCCGCGGAAGGACCATGGGGCGCGACAGCGTGCCGTGGGTTCGTGCCGTGTCGACGCGGCGGCGACCCCGCCGCGGGCCCTCACTTCCCCTCCCTCCTCTCCTCCCTCCTCCCCTCCTCCCCTCCTCCTCCTCCTCCTCCTCCTCCTCCTCCTCCTCCTCCTCCTCCTCCTCCTTCTCCTCCTCCTCCTCCTCCTCCTCCTCCCCTCCTCCTCCTCCTCCCTCCTCCTCCTCCTCCTCCTCCTCCTCCTCCTCCTCCTCCTTCCTCTCCGCCTCCTCCTCCTCCTCCTCCTCCTCCTCCTCCTCCTCCTCCTCCTCCTCCTCCTCCTCCTCCTTTCGAGACCCTTTCGATATAGGCTATGTAGCGCCGCCGACGCGGCGCTGCAGCCTCAGGGCGCTTGCTTGTGGGCGCTGTACCTCGTGTCCTCCTCCTTCGCGTGGAGCCCCCCTCCCTTCGGCTCGCGAGCTGAGGGGGGCTCCACCTTCTCTCACTTTGATCTCCTCCTCCTCCTCCTCTTGGTGAGCCACTGCCGACCTGGCTGGTCAGCGGCTCTGCCTCGCCTGTCACGCGAGGCGGCGGCCCCTCGTGGGTGCCTGCCATGGAGCGCGGTGCTCCATCTGCTCTCTTGTGTCTGGAGGCCCGCTCGTCGGCCGCTCCTGGGCCGCGGGCCGCCAGACCCTGGCTTCTCTCCTTCGGCTTGCCCTGTCTTTCTGGCAGCCCGCCCTTCGGCCTGCTGGCTGCGGGCTGCCCACCCTCGCATTGTTCTTGTCGTTGCCATCGTGGTCTTCGTTGATGTCCTCCATGCTGGTGTTGTCGCCTCTGCCGTCTGGTGGCCCGCTCATGGGCTGCGGGCCACCAGTCTTTTGAGTCGTTTCTCGTGACGGTGGTCACAGTGTCGAGGCTGTTGCTGTGTCCTTTTTGCAGCCCGCCCTTCGGCTTTCTGGCTGCGGGCTGCCGTGTAGATTCGTATCCGTGTTGTCGTTGTAGCTCATCTTCTCGAGTGCTTTTGGACTGCTTATGCTGTGGTCGATTTGCCGTTGGGCGTCTTTCTGTCTGGTACCCCTCAGTCCCGCACGTGTCGAAAGCAATGTCAGCCGTTGGACCCCCTTGCTCACGTGGCGACCTGTTGTCTAGTAGCCGCAATGGCACACTAGGACTTTGCCTTCTAACACCTTCCAGCGTACGTGGCGACGTCTTGCCTAGTAGCCCTGATGGCACACTAGGGTTCTGCACTCTAACATATGCTTCCAAACCGAGCTCCGTGGTATCCGCAATAACCACTTGCGAACTCTGATCGTATTCACTGCATAGCGTCTCGTAATCGTGCTCGCGGTGGCTGCTGCACGAGTGTTCCTCGCTGTGGTCGTTGCTGGTGGTGCCGCCGCTGACGATATCCTCCTTGTGTGAGTAGCACAGGTACCTATCGTAGCTGGTGTGCATGTCGCTGGTTGGTGCTTCGCTTGCCACTCTGAACCCCCACCTTGTGGTGATCATGTCGTCGAGCAGAGCCGCTGGGGCGAAGTCGAAGTTCTCGGCGGCTGTAGTCGTCAACTGGGTTTCCTGTATAGGGGTTGCAGAGTTGGCTACGATCCTGATGATGCCAAGCTCGTAGTGTCTGGCCGTGCTGGACGTTGCTGAAATACGCTTGATGGTGGCTCTCGGGAAGAGTCCTCGGCGTGAACGACTATGAAGGGAATCTTCGCTTCGGAGTCGGCGTGCACGATGGTGAGGATTTCTCGTGTGACTGAGTTGGCTGAGCAGAGCTCGTCGGCAATCTTTTCCGTGGCATCGGCTGGTCCCCATGGCGTTACCTCCGAGCGGCGGGTACTGGCACGGTTGGCAGGGTCTTTGGCATGGTCGGAGTAATACCAGGTCCTTCTCGGTATCTCAGCGTATGTCGTTGCGATCTCACCTTTCTGGATCCTGTCGCGTATGAGCTGGAAGTCACGATCTGACATCGGTGTTTCACAATCGTTGTTGGTGTCGATCGTGCAGTAGTCCATGCCGCTCTCGCTGGTAACTGTGCTTGTAGCCATGATCTTTTGGAGGTCTCCTGGTTGCCGAGGGCGGTCGGTGATGAAGACCACTTGTTGTCGCTTTGCTGGCTCGGGTGTCTTATGCGCTGTGTGTTGATGCTTAATCGGCTGGGTGGCGGCGTATACCTTGGAATATCGGCGACGTCTCCAGGATTGGGAGCGGCGTGATGTCGATCTTGTAGGCTGGTATCTCGCTGAAGGTCGAGTGTCGGCCACTCTTCTTGTTGGCTGCCGTGGTCGTCGCGATGGCGCCGAGGTTGTTGGCGATTTGCTGTTCGGTGAGAGGTTTCATCGTCATGGTGTGTCAGGCGTACCAGGACTTGCGGCAGCGGTGGGCTACCGCAAGGTGCTTCAGGAGCCTCGGGAGGGTGTGGAACTCCGTCTGGCAGCATCTACACGCCGTACCCGTCGCCCATCGTCGGGGGTTCGCTGTCGGGGTGGTCCCTTCCCATGTGTACGGCCATGCTTTGCTTGGTGGCTGTGCGGCCGCAGACGTAGCATATGTATTTCGTCTCGTCGATGCCGTCGGTCAGGTCGGTCCCTTCGGTGCTGATGATGTTGCGGTCATCTGGATATCCTTCTGGAACCTCTCCAGCTGGGCCTGGTCCGCAGATAGAGCAGGTATGCTTTGGTAGCCGCCTTGACCGCGTTGATGAAGTGCTTGGGTTTCAGGCGGGCCCAGGTGATAACGTCGTTGTCTTGCAGGTCCTTGCTCGGCCACCTGTCTCGTTGGAGGTGCTTTCGGAAAAAGAACGTAAAGTCTTGCTTCATCATGTGGCTCCAGGTACCCTTGCGCTGCCGCTGATTATCAAGAAGCTGAAGTAAGATCGCAGGCGCGTGGTTCAAGAGCCGAGGTAGGTAGCGTAGTCGAGCTGCCATCTGGTGCGTGTCGAAGTCGAGAACGCGAGTCATTGCGATAGCCTCGCTGGTGGCGATGTGCTTGTCTGGTGTATTTGTCTTGGGCACGGAGGCGGCCACTCGGTGTAGGTCAGCGATGAGGTTGAGGGCGCGTGGACGTACTTCAGCTTGGCTTTCGCCTCCTCCTCCTCCTCCTCCTGCGCCTCAGCCAGACGCGCGTGGAGTGGAGGTGGGCCTCAGGGCCGCGACCCCCGCCCAGCAGTGCTCCACGCGCCTCAGCCAGACGCGCGTGAAGCGGGGGCGGGCCCCAGGGCCGCGACCCCCCGAGAGAGGGCCGCCGCGGCATCGGCGGCGGCGGGCGCGGCCAGACCGCGCAACTCGCGGGGAGCGAGACGCGAAATGGTCGAACTCCTCCTCCTCCTCCTCCTCCTCCTCTTCCTCCTCCTCCTCCTCCTCCTCCTCCTCCTCCAGACCCCCGACGTCGTGATTTTTATCACAGCGTCGACCCCCAGAGGTCTGGACCCCTTCCCCGGGACCGGTCTTTCGTCCTGAGCCGTTTTCTGACACGGCCCCGAGGCCTGGCCAGGGCGCCCAGAGGCCGAGAATAGCGAAGCGTCGCCCGTGCTGATCTTTTTTTCGCGGCGCGGCACAGGGCGAAAGTAGCGAAACGCAGCGAAACAACTCTCCCGTTGGGATGCTTGCACGACGCGAGACATATACCCGCGCATAGCCGAACGCAGTGAAACACAGCGAACCAAGTCGCCCGCGGCCCGGCACAGGTCAACGTGGGAGCGATCGGGCGCTCGAGCCGCCGCCGCCGACCGCGGAATGTCCCTCCCTCCTCCTCCCTCCCTCCTCCCTCCCTCCCTCCTCCTCCCCTCCGTCCCTCCTCCCTCCCTCCTCCCTCCCTCCCTCCCTCCTCCCTCCCTCCTCCCTCCTCCTCCCTCCCTCCTCCTCCCTCCTCCTCCCTCCCTCCCTCCCTCCCTTCCCTCCTTGCCTCCCTCTCCTGGAGCGATCCGCGCCGCGTCGCAATCCGGCGCCGGGGCCGTCGCGGCGCGAGCCCGTGGCAGCTCGGCGGACGGCCCAGGTCGCGGGAGCCGAAAGATATTAGGCGGGCCGGCGGGAGGGTGCTGCCGAGGCTCAGCCGGTGTGCGCCGCCTCTGCGGGTCGCGGGGGGGGGGCCCACAGGTCGCGGGAGCCGAAAGATATTGGGAGGGCTGGCGGGAGGTGTTGCTGAGGCTTAGCTGGTGTTCGCCGATTCTGCTGGTCGGGGGGCGGGGGCAGGGCGCAGCGTTTCATGATGAGCTCCCCGTTGCCTCCCATGCCCCTCTTTTTCTCCGGTCTCTGCGGATATGATCGCTGCCTCTCACCCGAAGCATTCCGTATCAAGTGGTTGTGTCTTGTTGTTTCATCCCTACATTTTTTGTTCAGCACGGGTTTGCCTTGACGGGCCGACTGAGTTTTCGCAGCGTTCCGTGTCACACATGCATGTCACCATCCATTGTGTCTATCTGACGTATCTCTAGATAGGGGTTGACGACAAGCGAATGCAGTAACAACGAAAGTCATAGATGCGACACGGCAAGCAAGGATGCACGCATGCAGGGAGGCATGGCCAAGAGCTCTCAGGGAGTCAGGGAGGCAGCTCCGATGTGAGATCAGAAAGACCACGGGCAGGTCCGCAGGCAAACCCCTGCTCGTCACGATCCGTTGCCCACCCTATAAATCCATTATCACGATTGTGTTAAGTCGGGCCTGTTCCTCTTCAGGAGGAATATTCCAATATAGTCAAAAGATAGTCTGGGGACGATTTGTTTAATGATTTGTTTGGATATTTGTTTGCATATGTTTGGGGTATTGCGCGGACCTTACGGCCTGTGCCGCCGACCCTGGAGGCATCGGCTCTCGACGGCAAAGGGGGGGAGAGGGGGGGGAGGATGAAGAGGAGGAGGAGGAGAAGGAGGAGGAAAAGGGGGGAGGAGGAGCAAGAGGAGGAGGAAGAGGAGGAGGAGGAGAAATGGAAAAGGGAGAGAAGGGGGAGGAGGAGGAAGAGGATGGAGCAGTCCGTTTCGGTTTGTACCGACACGCTTCAGGAAAAGGTTTTGAAAAGGTTTCAGGACAGGAGAGAAAGCGACGGGCGCAGTGGAAGAGAAGGCTGTAGGGAAGGGACAGAAGCGACGCCGGGAGGGCGGCGTATCTGACCCAGGACCCCCCCCGGGACCTCTCCCGGGCCCCCCCCCCCTGGCGGGGAAAGGAAGAAAGGGAAGGGGCTTCCCTTTGACTCAGAGGCGACGTTGTTCCGTTTCGGTTTGTACCGACACGCTTCAGGGAAAGGTTTTAGGACAGGAGAGAAAGCGAAGGGCGCAGTGGAGGAGAAGGCTGTAGGGAAGGGACAGAAGCGACGCCGGGATGGCGGCGTATCTGACCCAGGACCCCCCCCGGGACCCCCCCCCCTGGCGGGGAAGGGAGGAGAGGGAGGGGGCTTCCCTTTGACTCAGAGGCGACGTTGTTCCGTTTCGGTTTGTACCGACACGCTTCAGGAAAAGGTTTTAGGACAGGAGAGAAAGCGACGGGCGCAGTGGAGGAGAAGGCTGTAGGGAAGGGACAGAAGCGACGACGTTGCAGGGAAACGGGAAACAGGAACGACGAGGAAGATGGGGCAAGCAACAAAGCCTCTTCCACACGCCGACAGGGTCGGCGGATTCTTAATTTTTCATCCAAAATCCCCCTATAGGGGGACAGGCCTGACTTAACGGTCGTGCCACAGTCCCTCTGGTCGAGGGCGCGCCGAGGGGGAAATAGCGAGACGGGACAGGCCCCCTGAGAAGGCGGTTGGGCCTCTTGGAAGCCGCCCGCGTTTTCGGAGAAGTCTTGGACAGAGTCTCGGAAGGAGGAGGAGGAGGAGGAGGAGGAGGAGGAGGAGGAGGAGGAGGAGGAGGAGAAGGAGGTCGTCCGTAGCCATTTTGGCTCAAGTCCGTAGCATTGGTTCAGGGATTTGAGAATTCTGGCAGGGGGGATCTTGCGGCCACCACCACGTCCTGGCGGTTCCTGCCAGTGTGTCTCTCACCACGTTCTGTTTATTGTACCCACCTTCCTCCTGTGATACGCTTCTTCTGAGATGGTGCCTCATCCTTCCTTCGCTCTCGTGCCCTGGGCTCGCCAGTCGGAGGAAGAGGATATGTGGAAGTACTGGGGTGCAGGAAAGAAGGGCAAGCAGTTCAAAGATCTTGTGTGCTCAGGCTGTGGATACAAAATAACCAGCTGGGTGCGCAGTGGTGCTATCATTGTCACGCCCCGTTGCCGCAGATGGCTCCTGCTCGTTCTCCTGTGGCTCAAGGTGTCTGGGTTCCTCAGCGTCGCGGCCCTCCAGGCTGGTCCACGCTCGCGGGAGGCGGCCCTGGGCGCGGCGGTCAGCCCGCGGGTGCAGCTGGCGGCGCAGGCGGCGGCGCGTCCAAGGGCAAGGGCAAGGGAGACATGCAACCTGTGCTCGCTGGGGCGCCACAGGCCTCAGGAACTGATGGCGCATCAGGCGCTCCACTTCCTGCAGGTCCTGTCCCCAACATCTCTGTTGCGGAGGCACAGGAACTGGCTCGTCTTTGTGAGAAGGCAGGTGATGCCAGAGGTGCGCAGTGGTACAGCAACGTCGCGAAAGGCCTGACCGCAGCTGAGACTAAGTCCAAGCAGGTGCCTTCGCCTCATCTGGCGGCTCAGCAGCTGCAGGGGCAGGTGCGCAAGCTTGAGAAGCAGCTCGAGACAGACTTGGCTCGGATGTTGCGCCTCCAGAGCGAGCTCGCGGAGCAGGTCTCCAAGGTACAGCGCACGAAGCTGGATCTCGAGAAGGCTGACAAGGAGCACAAGGAAGCTGTGCAGAAGCTGGCCCAGGATTCGAAGGTCAGCAGTCAGCCTGAGTCGACGCCCTCGATTCGGCTTGAGGATCTCATTTCTGGCAAGGTTTATGTGGCATCGCTCATCAACTGCGACATCCTGGAGGACCTGGATGCGGAGTTGGAGCTGTCGGCCGAGGAGAAAGCAGAAGTGGCCTCTCGTTCGTCGACTCTTTCTCAGGGCATCGGTGGCATGGCGAAGAAGCTCTTCGCGCAGGCGGTTGAGCAGGCCAAGTCGGCGCAGGCTGCGCACGCGGCGCAGCAGGCCAAGCTGGCGGGCAACAGGCGCACGCGCAAGGATGGAGAGGCTGCTGCAGGTGGCCCTGATCGGAGCGGAGACGCCGGCTGTCCGTCCGCTTCACCAGGGTCCGCTTCAGCTTCGTCGGCGTCGCCTGGGGCCTCTGGAGAGGCTGCTGCTGCGGGAGAGGATGTTCGTGCGCGAGCTGCGGCTGCACTTCAAGCCTTGTCGGCTTCGTCAGGCGATCCCCCCCCCATCAGCAGCTTGAGGGGGGGTCTCCTAGCATGAGCGGCAGTGAATTGAGTTCCATTGGTCATCTGTTTGATTGTTTTGCGTCTCGAGCTTCGGCGATCGGCTCGATGGCCAAGCTTGCGGGGACCAGGCGGTTTAAGCGCTTTCTGTCGGAGGTTTCAGAAGCCGCCACTCCTAGTGAACAGTCCTGGCCTGCCCCCCTTGAGCCCCCGGAAATGCCCGCCCGCGCCCCTGGGCCTGATCCTAAAGAGCCCCCCCTTTCCGCTCGATGGGTCCTCTGAGTTTCAGCTGCGGGCGGTCGCCATCAGCGCCAGCCTGGGGGCGGCAAGCAGCTTGCTACAAGAGACCTCAGCTCGCGTGGCTCCTGTGCAAGAACATCATCTGGGGATCCGGATGATATCGCGACCAAGTCACACATCTGCAAATCTGGTGGATTTCGGACTATTTGGGCGCCAGGTCTACTAGGAGAAGGGGGAGGCACGAGTTCGGGAGTTTTGGTGGCTGTGCGTGAAGGGCCCGGGCTGTTCACGGCCGAGCAAGTGGTCTTGGCCGAGGGCGGGGCGGTTGCAGGCGCGCTGCGCGCGTGGGCGCTCGCCCTTCGCCCTCGCCTCCCTCTGCCCGCGCCGCCCCCAAGGACTCTCGGATTGCAACGTGGAAGTTCTTCGTTGTGTTGGTTGTTTTTTTAGAGGAGCAAGGGTGTGACTTCGTTTTTTTGAGGGGGGGGCTCAATTTCGGCCCCTGTGCCCTGGCCCAAACGAATTCTACCGAGCTTTTGAGGGGGGCGACCGTGGCGGCCCCAGGCCGCGCGCGCCCCCCGTCGGGCGGCGCTCGCCCTGACACGTTTGATTTGTTGGTCTGCTCGGCGTCGCTCAGCCGACGCACGCAGGAGGCCCGCGTCGTCGCGAAGCCGGATCTCCCCCCCCACAAGCCGGTGGAAATCACCTTTCACAGATCCCTGGCCGCTCTCAAGGCCCCCGCCGTCCGCCGCTCCCCTGACCCCCCGTCGCGTCCGCCTATTGGGCCCCAGCCTTGTCCTGGGGACTGGCCTTCGGCGTCGGAGTGTTCTAGGGCGGCGTGCCAAGCGGCTCTGGATGGCGAGTTGGTCGAAGCGCGTCGTCTCCTCACCCCTGGTTACCGCCTGTGGGCCGACCAGGCCGAAAGGGATTTGAGTCGGATTTTTGACGCCCCCTCTCCCTGCCCGCGGCATGATGGGCAAGCGCCCCAAGTTTTTTTTTGATGTCTGTCTTGAAACCTGGGGGCAAGGTCAAAGACACCCGCCATAGGTCCATCAATTGGCCGGCGTCGCAACTTCGAGCCCTCATGTTTTACTTCGGGGATGAAGGAGCGGATCTTCGAAGTGAAGGACGCGGCGTTTCCCGAAGCCTTCAGCGCGTGCCACCCGATGTCGCCGCGCAGCCTGACTCGGAGTGGCACC
The DNA here is from genome assembly GCA_963575745.1 of Prorocentrum cordatum. NCBI lineage: Eukaryota > Dinophyceae > Prorocentrales > Prorocentraceae > Prorocentrum > Prorocentrum cordatum. Next base: position 47,903 of record CAUYUJ010000842.1, read on the forward strand.
CTTTTTTTCCAGGCGAGTGCGAGCTTGGCTTCTCGATTTCCTGCCTCCTCGCCCCTTAGTTTTGCCCCGCGGGGCATCGAAGAATCGCAGTTTAGATCGCTCGGGTTGGATATCGACCAAGAGCTCGACCTCGCTGAACGCCTGGCCTTCCGCTCGCAGATTGATTCGCTCCAGGGGGAGGTAGATCAGTCTTGCGCCCAGGCTAAGGCGGAAGAGACTGCTAAGGCCAGAGCTACGTGGAAGGAGTGGGTCACGGAGGGATTGGCTGGAGGTGCTCGGAACGCTCAGGTGGCCATTCGGGGCCCTCAGCCGTGGACTCCCACCACCACTCTTTCGGCTGGGGGCGTCGCGCTGGCTGGCCCTCTCTCCTGGCTCAAGGAAGAGTCGGATAAGTTCGTCTCTATCTGGGGATGAGGGAGAAGGGATTCGGGTGGACGGCTCGTCTTTGCCTCCTCTCCCTTCCCTTGAACCTGACCAGATCAGGGCGCCGTCGAAGATGTATGGTCGTTCCAGCGCGGTGAGTGTGGATGGCTTCCACTGTCTGCACTATTCTCTCCTGTGTGACGACGCCTTGGCGTGCCTTGCTTGTTGGTTCAGTGTAACGGAAATCGCGGGATCTTTGCCGATGCAAATCTCCTGCGCCCTGATGGCGCTCCTGGGGAAGCCCCGAGGTGGGTTTCGGGCGATCGGTGTTTTTTCGAGCTGGCACCGTCTCTGGGGACGGGCCAGACGACACTTGGCCCGGAATTGGAAGCTGACCACCCCCGGGAGTGTTGGGCGGCCGGGGCCAACCGAGGAGCGTCTGATGTTGTTTGGCGCCAAGCCTATCGGGCTGAAGTTTGCACCTCGAAGGGTAAAGTGAGCGCCTCTATGTGTTGGGGCCTTCGTAAGTACTATGAGCACATTGACCTAGGTTACTTGAGGGTCCCTTTTTGCGCCGCGCGTGGGCTTTGTGGCGGGCTGTTCGTTCGCCACGAGCCTCATCGTAGTCTTCGCCATGGACTGTTTTGATCAGATGCCTCGCCCTTCAGGCTTGGGCTTCGATGCCTATGTGGACGACCTGGGTCTCAGCTGCACGGGCGCGGCCAGATCTGTTCTTCGAGCCCTGGTAGCGGGAGCTCGTGCCTTGCGCGAGGGGATCGCGACGGTTCTCAAATATAAACTAGCGATGTGTAAGATAGGCATGGTTTCTTCTTCCAAAGATGTTGCCTCCCCGCTCGTCCAGACACTTGAACTTGGCCCCCTGGTGGGCTCGGAAGGTGATGTTGGGAGAGTTACCAACTTGGGGGTGGATTGCACTGCTGGCAGAGATTTACGCGCGCCTGGCCGCGCGGCTAAGTTGAAGTCTAGGATTGCTGCCACTCTTCGTAAGACCCAGTGCCTGTGCAAAATCAAAGAGGCTCTTGGCAGGAAGACGCTCAAAGTGTTCGCTGCGGGCCCGCTGGCGGGCGGCGCCTATGGCTCGGGCATTTTCGGCGCCTCCGACCGAGAACTCCCGACGTTGCGCAGAGCCTCCATGTCTTGTATGAGGCCGAGGGCCCAAGGCAGATCTCTTGCTGTGCTCAGCCTGCTTGAGAAGGACCCGTGCTGGAGAGTCAGTGTCGCTCCGATTCTGCGGTGCGCGAAGGAAATCTGGCTGTGCCACGCTAGAGCCTTCCGCTGGTGCCTGTCGTGGGCCGAGCTCCGTGAGGGATGGGCCCTGATCTTTCAGCGTGACGACCTTTCCTGGGCTAAAGTTAGAGGGCCTGTGTCGGCCCTGCGCATGTGTTCGCGTAGGTTGGGTTGGACCATGCCCGACTTCACGTCGTTTAAGGATGATTTTTGCAGGGGTACTTCGATGACGCTCACGTCTCCGCCTCTTCTCCCGGTCTGCTGCAGGGGTGCGGTTTTCAGAAACCTTGAGCGTGAGTCAGGTGAACGCTATGGGGTGGGGCACAGACTGTGCTGGGATGTTTTTTAGCAGCAGTTAGGATCTTCGATGATCTCGGGCAAGTCAAGGGCCTGCATGCGCGAGCACGCCACCAACGCTTCTTGGACTGGTGCGGATGCAGTGCGAGCTGGCTACGCTGTCTCTGATCGCTGCCCGCTTTGTGAAGATGCGCTTGACACATCACATCACCGTTTATATGCGCGCCCTGCAGCGTCGAAAGAGCGCAAGGAGGTATTGCCAGATTGGCTGGTCTGCGCCGCTTGTGATGTGGATGACCCTGAAACGACAGAGTTCTCTTTCGGCATGGTGCGTTCCGTCACCCTGGTGACACTATGCCTCCCCCTCGGAGTGTTGGTGGTGTCATCCTGGCGTGGGAAGCTAAAGACCTGCCTTCTCATCTTCCCGCGTGTGGCTCTGAAATGGGTGGCTCCTAAGGACTCTATGTGGGGCTATATGTTTATGGATGGCTCTTGCCATCGGCACGTTGTCAAGGAGTTGTCTCGGGCAGGCTGGGCTGTTGTCACGCTGGGGAAGGATGGCGAGCTCCTGGGCACTCTCAAAGGTCCCCTGTGGGCTCCGTATCCCCAGACCCCGAAAGCGGCTGAATTTGCGGCGTTTGCCTGGTCGGGGGTCTATGCGTCTGCGCCGTCTATTGGGTTTTCTGGTTGCCAGAATGTCGTGGATCATGTAGCTCTTGGGAAGGACGCGCTCTGCGGCAAGAGACAGTACAGTGGCCTTGTCCTGCAGGGCACCTTCGAGTATGTTCCCAACCCCCTTGCCCTGAGAAAGGTGTCGGCCCACCGTCGTTTGGGCGAGGATGGGAATTCCGCCGAGGAGGGGTTTCGGAGGTTGGGGAATTGTCACGCTGACCTGGCGGCGAAGGGAGGAGCGTCTCTTCACCCTTCTTGCACGCCTACGGAGATGCAGGCCTTGGATCACACGATCAAGGTCGCGCGGCTTGTTCTTCGAGCAGGCGCGGCCCTCCTCCCACTTTGGCCAAGGCTGGAGTTCCGAGGTGCGCCCAGATCCCTCCCTTCTCCTCCTGTGGCTCCCTCCTCTTTGGAAGTTGGGAGCAAGGCCGGCAGTTTCTGGCAATGCAGAGTTTGTTTGAGAGGCTCTCGAGGCAAGGCCCCTCCTTTCGGGAACTGCCAGGGGCATTCGAGACTGGACCAGGGAACGTTGCTCGGTCTGGGGCACAAAGTCGTGGCGTTCCCGTGTTCGCATCAATCTCAATTATGTTTGGGTCTGTCCTGCAAGTTTTACAGTTCTGGCTCGCAGGTCGTCGAATTGGGCAAGGAGTGTGGCAAGCCGTCCGTCACGTCTGGTCCCAACATGAGGAGGCTGAAAGCTGGCCGCCACCCTGACAAGGATCATGTTTCTGTCGGCTTGGACGATTTTGTCTCCTTGCTCTGGCCTCCCTGGCGGCGTCATTGTAAGGTGTTGTGTAGGACGCCACGCCCCCAGAGGAGGTTCCAGGCCGACCGAGCCTCAGTCGGCCTAGGTGTTTCCCGAGGCATTCGCGTTGTTGCCCCCCCCAAAAAAAATGTCGGAGGAGGAGGAGGATGAGAAGGAGGAGGAGGAGGAGGAGGAGGAGGAGGAGGGGGGGAGGAGGAGGAGGAGGAGGAGGAGGAGGAGGAGGAGGAGGAGGAGGAGGAGGAGGGGGAGGAGGAAGAGGATGGGGGAGGAGGAGGAGGAGGAGAAGGAGGAGGGGGAGAAGGAGGAGGAGGATGGGGGAGGAGGGGACCTTCTGACCCTTCTCGGAAGGCCCGTCCTCGTCTGCCTCCCCCCACACTGGGCGAGCCGCTGGCTCCTGCGGCGACGTTGCGAGAGTGAACTTGGTTCGGGGAGCGTATCGACTGCGCTGCATTCGGGACGATCGAAATGGGTACGGAAAGATGGGGTACAAAGACCGACAGCCATCCTTGTTTGTTTTGAACAGGACTCGATGTTGGTGTCGCCACGGCCTGTGCCCATTTGAAACAGAAGGCCGCCTGCCCAACAGCGGCCGCTGTTGGTTTGGGACATCATTTGTTGTTGGGCAATGTGCCCATTTTTCCGTACCCAATCTGGGTGTCCAAATGCATCACTTACGCACTCGACGAGTGCCCACTGCCTTGTGAAAGGCGACTTGCAAGCAAGACCCGCAGTTTCTCGGGAAGCGAGATCTGAGATCGCTTTCGTGCGAGCTCCCCTCTCACGAGGCCAGACCGGGGTGGCTCACGCCCAGGACCAGGGACGGGGGTTGTGCTATTATGAATTCTCGTTGGCCGCTCTTGTGGATTTTCGATCCGGGGACCGACTATGAACGGATTTGGCTCCATCCCCCCTCCTGACGGGTTTTCTGGGCCCCCACTAGTTCGGACCCTCCAGCCGCCACGACTCTTCGGCTTCCCGCGGATCCAGCGGACGCGCAGAGGGGAGGAGAAGTTGAGACGAACTTCGCGCAGCCTTCACATGTGCCTGTGGCGCCTTCGCGCGCTGCTCTGGAGATGCCGAGGCATGAGGACAGTATTTCGTTGAAGGGTGTTGCTTTGCTGTTCGGTTTGGAGGGTTGTTGTAGATATCGGACTTGTGTTGAGGCTATTGCGTGATGTGTGCTCTGTAGATTATGGGCCACCTATAGTGATGTTGCGCAGACACGTCGTTCGTAGACGTTGATCGGAGTAAGTCGTTCATCACTGGGAGTTTGACGCCCGCGCAGAGGCACATATATATATATATATATATATATATATATATATATACATATATAATATACACATATCATATAACATACCTACCTACCTACCTACCGACCTACCTACCTACCTACATACATACGTACGTACGTACGTACATACATGTATGTATGTATATATATATATATGCTGTCTGCATCAACCCCAATTTTTTTTTATATATATATATATATATATATATAATATACATATATATATACACACATACGATTCGGCAGCAGGTGGGGGCCCAGACCGGTGCTTCAGTGTGGCACGGGAGGGCCACACGAGCCTCGACCCGCCACAAGAGCCTTCAAGGGGACCCTGAGGGTACCCAAACGCCCTCAGCAAGCCGGCAGCTGCTTCGAAGCAGCCCACGTGCTCTCCAAGACGCCCCAAGAAAGCTTCAAACTGCTCTTCCGTAGCCATTTTGGCTCAGGCACTTTGTTCAAACGATGTTGTTTTGGACGCGCTCCGCCGGCTGGGCGGAATGTTTCGATTCAAGTTAGAGATCCTTACAAAAACACCGCAGACGCGTCCCCCGTGTTTTTTGGGCGCCCGAGCGCCAGCAACAAGATCTGGGGCTGATGAGTTCCGACGCCCTGCTTGGAAACCGTAGTCTGCCGCCGAGCCTGCGCGGGCGTTGCGAGGAACTTCTGCATCGGGCATATTTCGGGCTGAGGCACTGGTGGGATCTGAGCACCAACCAGGAGTACCTTCTTTCTAAGAAGCGCCGCTTGGCTTTCAAAGTATTCATCTTGCTCATCATTTCGAAGAAGAAAAAACTACACAAACATAAACTGTTGGCGCTCCTCGCGGATTTCTTGGATCCGCTCCTGGGCCCTCCAGCGGCGCCTCCGGCGCCCTCCCTGGCGCGGGGTCCAGCGCGAATCCAAGAAATCCGCGCGGAGCGCCAAAAGTTTATGTTTGTGTGGTTTTTCCTTCTTCGATCATCGTGGGCGGGGCTCTGGTAGACCCGCGGCGGCTGCTGTCGTCGGCGCTGTCGGGCCCCCGCGGCGGCGTCGCGGCGTGGTACGCCGTCTGCACCAACTTTGTGGCGCCTGCAGGCCTTCTCGCCATTCCCTACCACTCCCGATGGTTAAGTCGGGCCTGTCCCTCTACAGGGGGAATCTTCAAAACTAGTCACAAAGATAGTATGTGGACGAATTTTGGATTATGTTTTGACTGTTGCTAAGGCCTTACGGCTGTTGCCGCCGACCCTGAAGACGACGACGACGAATACGAGGAGGAGGAGGAGGAGGAGGAGGAGGAGGAGAAGGAGGGGGATTAAGGTGGAAGTGAGCAGAAGAAGGCGAAGGAGATGTTCCCCATGTGGGCCGAGGGAGTCGTAGCAGAGACAGACAGGGAGCCTTGTGGCCTGCGGCACTTCCCGCCACCGTGCTGGGGTTGTGGTTGAAAGGCCTCTTGGATGCCTCTTCGGGCCTGTTGGGGCCGCCCCTTTGGGGTCTCTTGGGGGCCTCTTCGGCCCCTTGAGGGGCTGTTGGGGCCTTCCAGGGGCTTCTCGGGCCGGGAAGCTTGAAATGTCAGTTCTCTTCTTGGGCCTGCTTGGGGCCCTCTGGGGGCATTCTTGGGCTGTCTTGAGGTTCTCTTGGGCCGTCTTGGGGCCCTCTTGGGCTGTCTCGGGACCTTCTTGGGGGCCTCTTGGGCAGTCTTGGGTTTCCTGGGGGCCTCTTGGGGGCCTCTTGGGCCCGAGCGCTCGAAGTGTCCGTTCGCGACCCCGTCAGGGCACTCCCTTGGAGCGCTCCTGGGGGTTGCTTGGGCCGTCCTGGAGGCGTCTTGAGCTGTCTTAGGCTGCTCTTGGGCATTTGTGGGACTCTCGTAGAGACCTCTAGGGCCGTCTCGAGGTGTTCTTGCAAGCCTCTTGGGCCAGTTTGGATCGTCGGGAAGCGGAAGAGGCCAGAAAGTTTGAATCGTTCCAAAACGCATAGGAAATCAATGGATGTTGCCTCATGGGGGCCGTCTTGGGAGTGATCCTGGATGCTTCTGGGAGCGTCTTGCACGCCTCTCGACCCGTCTGGAAGCTGTGAAGGCGTCTTGGACAGATCGTTCGGCGATTCGGGGCACTCTTGGACCTTCTTGGGGGCCTCTTAGGGCACTCTTGACGCGTCTTGGCGCTTATTTGGGCTCCGGGACGCCCGGGGGCGATGCGTATCTGACACCCCCCTGGGACTCCCCCCCCTCGGCGGGAGAGGGATCAAAGGGAAGGGGCTTCCCTTCGACTTAAGTACGACGTTGCTACGGTTTTCTCTAGCTGGCAGGCTTGAAGAGGAGGGCGCAGGGAAAGGGACGACGGAGACGCAGGGAAAAGAGGACAACGGATGCGTCGACTGAGCGCACGCCGACAGGGGATTCACACGCCGACAGGGTCGGCGGATTTTGGAGTATTTTTGGAGTAGTTTCGACTTTTCGTCCAAAATCCGCCCGTAGGGGGATACGCCCGACCTAACTCGATGGTTCGATATCTTCATATCTGTCTGGGCTTTAGCCGACCTCCAAGCGACTCATTCGAACAATCCTGAGTGGACCCTGGAGAGCGCGTACTGGCTGCATCTGGGAGGTTTGCACTCCCTCACAATCGTCCCGATCCTCGTCTTCGAACTCGTCAAGCTGAAACTGAGCAAGCCAGTGGTGATTAATGCCATGGACAATGGTGTTCTAGGTGTCAATGGGTCTTTTGTTGGTATGTCGTTGTGCATCCTTACAGTGGCGTTCGTAGTTGAGTGGCAGCAGGCCGCTTGCTTTCATCGCCTGCGGAAGTCGAACGCTGTGACTCAGCTCTTGCTCGACCAAGCCACTAGTGGCCTTTGCACTCTGAGCCGAGAGGCTGGTATTATCAGAGGTCCCAGCAGTGCTTTCATGGACAATTGCGGCATGTTTGTTCATGGTGCGACCATCTTCGACTTCGTAGATCCTGACGACTTTGCGAAGGTCCAGAGCCTCCTCGACAACCGAGACACCCTGTCTCCTCCCTGCGCCATCCTGTGCACGTTCTACAGGAGGCCCACTCTGGCGGGAGCGCCCGCGGCCCAGTTCGAGACCAAGCTCGTCCCCTACGCGGTCACCGAGAGCGAGGTGAGCGTGTGCCTGCTGAAGGTGGGCGAGGAGAGGCCCCTGGAGGCCCCCGCGGGACCTCGGCGGGGCGCCGAGGCCCGCGCCGCCGAGGCCGCGCACGAGCCCCGGGGCGGCGCCGCGCTCTCCCCCCGCTCGCAGGGGGCCCCGTCCGAGCACGGCACGGAGCGCGGCACGGAGCTGAGCTTCGCGATCTCCCGGACGACCACCACGGCGCGGCGCCGCCCCCCGCGGACCAGGGCCGTGGCCGTGCAGACGAGCGCGGCCGAGCAGTCGGCTCGCCCAGCGCCGGAGCTCGGGGAGCTCGGGGAGCTGCAGGGGAGGCGCGCAGGCGCGCCGCCGAGCCGCCGCGAGTCCCGGAGGAGTCGGGTCCGGCTGGACACCTCGAGGTGCCAGGTGCCAGGGTTCGAGGAGACGCCGCGAGGGACGATGGTTATGCGCCTGGCTGACGCCATGGCGGGCATCAACGCCTGTGGACGAGGATGCTGCGAGGTCCACGTCGGCGCAGCCGCGGCGAGGCAGGCTCTGAAGGTAATCGAGCGGGGAATATGCGGGGATATTCTTTTCGGCAGCCGGCAGTGCCCGGATTGCCTCGCGTTGATGGACATCCCTGAGGGCAGGATGGATGACAGCGCGTTGCAAGAGTGCGAAACTTGTGGGAGCGAGATTCGTCTTCTGCAGCCACATGAGTCGACCTCCATAAGGTCGGCGCAAGTTGCCTCGGAGGAGGTGTCCCTGGCGCCCGAGGCGCGTGCGCCTTGTCCAGGTGCCTCCACGTCCAAGATCACAACAGACATGAGCGACGGGGGAGTGCTCGGCAGTTCGTAGGAGTCCTCGCAGGAGTCTTGGCTGGAGTCCCAGTAGGTTCCTAGTAGGAGTCGTCGTGGAATATGAATAGATTCCGAGCAAAAACAAATAGCTTGACGAAGGACCCAACCATATGCAGCTGCGAGTGCCGCGTTGTGGGTACCGCTTTCGGTATAGCTCCCTATGGGGCCACGAAACGTGCGAGTGGTGCGCCGAAATCGGTGGCGCGGACGCATGTGGACACCACCACTGTGGCCTTCGGTGGAGCTCCCTATGGGGCCACGAAGCGTTGTCCTGGGTGGGGGAGACGCATGCGAACTGCGCCATTGGGACCTTCGCTGGAGCTCCTCATGGGGCCACGAAGCGCTGTCCTGGGTGGGGGGAGACGCATGCAAACGGCGCCACTGGAGCCTTCTGTGGAGCTCCCTATGGGGCCATGAACCGCTGTCCTGGGTGGCGTTGACACATGCGGACCCTGCCACTGGAGCCTTCGATGGAGCTCCCTATGGGGCCATATTGACCCATCGTCGGGGGTGCGATTTGGCAGATCGGTGCCGTTTCGTCGAGGGTGACCCCTGGTATGTGCCGTGCGTACAAACATTTAACTACCCTCATGTTTGCTCCAGGTGTTGCTCAGCAGGATCTGGTGCGCAAAGGACCTAGAGGACCTAGAGGAGGAGGAGGAGGAGGAGGAGGAGGAGGAGAGGAGGCGAGGAAAGAGGAGCAAGCCGCGAGAAAGGAAGAGGAGGAGGAGGAGGAAGAAGGATGCGGAGATGAGGAGAGAGGAGGACGAGGACAAGGACGAGGAGGAGGAGGAGGAGGAGGAGGAGGATGTGGATAGAGAGAAGGAGGAGAGGAGAGGGGGAAGGGAGGAGGAAGGAGGAGGAGGAGGAGAGGAGGAGGAGGAGGAGGAGGAGGAGGAGGAGAGGAGGAGGAGAGGAGGAGGTAGGGAGAGGAGAAAGAGGAGAGAGAGGAGGAGGAGGAGGAGGAGGAGGAGGAGGGAGGAGGGAGGAGGGAGGAGGGAGGAGGAGGAGGAGGAGGAAGAGGAGGAGGAGGAGCAGAAGGAGGAGGTGGAGGAGGAGGAGAAGGAGGAAGATGAGGAGGAGCAGGAGTTGGAGAAGGAGGAAGAGGAGGAGGAGGAGGTGGAGGAATAATAAAAATAAAACTAATAATAAGAATAAGCGACGAACAACACGAATGCTAATACTAAGAATAATAATACTACGGCGAATACTAATACAAGTGCTAATAATGAGCATCCGGATGCTAACAATAATACTGATACTACTACTACTGACACGAATACGAATAATAACAATAACACTGACACCACTACGAATCGCAATAATAATAATACCAACAACACCAATACTCATAATATTAATACCAATACTCATAATAATAATAATAACAATAATAATACTTAATAATGATGGTAATAATACTAATACTGCTACTACTACTACTACTACTACTACTACTACTACTACTACTACTACTACTAC
>CAUYUJ010000842.1:58051-85551 GCA_963575745.1 Prorocentrum cordatum
ACGCGATTGTTAGGCCCCGGAGGCCCCAGGGCAAATGCATTCGAGCGCGCGCCCGAGTCTGGATCTGGGGCGCGCCACCCTCGATCGGGCACGCGTAGACGTGACGCGCAAATCCTGCGTGTCGCGTACACGTGACACGCAAAATCTGCGTGTCACACGGAGCGCGCCTGGGGCGGGACACGCAGAATCAGGGGGGCGGACACGCAAAATATTGTGTCGCACGCCGGGGGTCCGGGGGCCGGGGTAGGGACACGCAGAATCTGCGTGTCACGCGGGCCCCAGCAGGGGGGCGGTCACGCAAAATCTGCGTGTCGCACGCCAGGGGTCCTGGGGGCAGGGGTCACGCAGAATCTGCGTGTCATGCGGGCCCAAAATCTGCTTGTCGCGCGCCGGGGGTCTGGGGGCCAGGGTGGGGACACGCAGAATCTGCGTGTCACGCGGGCCCCGCCAGGGGGGCGGACACGCAAAATCTGCGCGTGGCACGCCGGGGGTCCCGGAGGCCGGGGTGGGGACACGCGGAATCCGCGTGTCACGCGGGCCCCACCAGGGGGGCGGACACGCAAATCTGCGTGTCGCGCGCCGGGTGTCCCGGGGGCCGGGGTCGGGACACGCAGAATCTGCGTGTCACGCGGGCCCCAGCAGGGGGGCGGTCACGCAAAATCTGCGTTTCGCACGCCAGGGGTCCTGGGGGCTGGGGTAGGGACACGTAGAATCTGCGTGTCACACGGGCCCCGCCAGGGGGGCGGACACGCAAAATCTGCGCGTGGCACACCGGGAGTCCCGGAGGCTGGGGTGGGGACACGCGGAATCCGCGTGTCACGCGGGCCCCACCAGTGGGGCGGACACGCAAAATCTGCGTGTCGCGCGCCGGGTGTCCCGGGGGCCGGGGTCGTGACACGCAGAATCTGCGTGTCACTCCTCGGCAATCCTCGGCACTCCTCGGCACTCCTCGGGGTGCATTCCTCGGCACTCCTCGGCACTCCTCGGCGCTCCTGGCCGCGTGACACGCAGAATTTGCGTGTCACGGAGGCGTTCGCGTCTGCGCGACACGCGAAGCCTGCGTGTCAGTCACTCGGCGGCCCTGAGGCTTCAGACTGACGTGACACGCAGGATTTGCGTGTCACGTCTACGCGACACGCAAATCCTGCGTGTCACGTCACACGGAACGCGCTCGGGGCAATGAGTTCGGCAAACAGTGCAGTCAAAACAAGGCATAGCAATGCATCGCAATGTCAAGCAATGACGGCCCAGACGGCGGGCGGCAGCGAGGCGGCGGCGGGGCCGCGACGGCGACAACGTAGCCGCCAGACCGCCACGCATGCCCAGGCGACGGGCGGCGACGAGGCGGCGACGGGGCGGCGGCGGGGAGCCGACGGGGACAACGCAGGCGCCAGACCGCCTCACAGGCCCAGGCGACGCACGGCGACGACGCGGCGACGGGGCGGCGACGGCGACAACATAACCGCGAGAACGCCACAAGGGCCCACTTCCATAGAACAGAAATTGGAACCCCTAAGTGCAAGTAGGCAGTGCTTGGGAAGTAATGATAACGAGTGGAGGAGGAGGAGCAGCAGAAGGAGGAGGAGCAGGATGAGGAAAATGAGGAGGAGGAGGAGAAGGACGAGGAGGATGAGGAGAAAATAAGGAGGAGGAAGAGGAGAAGGAGGAGGAGGAGAAGGAGGAAGAGGATGAAGAAGAGGAGGGGTACGAGGAGGAGAAGGAGGAGGAGGAGGAGGAGCCGGAGGAGGAGGAGGATGATGATGAGGAGGAGGAGGAGGAGACGCAGACGGAGGAGGAGGAGGAACAGGAGGAGGAAGAAGGGGAGGTGGAGGAGGAGGAAGAGGAGGAGGAAGAGGAGGGCGAAGGAGGAGGTGAGGATAAGGGGGAGGAGGAGGAGCAGGAGAAGGAGGAAGACGACGACGACGACGACGACGACGACGACGACGGCATCGGACGACGTGTGACCGACGACGACGACGACGACGACGACGACGACGACGACGACGACGACGAAGACTACTACTACTACTACTACTACTACTACTACTACTACTACTACTACTACTATTACTACGACTACTTCGACGACGACTACTACTACTACTACTACCACTACTACTAGACTACTACCACTACTACTACTACTACTACTACTACTACTACCGCTACTACTACGACTACTACTACGACTACTACTATTATTATTACTACTACTACTACTACTACTACTACTACTACTACTACATACCACTAACCTCTAACTACTAACTACTAACTACAAGATAGTAACTACTACTACTACTACTACTACTACTACTACTACTACTACTACTACTACTACTACTACTACTACTACTACTACTACTACTACTCCTACTACTACTACTACTACTACTACTTACTACTTACTACTTACTACTACTATTATTACTACTATCTACTAACTAGAAACTACTTAAGCTACGAGCTACGAAACTACTACTACTACTACTACTACTACTACACTACCACAACTACTACTACTACTACTACTACTACTACCACTACTACTACTACTACTACTACTACTACTACTACTCCTACTACTACTACTACTACTAGTACTACTACTACTGCTACTACTACTAATACTATTACTAGTAATAATACTACTACTAATGTTACTACTACTAATAATAATGATACTACTAATAATACTAGTAGTCATAATGCTAATAGGTAATACTGCTATCACACAGAGTGCTAACACATATACTAATGCTAATACTAAAACGAATAATGCTACTAGTACTAATACTACTTATGAGAAGAAGGAGAAAGGGGAGTATGAGGAGGAGGAGGAGGAGGAGGAGGAGGAAGAGGAGGAGGAGGAAGAGGAGGAGGAGGAGGAGGAAGAGGAGGAGGCGGCAGAGGAGGAGGAGGTGGCGGGGAGAAGGAGAAGAGGAGGAGGAGGAGGAGGAGGAGGAGGAGGAGGAGGAGGAGGAGGAGGAGGAGGAGGAGGAGGAGGAGAGAGAGGAGGAGGAGGCGGAGGAGGAGGAGCAGGAGGAGAAATTGGAGAAGGAGGACGAGGAGGAGGAGGACGAGGACCAGTGCAAACTCAGAACTCATTAACGATGTTTGAATACACCCTCCCTCCTTCCAAGCTCCCTCCTCATATACCACTACACGGGTTCACTCCCACTGATGGAAGTGCCCCGTTGGGAAATATCCGGGTGAAAAACCATGACGGGTGCGAAAATACCATTTTCAGGATTTCAGCGCAACGAATTAACATGACTGCTTTGTCTTGACGATCCAGAACTGTGTCAGAACACCAGTCCTTGGACTGCAACAGCGCGAATCAACGAAACTGTTGCGCACTGACAGTCCTGAATCGTTCGAAAACAGCATTTCTGGAATGTTAACCGTGGGAGTCCGCGAAACTATTGTAAACTTTAAAAACGAATGTGCTCGGCGCTAGGGCGAGAGCCGCGTTTTGACAAGGAACCGCCCTCAATCCGTGCAACCCTTTCAAATTTCTCGAACGAATGTGCTCGGCGCTACGGCGAGAACGCGAGAACCACGTTGTGGAAACGAACCGCGCTCCAGTCATGAAGCCCTGGTCGTTTTTATAGCGAATGTGCGCGGCGCTGAGGCGATCATTTTGAAATCGAGCCGCCCTCAATCCATGAAGCTCTTGCAGTTTCGTACAAAACAGTGTGCGCGGCCCTTAGGCGAGAGCCACATTTTGAAAAAACGAGCTGCCCTCGATTCGTGAAGCTCTTGTCCGCATCCATCTTGGCTCGAGCCGCTTGCCCGCCAGGGCCCGGGTTGCTCGGATCGCCCTCGCCGGAGCAGGGGCTCCCCGCGGCGCCCTGGCCCCGCTGCGGCCGCGGCGGCCATGATGCCCAGCGCAGCTGCTGGCCCCTCGGCCGCCGCTCTGCCGCAGAGGCGAGGCGCGCCGGCCGGCGGCCGCGCGGGGGCCGCCCGTGCCGCGGGCGGCGCTCGCGCGGGCGCCGGCGGCTACGTGCGGCGCCTTGCGGCGAGGGTGGCGATCTGCGTCGCCCTGGCAATGCTGCTCCCGGGCCCGCCCCGGGGCCCCCGCGGCGCCTTCGTGGGCGCCCCGGGCGGCAGCAGCGCGCCGAGGCTTCGCGGTGCTCCAACGGCCAGGGGGGCCGAGGAGGAGGCCTCCGCGGCCGGCGCGGGCGCCGGCGGCGACGAGGAGGCGCGGCTGCAGGCGAAGGTGGCCGCCCTGGAGCAGCGCCTGAAAGTCAGTGAGGCCACGGCGCAGCTCGCTGCGCAGCGTGGGGCTGCCCCGGCGAAGCTGACGAAGGCGGCGCCGGTGGTAGAGGCGCTGTGGGCGACCATCAGCGAGGAGTTGGCAGAGGAGCTGAGCGACATAGAGGACGCGAAGATGGGAATGGACGACAACAAGCAGTACGTGTTCTCCCAGACGGACGCAAATGCGGGCACCCCCATCTACAAGCGGAAGTACGAGGTGATGGGCATGACAATCACCCAGCAGGAGTCATACATGAAGTCGTTCAAGAAGGCTTCGAGGAAGGCGAAGAAGATGGAGAGCGTTGAGAAGCTGGTGCGGCTGTGGAAGGAGGGCGGCGACGGGTTCACCAAGATGGATGTGAAGGAGGAGTGCTTCCGTCTGAGAACAGGTTCCGTCAAGGCGGCCGTCTTCTTCCGAGACATCATGCCTGAGATGGTCGAGAACCCGTACGACGGCGCAATCACGGGCCTCGTGGCCACCTTCTTTCTGCTTCTCCTGTTCGCCGCGTTTGCCTGCTGCCTGTTGCCGTCGACCGGGCAGCTGGAGGAGTAGGCGTGCCGCGTAGGCTGCGGCGAGCCAGGGAAGGGCATGTCGGGGGCGGGAGGTCCAGATCGTGGCGGGTCGCTTGGGTAAAGGGGGCCTCGATGTCTCAGTGGCGCGCGGTTTGAATTTTCATGAGGTCTTCCTTCCGATTTGGACGGAAGGGCAGATCAGTCAGGTGCAGGCCCGTTTACCGCGGGCATGTGTTCGCGGCGACCTGCGGACTCCCTCCTCTCGCTCGTCCTTCGTCCTCGGTTCTCTGCTCGCCCAGTCTCTGCTGTTCTTCGGTGTGGTCTCCTCCAGAATGCTGGCACGTTAGGCATCTCAGGCAGCGCTGCAAGCCAACCGCCGATGCTATGTGTTTTCGAGCGGCGTGAAACATCTGTGAAGCTCTTGCAGATTTGTAAGACGCGTGTGCGCGGCGCCGAGGCGAGAGCCGCATTTTGAAAACCACCCGCCCTCGTTCCGTGGAACTCCTGCAAATTTCGAAACGAATGTGCGCTGCGCCAATGTGAGAGCCACATTTTGGAAGGTACCCGCCTTCCATGTGTGAAGTCGTTGTCGGTTCATAAGCTTCAGGTTTAAGTGGTAAGGAAGTCGTAGGCGCAACGCTCGGCCCGCCCTTCGGACTGGCCTCGGGATTGGACAGAGAGGAGCGGACGAGGGGGAAGAGGAAGAGCAGGGGGGAAAGGGGAGGAAGAGGAGGAAGAGGAGGAGGAGGAGGCGGATGAGGAGGCGGAGGAGGAGGAGGAGGACGAGGAGGAGGATGAGGATAACGAGGGGGAGAGACGGAGGGAGGAGGAGGAAACGAAGGAAGGAGGGAGGCTGGAGGGGTAGGAGGGAGGAGGACGAGGAGGAGACGCAACGACCCCCGTGGTCCAATGTTGCTTCAACTGGAAATGAGGAGGAGGAGGAGGAGGAAGGAGGAGGAGGAGGAGGAGGAGGAGGAGGAGGAGGAGGAGGAGGAGGAGGAGGAGGAGGAGGAGGAGGGAGGAGGAGGAGGAGGAGGAGGAGAGGGAGGAGGAGGGGGAGGAGGAACATCGGCAGCAGGGGCAGCGATGCAAGCAATAGTGGCGGTTGCGGGAGTGCCGTGCCGCCCCACGCGGCCTGGCCGCCTGCCGTCCCAAGAGGTGCGCACTTCCCGTGTGGCGCGAGAGCGACATCGCCAAGTTTCCCAAGGGTGCCGCGCAGGCGCTGATGAAGGCGCGCGCTCGGCGCCGCCGTCCGTGGGGAGGGGGATCGGGGATCGAAGAGCGAGGAGGATGGGGGGTCGAAGATCGAGGAGGGTCGAGGATGGAGGAGGATCGAAGGTCGAGGAGGAGGAGGACGAGGATGGAGGGTGGAGGATCGAGGAGGTCGAAGATATAGGTTTCTGGCCGTTTTGGGGTCGTTTTGGGGCCTCCGGTGGCCACCAGGGGCCTGCCTGGGTCTCTGGTTGGGGGTCGACGATGACGAGGGGGCCTCGGCACCAGGGCCGCTGGGGATCTCTGGGGACCTCTGGGACCTCTGGTGACCTCTGGAGGCTTCCGAGGACTGCAACGAAGGACGACGATGGGGCTGGCGGCTACGACGACGACGGCGGCGGCGGCGACGAGCGACGAGGGCGATGCCGACGATGACGATGCCAGCGACGACGATACCGACGGCGGAGACGGCGATCGCGACGACGACGCGGCCAGCGGCCAGCGGCGACGCCGACGAGAAAATTTGAAGATCGATGTTTCTGGGCGTCTTAGTTAGTTTTTGCTTCCGTTGGCATCCAGGAGCCTCTGGGGACCACTGAGGGCTTTCGGGCACCTTGGGAGATCCCCCTGTCTGACGAAATTTGACGAATGGTGGCGATCACGACGCAGGGACCTCCAGTGGTCCCTGGGGGGACTTCTGGGGAATTCGCGGGCCTCCAGGACCTCCCTTGAGCTTCCGCGGTTAGGGGATCTCCGCGGACGGCGACAAATGGCAATGACGAGGCTGGCGACGACGGCGACGGCGACGAGGCCGTCGAAAAGGGTGACGTCATCAATCGCTCATCAAACGCTTAGTCCCCGCTCGCCTGTTCAGCCTACGTATTCCTCTCACCCTCAAACTCTCTGTCTCACTTTCAGCCTCCTCTTCCCCCTTCCCCATCCCCCATCCGCCCCCTCCCCCTCCCCCTCCCCGTTTTTCTCACGGCCTCCTTCCCCGTCCCCCCTGTCTCCCTTCCCTCTCCACAGCTCCCCGACTCCATCTTTGTTTTGTTGTATGTGTTTTGTTGTTGTTGTTGTTGTTGTTGTTGTTGTTGTTGTTGTTGTTGTTGTTGTTGTTGTTGTTGTTGTTGTTGTTGTTGTTTTTGCTGTTGTTGTTTTGCTGCGGTTGATGTTTTTGCTGCTGTTGTGTTCGTTGTTATTGCTGTGGTTGCTGTTGTTGTTGTGTTTGTTGTTGTTGTTGTTGCCGTTTTGTTGTTGTTGTTGTTGTTGTTGTTGTTGTTGTTGTTGTTGTTGTTGTTGTTGTTGTTGTTGTTGTTTTTGTTGTTGTAGTTGTGATTGTGGTTGTTGTTTTCATTTGTTGTCCTTGTGGTTGTTTGTTGTTTTTGTTGTGTCATTTCTTTTCTAGAGAAGGATTATTGTTGACTTCCGGGAACGGTTCCGCGCGCTCTCGCCTCGACGCGGGCTACATTTTCTTTGAAAGCGAGGCTCCCAGGCGAGCGTTGGCTTGACGCTAAATGTGGGCTCTTGGAGGCACAGCTACGACGACAACGGCTCCCGCTCGATATTTCCTTACAATTTACCTCGAGATACCCTGGCCAGAGAGGCCCCCGAACTCAGGAACGGCGCTCTTGCTGGAGACTTCCTCTCAATTCTGTCAAGTTGGCAGAGGCCCAGCCACGACGACAAGGGCTCCTGCTGGATACTTCCTCACGATTTACTCCGAAAGCTCCTGTCCAGGAAGGCCCCCGAACTCAGCAACGGCGCTCTCGCTCGAGACTTTCCCGTGATTCAGGCAAATTGGTGGAGGCCCAACTGCGACGACAAGGGCTCCCGTTCGATACTTCCTCAAGATGTGTTCGCAAAGGCGCTTGCCGGAGGCCCCCGAACTCAAGAGTGGCGCTCTTGCACGATATTTTCTTGTATTTCACAAGTTGGTGGAGGTCCAGACCCGGCGGCAAGGGTTCCCCCTCGGTATTTCTCAATTTGTATTCCGAGAAACCCTCGCCAGAGAAGCCCTCGAACTCAAGAACAAAGGCGGACGCTCTCGCTGGAGAGGTCCTCGAATTTCAATCAGTGGCCGACAAGAAAGGTATTCCCCCCGAAAGGGGGGTGCGATCGAAAACGAAGTGGGCGGATATCGAGTGTTAGGGTACACAGAATGCAAGGCACGCGTGCCAGTAAGAGCGAACAGTCTTCAAATGTTTGTTGTTGTTGTTGTTGCTGTTTAGGTTGTTGTTGTTGTTGTTGTTGTTGTTGCCATTGTTGTTTTTGTTAAATATTCACTCTCAACGAATAATTATTGCTGATCTCCGGAAACGGTTCAGTGCGCTCTCGCTTCGACAGCGGCTACACTTTCTCTGAAAACGAGGCTCCCGCTCGAGCGTTGGCTGGACCCTAAACGTGGGCCCTTGGAGGCCCGGCTACGACGACAACGGCTCCCGCTCGATACTTCCTCACAATTTACCCCGAGACACCCTGGCAAGAGAGGCCCCCGAACTCAGGAACGGCGCTCTTGCTGGAGACTTCCTCGCAATTTTATTAAGTTGGCGGCGGCCCAGCCACGACGACAAGGGCTCCTGCTGGATACTTCCTCACGATTTACTCCGAGAGCCCCTGGCCAAGGAGGTCCCCGAACTCAGGAACTGCTCTTTCGATCGGGACTTTCCCGTAATTCAGGCAAGTTGGTGGAGGCCGTACACGGCGACAAGTGCTCCCGTTCGATCTTTCTCCATAGATATTCCGAGAGCCCTTGGCCAGACAGGTCCCCGAACTCAGGAATGGCGCTCTCGCTCGAGACTTCTTTGCACTTCAGTCAGTGGCCGACAAGGAAGAGATTCCTCCCGAAGGGGGTTGCAATCGAAGACGAAGTGGGCGGGTATCGAGGGTTGGGGTATACGGAATGCAAGACACGCGGGCCAGTAAGAGCGAACCGTCTTAAAATGATCGTTGTTGTTGTTGTTGTTGTTGTTGTTGTTGTTGTTGTTGTTGTTGTTGTTGAGCATTATTAATTCTAAAGAATAATTATTGTTGGGGCCCCTGGTGCGCGCCCCCCCCGCCGCGCCTAGGCCGCAGCCACATTTTCATCATTTTCGTGAGGAAGTCTCAGGCAAAACGTGGGTGTCCGGATCCGGTTGTTTTGTTGACGCCCGCTTTCCCTTGCAAAAAACACTATAAAATGAACTTTCTTGTTCAAACATAACCAAGCTTCAAGAATCCTTTGAAAAAAATGACACGAAGTGCACACTCGCGCGCGCAAGATGAAATCCTTCCAAAACCTTAGTTTTCGTAGCGATTTTAACATAAAAACATGAAAAACCCAATGGTTTTTCAAAAACAAAGTTTCAAAAATCATCTTGCGCGCTCTTGCGGATTTCTGAGGAAACCCAATATTTTTTCAACATTTCTGTCAAACGGGCTCTTGCGAGCAACTTTTTCACGTGCTTCGAACTTCTGCAACAACGGTTGCGCGCATGCCAGGGCCATCATCCCTGTCAAATAATACCATATTGGACACATTCGTTTTTTCTTCGCGCGCGCACGCCGTCGTCGTCGGCCGCGGGGCCCTGAATAGTAGCCACGGTCGTCCGCATGCCACGAAGTGAAGTGTCCGAACGTCATAGGGCGGGAAGCTGGGTGTGGGTGGTGGCGAAGAGTCGTTTGGAAATTTGGTAGAGCTTGAACCGGCCCCCCCACAAAGTGGGGGTATTGCCCGCCTCCTATGAAAACCCTGGCACTGGTGAGAACGGAGTGTCCCCACGTGCTAGTAATTGTTGTTGTTGTTGTTGTTGTTGTTGTTGTTGTTGTTGTTGTTGAACATTATTAATTCTAAAGAATAATTATTGTTGGGCCCCCTGGTGCACGCCCCCCCCGCCGCGCCTAGGCCGCAGCTACATTTTCATCATTTTCGTGAGGAAGCCTCAGGTAAAACGATGTGATCAAGATCCGGTTGTTTTGTTGTAATCCGTTTTCCCTTGCAAAAAACACTATAAAATGACATTTCTTGTTCTAATATAATCAAATTTCAAGAATCCCTTGCAAAAAATAAGGTAAAGTGGACATTCGCGCGCGCAAGACGAAATCCTTCCAAAAGCTTAGTGTTCGGAGCGATTTTAACATAAAAACATCAAAAAACCAATGGTTTTTCAACAAAAAAATGTCAAAATCTCATCCCGCGCGCTCTTGCGGATTCGTAGGAAACCCAACACTTTTTAAACATTTCTGTCAAACGGGCTTTTGCGAGCAACTTTTTCGAACTTCTGCGACAACGGTTGCGCACCTGCCAGGGCCATCATCCCTGTCAAATAATACCATGCGGGACACATTCGTTTTTTGCGCGCGCACGCCGAAATCTCCAAAAACCATTGGGTTCTTAAGAATTTTAGCACCGCGCATCATAAAATCACACGCATTTTTGTCTCTCTCTCTCTCCCGCTCTCTTCCTCTGTCTCGCCTTCTCTCTCTCAGTGTCTGTACCATGTCTAGCACTGGTAACAAAGGTATTTGTGTATCCCCACATCCGCCCAGGAATTCCACAATGTGACCAACTATCTTGCGAGTACGTATCATCTCATGTGTGTCGTGCACACTATCAAATGTAACAGAGTTGTGTATTCCCATCATCCCAGGAACTTGACCCAAAAATGTGACCAACTCCGATCTCTCTGTCTCTCTCTCTGTCTGCTCTCTGTCTCTCTCTCTCTGTCTCTCTGTATTATGTATTGTATGGCACAATTGCACCATGCTGGGCACATGCGCGCCCCGAATAAGTGACCAAGTTCTGTGGGTGTGTACCCCACGCCAGTGTAGTAGCCACGGTCGTCCGCACGCCACGAAGTGAAGTGTCCCAACGTCATAGGGCGGGAAGCTGGGTTTGGGTGGTCGCGAAGAGTCGTTTGGATATTTGGTAGAGCTTGTAATGCCCCCCCACGAAGTGGGGGTATTGCCTGGTGTCGTATGAAAACCCTGGCACTGGGGAGAACACCACGCGTTCGGGTAAAATGATTGTTGGTGTTGTTGTTGTTGTTGTTGTTGTTGTTGTTGTTGTTGTTGTTGTTGAACATTATTACTTCTAAAGAATAATTATTGTTGGGACCCCTGGTGCGCGGCCCCCTCGCCGCGCCTAGGCCGCAGCCATGTTTTCATCATTTTCGTGAGGAAGTCTCCGGCAAAACGGGTTGGTCCGGATCCGGTTGTTTTGTTACGGGCGGTTTTCCCTTGCAAAAAATAAGGCAAAGTGGACATTTCTTGTTCTAACATAACCAAACTTCAAGATACCCTTGCAACAAAAAAGGTAAAGTGGACATTCGCGCGCGCAAGACGAAATCCTTCCAAAACCTTAGTGTTCGTAGGGATTTTAACATAAAAACATCAAACAACCAATGGTTTTTCAAAAAAAAAGTGTCAAAATTTCATCCCGCGCGCTCTTGCGGATTTGTAGGAAACCCAACACTTTTTAAACATTCCTGTCAAACGGGCTTTTGCGAGCAACTTTTTCACGTGCTTCGAACTTCTCCAACAACGGTTGCGCACCTGCCAGGGCCATCATCCCTGTCAAATAATACCATGCGGGACACATTCGTTTTTTCTTCGCGCGCGCACGCCGAAATCTTCAAAAACCATTGGGTTTCTTAGGAATTTTAGCACCGCGCAACATAAAATCATACGAATCGCACCGTAGGTCCTCGAAAAACATCTGTACGAATTTTCAAAATTTCTACCCGCGCGCGCTGTCCGAATCCTAAAAAACCAATGGTTTTTCACGTTACCACCAAAACCCAGTACAGGTGTCCAGTGTTGGAACAGGGGGAAAAGTCGTATACTAAGCTAGCGTCCAGAAAATGTTACCACAACAAGTCACTGTACCCATGCGCCAGTGTAGTAGCCACGGTCGTCCGCAGGCCACGAAGTGAAGTGTCCGAACGTCATAGGGCGGGAAGCTGGGTGTGGGTGGTGGCGAAGAGTCGTTTGGAAATTTGGTAGAGCTTGAACCGGCCCCCCCACAAAGTGGGGGTATTGCCCGCCTCCTATGAAAACCCTGGCACTGGTGAGAACGGAGTGTCCCCACGTGCTAGTAATTGTTGTTGTTGTTGTTGAACATTATTATTCTAAAGAATAATTATTGTTGGGGCCCCTGGTGCACGGCCCCCCCGCCGCGCCTAGGCCGCAGCCATGTTTTCATCATTTTCGTGAGGAAGTCTCAGGCAAAACGGGTTGGTCCGGATCCGGTTGTTTTGTTACGGCCCGTTTTCCCTTGCAAAAAATAAAAAGTGGACATTTCTTGTTCTAACATAACCAAACTTCAAGAATCCCTTGCAAAAAATAAGGTAAAGTGGACATTCGCGCGCGCAAGACGAAATCCTTCCAAAACCTTAGTGTTCGCAGCGATTTTAACATAAAAACATCAAAAAACCAATGGTTTTTCAACAAAAAACTGTCAAAATCTCATCCCGCGCGCTCTTGCGGATTCGTAGGAAACCCAACACTTTTTAAACATTTCTGTCAAACGGGCTTTTGCGAGCAACTTTTTCGAACTTCTGCGACAACGGTTGCGCACCTGCCAGGGCCATCATCCCTGTCAAATAATACCATGCGGGACACATTCGTTTTTTCTTCGCGCGCGCACGCCGAAATCTCCAAAAACCATTGGGTTCTTAAGAATTTTAGCACCGCGCATCATAAAATCACACGAATCGCACCGTAGGTCCTCGAAAAACACCTGCACGACTTTTCAAAATTTCTACCCGCCCACATGTACCATATGCATCATATGCAACAGATGTTCTGTGGAAGGCTTAACAACTTCTGTGGGTTAACAAGGCTTAACAACTTCTGTGGGTGTACGAACGTAGGCTTAACAACTTCTGTGGGTGTGTACTCCACGCCAGTGTAGTAGCCACGGTCGTCCGCAGGCCACGAAGTGAAGTGTCCGAACGTCATAGGGCGGGAAGCTGGGTGTGGGTGGTGGCGAAGAGTCGTGTGGATATTTGGTAGAGCTTGCACTGCCCCCCACAAAGTGGGGGTATTGGCTGGCGTCGCATGAAAACCCTGGCACTGGTGAGAACACTGAGCGTTCGGGTAAAGTGATTGTTGTTGAACATTATTAATTCTAAAGAATAATTATTGTTGGGACCCCTGGTGCACGGCCCCCCCGCCGCGCCTAGGCCGCAGCTACATTTTCATCATTTTTTCGCGAAAGCTTCAGAAAAGTGGATGGGGTCCAGATCCGGTTGTTTTGTTGTAATCCGTTTTCCCTTGCAAAAAACATTATAAAATGACATTTCTTGTTCTAATATAATCAAATTTCAAGAATCCCTTGCAAAAAATAAGGTAAAGTGGACATTCGCGCGCGCAAGACGAAATCCTTCCAAAAGCTTAGTGTTCGGAGCGATTTTAACATAAAAACATCAAAAAACCAATGGTTTTTCAACAACAAAAATGTCAAAATCTCATCCCGCGCGCTCTTGCGGATTCGTAGGAAACCCAACACTTTTTAAACATTTCTGTCAAACGGGCTTTTGCGAGCAACTTTTTCGAACTTCTGCGACAACGGTTGCGCACCTGCCAGGGCCATCATCCCTGTCAAATAATACCATGCGGGACGAAGTGAAGTGTCCCAACGTCATAGGGCGGGAAGCTGGGTTTGGGTGGTCGCGAAGAGTCGTTTGGATATTTGGTAGAGCTTGTAATGCCCCCCCACGAAGTGGGGGTATTGCCTGGTGTCGTATGAAAACCCTGGCACTGGGGAGAACACCACGCGTTCGGGTAAAATGATTGTTGTTGTTGTTGTTGTTGTTGTTGTTGTTGTTGTTGTTGTTGTTGTTGAACTCTCATTCTTGAAGAATAATTATTGTTGATCCCCCCCCACCGGTGCACATTTATTTTTTTCGATTGAAGTGCCACCCCCGGGGCTCGCACCTTGTTTTTTCTCAAGGAAAGTCTTCCTGCTCAAACTGTGCCCCTGCCCCCCGGGCTACAACCACAACGGCTCCCGCCTGAGACTTCCTCGATTTTTGCTCAGGACCCCCGCTCCCGCCTAAGACTTCCGCGCAATTTACTCAGGAAAGGCGCTCCCGTCTGAGACTTCCTCGCAATGTAATCAAGACCCCCGCTCCCGCCTGAGACTTCCGTGCAATTTACGTGGGAACGGCGCTCCCGCCTGAGACTTCTTCGAATTTTACTCAGGACCCCCGCTCCTGCTTGACATTTCCGCGCAATTGACTCAGGAACGGCGCTCCCGCCTGAGACTTCCTCGCAATTTAGTGAGGACCCCCGCTCCCGCCTGAGACTTCCGTGCAATTTGCTCAGGAACGGCGCTCCCGCTTGAGACTTCCTCGCAACTTAGTCAGGGCCCCCGCTCCCGCCCGAGATTTCTTCACAATGTACTCAGGACTGCGCTCTCGCGTGCGACGTCCTCACAAATTATTCTGGAATTGCGTTTCGGCGCTCAGGAACCACGCACGCGCCAAGGACGCCTTCACAACGTGGTATCTTCCCTCTTCCTTCGTCCTTCCCCCTCCCCTTCCTCCCACTCTCCCTCGTTCTTCCCCTCCTCCTCTTGCAGGGCCCGCGCCAATTCCAATGGCGGGCAGAGAGATGTACGCCCCCGAAGGATTGTCCGCCCGTTTCGGTTTGCCCGTACGTCTAAGCCTGCCGGCCCCAGCAAAGAGAAATAATCCCCCCGAAAGGGGTGTGATCGAAGACGAAGAGGCGGGCATCGAGGGTGTAGGGTATACGTGTTGAATGACTCGCGGGCAAGTAAGAGCGTACAGCCTTAAAGTAGTTGTTGTTGTTGTTGTTGTTGTTGTTGTTGTTGCTGTTGTTGTTCTTGATTATTACTTACTAAACATTTATTATTGTTGGGCCCCTTATAGGCGCCCTGGCGCTCTCGCCGAGGCGCCAGCTACATTTTCATTGAAAATGAGGCTCACGCTCGAGCGGTTTGGGTGGCCGCCCAAACCGGCCCCCCACAACAACAACGCTCCCGCTCGAGACTTCTTCCTTTTTCACTCAGGGCTGGTGTTCTTGCTCGCCGCCGAAAGCCGCCTTCCTAACAGAACCACCGCTCCCGCTCGGGACTTCATCCCGTTTTACCTTGGACTGGCGCGCTAGTCTTTCTCTCATCGGCTTCGCCCCTAGCAAAAACAACGCTCCCGCTCGAGGCTTCCTCCCTTCTTTACTCAAGGCGGTGCTCCTCCTCGCTGCCGAAAACAGCCGCTCCGACAAAACCAGCGCTCCCGCTGAGACTTCCTTCCGTTATACGCTGGACTGGCGCCCTACTCTTTTTTGAATTTGCGCCGCTCCCAGCAAAAACAACGGTCCCGCTCGAGGTTTCCTCTTTTTTTTCTGAAGACGGTGCTGTTCCTCGCCGCCGACAACCCCCGTCCCGACAAAACCAGGGCTCCCGCTCGATGCTTCCTCCCTTCTTGCTCAAGGCGGTGTTCCTCTTCGCCGCCGAAACCGCCGCCCCAACAAAACCAGTGCTCCCGCCGAGACTTCCTTCCGTTTTACGCTGGACTGGCGCCCTACTCTTTTTTGAATTGGCGCCGCTCCCAGCAAGAACAGCGCTCCCGCTCGAGATCTCTTTTTTTTTTTTTTTTCCTCGGGACTGTGCTGTTCCTCGCCGCCGACGGCCCCCCTTTCTTGCTCAAGGCGGTGCTCCCCCTCGCCGCCGAAAGCCGCCGTCCCAACAAAACCAGCGCTCCCGCTCGAGACTTCGTTTTGTTTTACGCTGGACTAGCGCCTTACTCTCTTCAGCATTGGTGCCGCACCCAGCAACAACAGCAGCCCTGCTCGAGACTTCCTCACTTTCTATTCAGGGCCAGGTCCTTGTCTCACCAAGGCAATCCTGTCGTTCGATATTTCCTTGTGCTTTACTCTTCGCTGGGGTTCCACTGGCGGTCTCGCATCGGCGCATCAAGGCGCAGGCATATGTTTTCGGGGTGGGATATGTTGAAATTCCTCGGAGGAGGTGTTGGCAAGACCTCATTGGGCGGGAGATCTGGGAATGGAAATAACGGACCCCGCTATAGAACAATAGTCCCTCTACTATGTGGATGGTTATCATGATGGTCGCATGCTTCGTGTGGAAACATCGCGCATGAGGGTACATTGATTGCTGTTGTTGTTGGTGTTGGTTGTTGGTTGTTGGTTTTTGGCTGTTGGTTGTTGGTTATTGTTTTGTTGTTGTTGTTGCTGCTGCTGCTGTTGTTGTTGTTGTTGCTGTTGCTGCTGCTGCTGCTGTTGCTGTTGTTGTTGTTGTTGTTGTTGTTGTTGTTGTTGTTGTTGTTGTTGTTGTTGTTGTTGCTGTTGCTGTTGCTGTTGTTGTTGTTGTTGTTGTTGTTGTTGTTGTTGTTGTTGTTGTTGTTGTTGTTGTTGTCAAAAGCGGGACTGTGGTACCCCGGGGGGAGTTGCCGGGGGGAGGTCGCAACCGAAACCGCGCAACGCCCGAGCGGGAGCGCCAGGGGGGGGAGGGAAGCGCAACCAACGGCGCAATCGGGCGGGGGAGGGAGGGCGCAACAGGGGGACGGGAAGTCGCATGCCGCCATTCTACCCGTGGGGGCGCACTGGGAGCGCTCCCTGCGAGCTTTCTGGGGGCGCTCCCTGTGCGCCCTGGGCACGCTCCCTGAAGCGCATTTGGATCGCGCTGAGGGTGGCGCTGGGGGCGCACTGGTAGAGCTCCCTGGGGTGCATTGGGACCGCGCTGGGGGGGGGGGCGCTGGGGGCACACCGGGAGCGCTCCTTGGGGTGCATTGGGAGCGCCCTTCAGGGTGCCATATTGCGCCCTGGGGGCGCATGTGGAGCGCCCTGGGAGCGCCCCCTGTGGCCGCCCTGGGAGCGCTGGGGGAGCACTGGGGGCGCTCCCTGTAAACGCCGTGGAAGCCCCCCCGGCAGCGCTCTAGGCACGCTTCCTGGGAGCTCACTGGCAGCGCCCTGTGAGCGCTTCCTGGGGGCGCCCTGGAGCGCAGTGGCGTCGCGGAGGAGGGAGGAGGAGCATGTTTGGTACCTGTAGGATTCTGTTAGACCTGTAGGATGATTCTGTTAGAGCTGGACCCAGCTCTCGTAGGGTTCTGTCAGACCTGGACCCACTTCTAGCAGGATTCCATTAGAACTGGACCCAGCTTTAGTACGATTCTATTAGAACTGGACCCAGCTCTTGTAGGATTCTATTAGGGTTGGACCCGCCTCTATTGGGATCCTATTAAAACTGGACCCAGCTCGAGCAGGATTCCATCAGAGCTGGACCCAGTTCTAGTACGATTCTGTAAGAGCTGGACCCAGCTCTAGTAGGATCCTATTAGAGCTGGACCCGACTCTGGTAGGATTCTAATACAGCTGGACCCAGCTCTAGTAGGATTCTGTTAGAATTGGAACCCACACAAGTAGGATTCTTTCAGAGCTGGACCCAGCTCTATTACGATTCTATTGGCTTTCGCCACATCCGCCGACCCCTCGATTCACTCTCGGCTCCGTGCTGTGCAGTGATGTTAGTCGCTCATAGGGGAGAAAGACTCTCAGACGCCTAGAGGCCCCAAGGGGCTGGCGGGCATCTTAACGGCAATGGGTTTTCCACGATTATCCTTCAACCAGTCCGCAACGAGATTTTCAGTTGAGATTTTTGGTGTTAGTAGCAAACAGGCGAATGATGTTCAAAGACCGACGGCCCCTTCAATTTGAGTGCGGTTTCCGAGGCCGAAGAGTCGGGGGGTGCTATATGCGCATGGGTTTTGGGAGGGAGGAGTTGGACGATGCGCCCCGCGGGCATTTCCCGCAGCAGACGCATCCACCGGTGCTGTTGGCTGGCGCCTCGGAAAATGGCTCCGACGTGCTTGCCCTTCAGTTGGGGGGGGTACCGGTGTGCGTAGCTGCCGGCCAGGTCGTCGTTGTTGTTGTGAGGTCCTTTCGCTGCCAGTCGCATTCTGGGGACCTCTTGGAAGCCTCTTGGGGCCTCTTGGGGACATATTGGGCCCTCCTGGGAGCGTCTTCGGGCAGAAGGCACATTGTCCGATGTGCCCAGATTGTGAGTGCGCGGACTTGCTTGGCAGCAACGCAACGGCAGTGGGCGGGTGCTTGGGTCGCGTGGACGGGGTGTAAGGCAGCATTGATGCTCAGAAGTCGGCGGAAGTCTGCATTTGCACGTGCAAGTCCACCCGGTGCGCCAGCATGGGGTCGAAGAGTTCGTGGTGGCTTACCAGAGTTGCCGAGATTTCCTCATGTCTCTAGATGTGGACCCCGTGGACAAGCACATCGCTGAGAACGTGGCGTACTACCTGGCCTTGAATGGCTTTACGCACTGGTCGCACCTAGAAGGGTGCGCAGTCGAGGACTTTGCCGGGGCTCCTCTGGCAGCGCCTGAGAAGGCGCTTCTGGTGCGCGCGTTGTCCAAGGCCCCTGCGAGGGCGGCAACGCTGTCCATGCCTGCCGGGCAGCCGCGTTCATTGCCTCCGACGGTGGCGACGTTCAGTGCCGATGCCTCTGCGGCGGAGCTCACGCCTGACATGTTGAGGCAAGCCGAGGAGCATTGGCAACAATCTGTCAGTGACTTGGGATTGTCTGGTGTTTGCACGTCTTTAAAGCCTGCAGTAGCGATTGCACGATTGTCGTCTGCGTCTTCCCTGGGAATCGACGTGGCGACGGTGCTGGCGCAGCGGGCTATTTTCTTGAAGTGCGAGACGAACCGGAAGTCTTTGCCCTTTGTCTTTGCGGGGTTGCGGTCTTGGCACGCTTTTGCCACGGGCGTCCTCGGGTACTGCGAGGGCCCCACTCTGCCTCCCCAGCAATCCGATCTTCCGGAACCCTGGCACGGCGGCGAACTACATTGGCTATGTCAAGTGGGCGTGTCTGATGAAGTCCCTTCCCACGGAGTGGTACGACCAGCAGCTGACCATGGTACTCAAAGGTGCAAAGAAGTTGCACCTGCGCGTAGCTGGCGGAACCACGGGGGCGAAGCGCAGGCTGACAGAGCAGCTGCTGTCCCAGGTGGTTGCTCTTGCTGACAGGATTGGTGAACCAATTTACGCGCGCCTGGCGGTCGTGGCTTGGGAGTGCTTGCTGCGGGTTCAGTCCGAGGGCGTGCCCCTGCAGTGCGGTGGCCCTGAGGATGCGGTTCATTTGCCCCCAGGTAGACATTCGGCTGTGTGGGCTGATAGCCAGTTCCTGTGCGTCCGGCTCGCCAGGCGCACAAACCGGCCTGGTGGCTCGTTGCTGAGGCGCGGGTGCGCGTGCAGTTCATGGGGCGCGGGGCGGTGCCCTGTGCGCCGCGTTGGCCCCTACCTAGCCACTCTGTGCGCGGGCCAGCCGCTCTGGCCATCTAGCGCCGCGCAGTTCGGCTCGTGGCTGCAGCGGGTTCTGGCGTTGCTGTCAGTGGAGGGCGCGGCGCAGTTCACCTTGAAGGCTCTCCGCGCAGGAAAGGCGACAGCTCTGGCCGAGGCCGGGTGTTCCATTGGTGACATCTTGCGCGCCGGCGAGTGGCAGTCACGGGCTTTTTTTGGCGTGCGTTGACGAATGCGCCGTTGATGCAGCACAGCTGCTGACGCAAACCTTGGCGGCCAGCGACCACGTGGGCGCTGGCGCGGGGGGTGCCGCAGCGACGGTGGGCTGAGTGGCGGCGGTGGGTGGTTCTCAGCCAACGTGTTGGGTGCTGGCTGTGTCTGTGGTTCCCGGAGGTGGCCTCCCTTGGGTCCCGGCAGCCCCTCCTTGCATGCCAGGGTTGGCCTCTTGGCTATGCGAGGGGGCCCTTAATGGTCCCCCAGCGCTGCGCCACTGCCCCAACGTTGCTAGTTGTCAGCGGCGCAGGGGGACCCAAGGGCCACGGGAGGAAACAAGTGCATTGTCACCCCATTTTGGCACCCATGCGTGTGGTATTCCATCTCGCCCCTTGTTGCACCCTGCCGTGCGGGCACGCGCGCACGTTCCGCGTTGTGATCGCGACCAAAGGGTTTTGTCGGAGCACACAGTGGACCGTGGGGGCTGTGCTATGCGCTTGTCGTATTGTGCGGTGTGCTCCGGGGTAGCTGGGGGTGTGTCCTGGTTCGGGCCTTCCCGAGTCTGTTCCAGGGGTGAGGTGGCTTGAGTTGCCTATTCGTGGCCCTCCAAGGCCAGAAGCTTGGGCCCTCACCAATTTTAAAAATAAGCCCTCCTAGACGTGATTTGTAATAGTAGTCGTATTAGTAGTAGTCGCAGTTGCACCCCCTTAAATGTCGCATCGCAGGCGCGTCTAAGGGATAGGATGGTATTGGGCAAACGTGCGGGCAGGCAGGAATGCACATGTAGCATGCAGCACTGTCAGTAACCGTCTTTGCCCAAGATTTTGCGCGTGAGGGCTTGTGTTCTTGCTTCTTTTCCCACCCGCCCACCCTGGGCAGGCGTTTTTGCCTACTCGGGGTACTCGCTCTACGGTTGAGCCTGCTGGCTTCTCGTGGTGCGGGCGTTGGCTGGTGCCAGTAGACTGGGTGGTTCTCAGCCAACGTGTTGGGTACTGGCTGTGTCTGTGGTTCCCGGGGGTGGCCTCCCGTGGGTCCCGGCAGCCCCTCCATGCATGCCAGGGTTGGCCTCCTGGCTATGCGAGGGGGCCCTTGATGGTCTCCCAGCGCTGCGCCACTGTCCCAACGTTGCTAGTTGTCAGCGGCACAGGGAGACCCAAGGGCCACGGAAGGAAACATGTGCATTCTCACCCCATCTTGACACCCATGCGTGTGGTATTCCATCTTACCCCTTGTTGCACCCTGCCGCACGGGCACGCGCGCGCGTTCCGCGTTGTGGGTGTTAGTAGCAAACAGGCGAATGATATGTTCAAAGACCGACGGCCCCTTCAATTTGAGTGCGGTTTCCGAGGCCGAAGAGTCGGGGTGCTATATGCGCATGGGTTTTGGGAGGGAGGAGTTGGACGATGCGCCCCGCGGGCATTTC
Source organism: Prorocentrum cordatum (assembly GCA_963575745.1). Lineage (NCBI taxonomy): Eukaryota > Dinophyceae > Prorocentrales > Prorocentraceae > Prorocentrum > Prorocentrum cordatum. Next base: position 78,941 of record CAUYUJ010000842.1, read on the forward strand.
CCGCAGCAGACGCATCCACCAGTGCTGTTGGCTGGCGCTTCCGAAAATGGCTCCGACGTGCTTGCCCTTCAGTTGGGGGAGGTGCCGGTGCGCGTAGCTGCCGGCCAGGTCGTCATTGTTGTTGTGAGGTCCTTTCGCTGCCAGTCTCATTCTGGGGACCTCTTGGAAGCCTCTTGGGGCCTCTTGGGGGCATATTTGGCCCTCCTGGGGGCGTCTTCAGGCAGAGGGCACATTGTCCGATGTGCCCAGATTGTGAGTGCGCGGACTTGCTTGGCAGCAACGCAACGGCAGCGGGCGGGTGCTTGGGTCGCGTGGACGGGGTGTAAGGCAGCATTGATGTTCAGAAGTCGGCTGGAAGTCTGCATTTGCACGTGCAAGTCTTCGTTCAGTGTTTGCACCAGCGCGCCCCGTTGCGCGAACTGATACAGTTGCCGGCAGACGTGCCGAGGGGTCTGGTAGAGGAGTGCAGGAGTTACAAGAGAAACGCGAGTCGTCAGGAGTACGTTGACGTAGGAGGATGGAGGCAAAGGAAAACGGAGGTTGAAAAGGCGTGGCCCACGTGCCACGAGACGACGCACCTGGTCACAGCGCCAGAGTACTTACACAGCGGCCGCACTAATGGGTTGGGAGAGACGGAAGGAGGCGGTGGGAAAACAACGAGCAAGATTGCCAAATGCGCGCCCGATTCTGGTGGAACAGAAAGAGGGAAGAAGGAAAGTGATGAAGGGCGAACGTGGCTGCAAGAGTACCTGGGCGTCTGGGTGCAAAATGGGCAGGGGTTTCGACATGACCACGTGCGCCAGTGGAGTAAGCGTTTGCAGCGCGTGGTACCGTTGGCTCACTGTCAAGGGACAGACGACGCGACGCAGTGCAAAAGCTTTTTCCCGCGCACGACGTGGCTGGTAGATCGCGCCGCGGTGTCGCGCCGAGGTTTTTTTGAGAGACCGGGACATGCCGAGAGCGGGGGGGGAACGTGACAAGGTGTTTGGGCGGGCCCATGCATGAACGAAGAGAGCCTGAACGGCGCGCTCCCAGCGCTGCTAAGCGGCGCGGTAGGGTTGGATTTCAATAGCGATTTGCAGATCCCGTACAGGTTCCCGGATACTGCACTCCCGCCGCCGGCTTGGTATCGTCTCTGGCGTCGACCTTACCCAGCCAGATGCCGAGCCAGCGGTCGCCGGCCTGGTACACCGCCGGCTTGCCCTCAAAGGGCCCCCCCTGCCAAGCCAGCGGCCGCCGGCTTGGTACCCCGCTGGCTTGGTGCCCCCCCAAAGGGCCCCCCCTACCAAGCCAGCGGCCGCCCGCTTGGCACCCCGCCGGCTTGGTACTTAAGGCCTCCCCCCAAGCCAGCAAACCAGCCGGCGCCCGCTGGCTCGGTACCCCCGCCGGCTTGGCACCCCGCCCAGGGGCCGTTCTACCATGCCAGCGGCCGCCAGCTTGGTACCGCGCCGGTTCGGTGCCCCCCGGGGCCTCCCCCCTAACATGCCAGCGGCCGCCGGCTTGGCACCCCGCCAGCTTGGCTCCCCTGGAGAGCCCCCCCTGCCCCCCGGGGCCTCCCCCCTAACATGCCAGCGGCCGCCGGCTTGGCACCCCGCCAGCTTGGCTCCCCTGGAGAGCCCCCCCTACCAAGCCGGCGCCCGCTGCTGGCACCCGCCGGCTTGGTACCCCCCCGAAGGGCACCTCCTACCAAGCCAGCGCCGCCAGCTTGGTAACCCCCCACGCCGGCTTGGTACTTAAGGCCCCCCCCCAAGCCAGCAAGCCAGCCGGCGCCCGCTGGCTCGGTGCCCCGCCGGCTTGGAACCCCCCCAGGGCCCCCCCTACCAAGTCAGGGCTGCCGGCTTGGTACCCCGCAGGTTTGGTACCCCCCCCCCCTTCCCCCCCCCACCCCGCCTTCACCCCCCCCCTCCCTCCCCCTTCCCCCAGGGGCTTCCCCCTGCCAGCCAGAAGCTCCCGCCGGCTTGGCATCCCGCCGGCTTGGTACTCCTTGGAGGGTCTCCTCCAACCAAGCCCCTCCCAGGCCCACCCCCTCCCCTGCGCCCCGGTTTGGCGCTCCCCGAGGGCCTCCTCTCTACCGGGCCAGCGGCCGCCGGCTTGGTACTCCGCCGGCTTGGTATCTCGCGAGGGCTTCCACCCAGCCAAGCCAGCGGCCGCCGGCTTGATACCCCGCCGGCTTGGTACCCCCCCGGGCGCCCCCCTTGCCGAGCCAGCGGCCGCCGGCTTGGTGCCCCGCCGCTCTTGGTGCCCCCCCATGGGGGGTCACCCCTGCCAAGCCAGCGGCCGCTGGCCTCGTATCCCGCCGGCTTGGGGCTTCCCCCCTGCAGCTGCTCTCCCTACTAAGCCAGCGGCCGCCGGCTTGGTACCCCGCCGGCTTGGCGCCCCCCCAGGGCTTCCCTCCCACCAAGCCAGCGGCCGCCAGCTTGGTACCCCGCCGCCGTGGGTTCGCCCCGCGCCCCCGTGCCAAGCCAGCGGCCGCCGGCTTGGTACCCCGCCGGCTTGGTGCCCCTCGCCCAGGGACTCTCCCTTACCAAGCCAGCGGGGCCGCCGGCTTGGTCCCCCCCGGCTCCCCTCAAGGGCCTCCCTCCCTACCAAGCCAGCGGCCGCCGGCTTGGCAGCCCCCGCTGGCTTGGTACCGCCCCCCCTGCCTGCCAAGCCAGCGGCCGCCGGCTTGGTACCCCGCCGGCTTGGTACCCCCCCGGGGGCTCCCCCTACCAAGCCAGCGGCCGCCGGTTTGGTACCCCGCCGGCTTGGTAATTATCTCTCCAGGGCCTCCTCCCTACCAAGCCAGCGGCCGCCGGCTTGGTACCTCGCCGGCTTGGTACACCCCGAGGGCTCCTCCCTACCAAGCCAGCGGCCGCCGGTTTGGTACCCCGCCGGCTTGGTACCCCCCCGGGGGCTCCCCCCTGCCAAGCCAGCGGCCGCCGGCTTGGTAGCCCGCCGGCTTGGTATCCCCCAGGGCCCGACCCCCCCTCACCTGCAGCGGCCGCCGGCTGGCACCCCGCCGGCTTGCCCCCCCCCCCCCCGCTCCCCCCCTACCAAGCCGGCGGCCGCCGGTTTGGTGCTCCGCCGGCTTGGTGCCCCCCAGGGCCCCCCCCCTGCCAGGCCAGCGGCGCCGGCTTGGTGCCCCGTCGCCGCTGCCCTTCTTGTCGTAGCTCTCGGTGCGCAGCACCAGCTTGGTCGTCACGACGCGGGCGAGTGCAAGGAGCATCTGGTGCGACAAGTTAGTTGGCATTGCGGTAGGGCGGGTCATTCCTGCCGAGCCACAGGTGGTTAGCGAAGGTGAATTTGCACATGCGCGGGTGGCGCAGAGAACGCGTTCAGGCAGTCCTCGCGCACCGGGGCCCGCTCCTCGCCCAATGCCCGCGCATCTGTCACCCGCCGCTTGTGCATGAGGACATATTGGAGTTTGTCCGCGTTGCCAATGCGCAGCCGCGCGGCGGAGGCGCGGAGCTCGGCCCCAGGGATGTCGGGCCAGTGCTTGTGGTGAACCTCCCAAGAGAGCAGCTTGGCCACGGCCTCGGGGTTCTTCCTGAAGCAGTCCTTGCCTGCCAGGAACTCCCAGGATAGGTCCTCGGACCAGTGTGGCCTAGCGCAGAAAACGCACGCGCAGCGGGTCCGGGGCGCCCGGCGCTCATCTGCAGGCAGCCCCTCGGGAGTCCGAGCGAGCTCGCGCATGCGATCAGACGGTTTCTCCCAGATCACGGCGGCCCTAGCGTAGAACTCTGCATAATTGGCCACGATCGCGCGCCACTCCTCCCCCTTGACCACGTAAGGCTTCAGCGCCAGCGACGAGAAGACAGCGTTGCGGTAGCGCTGGGCGCCGCCGTGCTCGTCGCCCACGTGCTTCTTCCAATTTTCGCGGAACGCGAAGTCTCGGCCCTGGCAGAGCCGGCGCGGCCAGGGCCCCGACGGCTCGGCCCTCTGCGACCAGGAGCAACGGGCCACCATCGTGTCCTTCGGGTTCCACCGCGAGGACGAGCAGCGGTGCGCGGAGTGCCCGGCAGACCAGCTCTTTCGCCCCCGCTTCCTACCGCTGGGGATATGGCTGCAGGTGCGCGGCTTCAGGTAGTCTCCGATCTACCAGGGGGTTGCCGATGTGCTGCGACAGGGCGCCGAAGACGCCGACGACGACTGCCTGGCCGAGGCGCGGGCTCGGAGCTTGCTGATGTTCAGGCCCAGCGAGCAGGAGTTCACGTGACAGAGCTTGGGGTCGCACACCGTGCGCCGCTCGGGGTTCAGTCTGACTCACGCGTCCTACCTTACCTCCGCGCTGTCGCAGGGCCAGACGCTCCGCAAGGGCGTAACCATCGACTGCGCGAGGCGCGAGGGCGCTGGCCGCACGGGCGTGTCGGGCGACCAGTGGTGGCTGCACCGCTACGTCATGCTCTCCCGCGCCACGTGCATGCGGAACATGCTGATCCCGCGGCCGCCCTCGCGCGAGTTTCTGGAGCGCGGGCCGCCGGCTTCCTTGCGGAAGGCGCCCCTGGAGTTCGGCAAGAGAGCGGAGACGTCCAGGGGTGGGGCCGAGCAGCTCGCCGCAGAGCTTGGGTTCATGCTGCCTCCCGCCTGACCGCGGCTGCGCCCCGCTCGAAGCCCGCGGGGTTGTCCCGGCGGCTTGGCCCGCGGGGCTGTCCCGACCGCCTGCCCCCGCGCCCCGGCGGCCCGCGGGGTTGTCCCAAAGGCTTCGCGAACCAGCCGTCGGGGAATGTCCGCGCTCTGGCCGCGGCGGCGACGGCGCCGAGGAAAATCGATTTGCTTGTCCCGGCCAGGGGGGAGGGGGGGAACGCGCGGAGAAGAAGCAGGGGGAGGACGAGCACGGGGAAAGGGGTAGGGAGGGGGTGATGATGAGGAGGAAGTGGAGAAGGAGGAGGAGGAGGATCAATAGAAGGAGGGGGAGTAGGCAAGTTAGGTGCGCTCGCGTCAACATCTGACATCCTACCCCTGCCTGCCATCCCGTACCATGGCGCTGATTTTCTCTATCTGCGGACGCGTGTCGTGGCGGACCTGTGGCTCCGCGCGCGTGTGCGTAGTGGGTGGTGGTGCGCGTGCGTGCGTGCGTGCGTGTGTGCGTGGTTGTGGTTGTGTGTGTGTGTGTGTGTGTGTGTGTGTGTGAGTGTGTGTGTGTGTGTGTGTGTGTGTGTGTGCGTTTGCGTGTGTGCGTGTGTGCGCGTGTGCTGTGGTGTGACGTGGTGTGGCGTCTTGGTGGTATGGTGGTGGGCCAGGTGCGTACGTGCGTGATGGCGGTGGTGGTGGTGGTGGCGGTGGTGGTGGTGGTGTGTGTGTGTGTGTGTGTGTGTGTGTGTGTGTGCGTGCGTGTGCGTGTGCGTGCGTGTGTGTGTGTGTGTGTATTTGTGTTGGGTGTTGTGTGTTGTGTGTTGTACGTTGTGTGTTGTGTGTTGTGTGTTGTGTGTTGTGTTTTGTGTTTAGTGTTGTGTGTGTGTGCGCGTGTGTATGTGTGCGTGCGTGCGTGCGTGCGTGCGTGCGTGCGTGCGTGTGTGTCTGTGTGTGCGCGCGTGTGATGTGGTGTGACGCGGTGTAGCGTGGTGGTGGTGGGTGGGGTAGTTCGGTGGTGGTGGCGGTGCGCGGTGGTGGTGCGCGTGCGTGCGTGCGTGCGTTGGTGGGTGGAAGTGGCGGTGGGTGTGCGTGCGGCGGGGCGGGGCGTGGTGCGGCGCGGTGTGGCGGGCGGATGGGCGCGCGAGAAAGAGGCCCGCGCTGGGGCGAGAACGCCATCCTGAACGACGGAGGCAAAACACCGATCCGAAAATGAGGCCCACGCTGCAGCGGGAGCACGATTCGGAACGATTCGGGAGCAGAAATGAGGCCGGCGCCTCAGCGAGAGCAGATAAAAAAAACGCAGGCGAAAACCCAACTCCGGGGAATCGTGTGTGTAAAAAAACAATCCGCGGGGGGGGGCGAATACGCAAAAGACGTCATCAGGGGAAGAGGGAGAGTAGTATTCATATTGAGTAATTGTTGAGGGCGCAGCGGTGGGCGAGAGGAGAGTGTCCGTCAGGGCGAGGAGGAAAAGGGTAAGAGCAAGCTAAACATATTCTCATGTGGGGTCCTTCCGTCGGAGTAATTTTGTGAGAGTTGGGAAGGTGCGTTGCGTCGCGTTGCGCGGGGTGGGGGGTGGGAGGTGGAGTGGGAGGACGGGGCCCCAGTTCGGGTCTCCACCCAATTAGTCAACACGCGAACAGTGGCCCCACAGAACCTGAGGTGGGTGGGGCCCCAGTCCAGGTGTCATCCTTGTTGTCGATGTTAAGGTGGTGGTTGTGGTTGTGGTTGTGGTTATGGTCGTTGTTTTTGTTGTATTGCTGCTGCTGTTGTTGTGGTTGTGGTTGTGGTTGTTGTTGTTGCTGCTGTTTTTTTTTGTCGTTGCCGTCATCGTGTTTGTTTGTTGTCTGATGCCGAGTAAGTCCTCCTCACCATATGGCCGACCACCTTCATTCGAGTTTTTTGTTCAAGGCGCGAGGGCGTTCTGAGGAGGAGGAGGAGGGGGAAAAGGAGGGGGATAGGGAGGAGGATGCAGAAGGGGAGGAGGAGGAGGATCAGGAGGCGGAGGATGAGGAGTAGCGACGAGAAGATATAGGGATGAGAAGTGAATGAGGAAGAGG
>CAUYUJ010000842.1:90551-108740 GCA_963575745.1 Prorocentrum cordatum
TTGGGTCCGCCTGCCCGGCCCGCCTGAGCGACCCGCTCGTTAGGGTCCGCCCGCCCCACCCTCCAAGTTTAGTCCGCCCGCCTGGCCCGCCAGTGAGGGCCCACCCGCTCGCTTATTTGAACGCCCGTCCGACCACCCCCCCGCCCGTCCGACCAGCCTATTTTTAGGATCCGCCCACCCGACCCGCCCGTTCTGCACTCCAGACTCGAAGGCGCATGCGACTAATCATTCCGTCGGCTGCTGGGTCCGTTGTTCGGGTGTCATGTCGGGCAACAGTGTGCTTGTGGGCGGACAGCGTGCCCATGTTTCCCAGCGCTCAATGTCCGACGCGGGCAGACCTCGCTCTGCGTCTCTTTTGGCCCCGCTGCGGGCGGCGTGTCGCCTCCTCGGCTTATCCTTGGCAGCTTTCGTTGGCCGCGCCCCGCTCGAAGAGCCTCGAAACGGCCTCCCAAGGCCCTTGCATCCTCCTCGCGCGTCCTCATGGTGCAGGTTGACCGTGCTCTCAGATCTAGAGGTCGCCCGCGGGGTCATCCTTGGCAACTTTCGTTGGCCGCGCCCCGCCCGAAGAGCATCGAAGCGGGCGCGTGTTTTGAGGGAGCTGGGCCCCGGCAGGCCTTCCCGGCCTTCGGGCCGCCAGGACCTCCGGCGGGCCCCCCTCCACGGCCCTCGGCGGGCCACGGGGCCGAGGGGAGCGCCCGAGGGCGACCTCGCGGGTCCAGGGGCCCGCCTCCTGCAGGGCACGTTGCCGCTGTGCCGCGGCGAGGGAAGCTCTGGCCGGGGCGACGAGGAGAGCGGGCGGTGGAGGCGGGCGGAGGCAGGGCGGGGGACGGCGGCGACGACGACTGCGACGGCGAGGGCGACGACGAGGAAACCAACGACGACGGCCTCGACGACGATGGCGGCGACGGCGGTGGCGACGACGAGCACGACAGAGCGGGGGGGGGAGAAGGACTGCCCGCCTTGCTCGGGTCGGACGAAGGCCCCGGTGAATGAAAGGGGGAGCTGCGAAACCTGCTGCGCGCAGCTGGTTTCGGTCGCCCCGATGAGGGGCCAGTCCTCGACGCATAGCCGCCTTCGGCGCCAGGAAGTGCTGGAACATCAGCGACGTGAGCTGCTTGGCGAATCTCCACTTTGCCACGTCCCCCTTTCGTCCAGCCCGCCTTGCCCATAGGCTCGCATGGCAGCTGTCGCCACCGGCGCATCGGTTCGACAGAAAGAGGGGCGCCCTGGCTCGCCCTGGCCTCCCGCCCCCCCCCTCCCCCAGTCTGTGCTGTGTGTCGTCTTCTCGCTGGCGGCCAGGCGTCGGCGCTAATCACCGGCGGGCGCCACACCGCGATTCGCCCGAGCAGGGAAACAATTTTTCCCAACCATCCTGTGGTGTTGGGTCCTCGGTTTGAAGTGACAGCGCCCCGCGTCTCCTCCTTTCTCCTCTCCCTCCCCTTCCCATCCCTTGCCTCTGCCCTCCGCCTGTCTTCATGATCGTCATCATCATCATCATCATCATCATCATCATCATCATCATCATCATCATCATCGTCATCGCCATCGTCATCGTCCTCGTCATCGTCATCGCCGTCACCATCACCATCATCGTCACACCAAGTACAGCGCTTCGTGGCCCCGTAAAGGAGCTTCACCGAAGGGCCCCGTGGCGCAGTTCGCATGCGTCTCCCCCACCCAGTACCGCGTTTCGTGGCCCCATAGGGAGCCCCACCGATAGGGAGCTCCACCGAAGGTGCCAGTGGCGCAGGTCGCATGCGTCTCCCCATTCAGTTCACCGTTTCGTGGCCCCATAGGGAGCTCCACCGATGGTCCCACTGGCGCAGTTCGCATGCGTCTCCCCCGCCAGCACAGCGCTTCGTGGCCCCGTCGGCAGTTCCACCGAAGGTCCCAGTGGCGCCGTTCGCATGCGTCTCCCCATTCAGTGCAGCGTTTCGTGGCCCCATAAGGAGCTCCACCGAAGGTCCCACTGGCGCAGTTCGCATGCGTCTCCCCCCACTCAGTAGAGCGTTTCGTGGCCCCGTCGGCAGCTCCACCGAAGGTCCCAGTGGCGCAGTTCGCATGCGTCTCCCCCCACTCAGTAGAGCGTTTCGTGGCCCCGTCGGCAGCTCCACCGAAGGTCCCAGTGGCGCAGTTCGCATGCTTCTCCCCTACCCAATATAGCGTTTCGTGGCCCCATGGGAAGCCCCACCGAAGGTCCCAGTGGCGCAGCCCGCACGCATATCCCACACCCAGTACAGCGCTTCGTGGCCCCATGGGGTGCTTCACCGAAAATCCCAGTGGCGTAGCCCGCGCGCGTCTCCCACATTCAGTACAGCGCTTCATGGCCATATGGGGAACTTCACCGAAGGTCCCAGTGGCGCAGTTCGCCTGCATCTCACCCGCCCAATACAGCGCTTCATGGTCTCATCGGGGGCTCCACCGAAGGTCCCAGTGGCGAGGGGCCTCTACCGAAGGTCCCAGTGGCGCCGTTCGCATGCGTCGCCCCCACCCAGCACAACGTTTCGTGGCCCCAGAGGGAGCTCCACCCAATGTCCCAGTGGCGAAGTTCGTACGCGTTTCCCCCAGCCAGTACAACGCTTCGTGGCCCCATAAGGAGCTCCACGGAAGGTCCCAGTGGCGCAGTTCGCATGCGTGTCCCCCACCCAGCACAGTGCTTCGTGGCCCCATACGGAGCTCCACCGAAGGTCCCAGTGACGCAGTTCGCACGTATTTCCCCCACCCAGTAAAACGCCCCTTGGCCCCATGGAGAATTCCACCGAAGGTCCCAGTGGCGCAGTTCGCATGCGCACCCCCACCCAGAACAGCGCTTTGTGGCCCCATGGCGAGCTCCACCGAAGGCAGTGCGCATGCGTGTCCCGCACCCAGTACAGCGCTTTGTGGCCCCAGAGGGAACTCCACGGAAGACGACATCCACAACTGCGGTACCCACAATTGCATATGGTTGGTTTCCTCGCTAGGCGAACTTTTTAAACGCGCGCCCCCCACGGATTTGTTATTCACAAGCTGACTTTACTACTCTACAACCTCTGTTCTAACACACCCTCCAGTACTCCACATGCCATGTTTCTAACGCCGCGCCCAGCATTCGAACGCACCACCCAGAACTTTACCCATGCACGCCGCTAGCTCGACACCCCACCGTGAGCGTTTCTGTATATTCTCACCAAAAAAAGGGGGACCACTGCGGCTGCACAAGCCCAGATACCTACACACGTGTATGTTTAGAAACATATTCAGAGAGAGAAAGAGAGAGAGAGAGAGAGAGAGAGAGAGAGAGAGAGAAAGAGAGAGAGAGAGAGAGAGAGAGAGAAAGAGAGAGAGAGAGAAAGACAAAGAGAGAGAGAGAGAGAGAGAGAGAGAGAGAAAGAAAAAGAGAGAGAGAGAGAGAGAGAGATAGATAGAGACATAAAGAGAGGGGCAGACGCACAGACCTATGATACATGTGTGTGTGTGTGTAAATGTAGGTGTTGGTACATACGTACATCGGTGTATTCATACATCTTGGTTACACATAACTATAAGTTCCCCTATCCTTACATCTTGAACTATAATGTTCGAACGCTTGTATATGTATACATTTACATATGTATACATTTATATATATATATATATAATATATATATATATATATATATAATTATATAATATCATGTATGTATATTGGTGTATACGTCCACGCACATATAAGTGTGGATATAGGGAAATCGCATACAAATAGTGATACGGAGCAATCTTATAGACAAGAAGCCACGCCGTGCAGAGCTAGCTTCGAACACAGTGCCGGCTTCAGCACACCTGCCCATGAACATCATGCCCTCGCGCTGGCAGCAACCCTCTCCTCCCTTTCCTCTTTCTTTCCCGCCTCCGCCTCCCTAAGGTAGGTTCGTGTCGTTTCGGCGCCGCCGCAGCGAAGGTGCGGGCCTTCAGGATGAAAGGTCCCCGACGCCCAGGGCCCCTCGGCAGAGCCGCGCGGCGACGGAAGTCAGAGCCCACGCTCTCGCGACAGGAGCCGGCCTTGCCCGCCCTGGCCCAAGCTGCGGGCCCGAGAGCAGCCAGGGCTGCGCAGCTCCACCGCTGCCGTGGAAGGAACACCTTTGCAGAAGAAGTTAAAGAACCACTCCGCATGGCTCCCCTCCGCACCCTGGCCTTGCTGTTGAACAGGCGCAGCGTTCCTGGAGAAGCGCGGCATCTCGAACGCCGCACCTGCCGAGGCGGAGGGCCCCGGGGGTAGAGGGGAGAAGGTGGTGTTCTTTCTACCTCGGGCGTTGGTGCTGCAGAGGTTATTCCTTAAACCGCTGCCTCCCTGTGGCTGGGATGGCCCTCCGCGCTCAGACCCGCGGGCGCGCCAGTGCACCGTGCTGCCGACGGCGCCGCGGGGCCGCTCTCGCTGGGGCCGTGCTGCTCGCGGCCGCCGGCGCGCTGGGAGGCGCGGCCTTTGCGAGCCGGGGCAGCCCGGCGGGCGCCGCTGCGCCCCGCAGGGAGGCTCGGGGGCGGCCAAGTGGGGGTGGTGACTAGGGGGGGGAGGCGCTGCTCGTCGTCGTCGTCGTCGTCGTCGTCGTCGTCGTCGTCGTCGTCCGTCGTCGTCGTCGTCGTCGTCGTCGTCGTCGTCGTCGTCGTCGGCGTCGGCGTCGGCGTCGGCGTCGGCGTCGTCGTCGTCGTCGTCGTCGTCGTCTGTCGTCGTCTGTCGTTCGTCGCCGTCGTCGTGCGTCGTCCGTCGGCGTGCGTCGGCGTCCGTCGTCGTCCGTCGTCGTCCGTCGTCGTCGTCGTCGTCGTCGTCGTCGTCGTCGTCGTCGTCGTCGTCGTCGTCGTCGTCGTCGTCGCTGTCCGACACGGGGCATTCCGATCCTTTGGGCGCCTCCCCAGGTGTCGTGGCCCTTCTTCTTGTGCCGGCGCGTGCCATGGCCAGCCCCTCCCACCCCTGGTCGGGGGCTGTTACAGGTGCCCATGGCCCGAGGTGCCCCCAGCTTGTCGTTCCATTCTGGAGCACCAGGGGCTCCCTGGGCCTTGCGAGGGGGTGCTCCTGGAGGCCAGGGGGCAACTTGGGCCAGGGGGCCTTCCAGCAACACCTGACCCTGCGCCGCGCACGTGTGTCGGGCCATGATATGCGAGCGCCGTCGCCGTCATCGTCGTCGTCGTCGGCGGCGGCGGCGGCGTCGTCGTCGTCGTCGTCGTCGTCGTCGTCGCCGTCGAAGTCGTCGTCCGTCGGCGTCGTCGTCGTCTTCGGCGTCGTCGTCGAAGTCGTCGGCGTCGTCGTCGGTGTCGTCGAAGTCGTCGTCGTCGTCGTCCGTCGTCGTCGTCGTCGTCGTCGTCGTCGTCGTCGGCGGCGTCGGCGTCGTCGTCTTCGTCGTCGTCGTCGAGAGGCGCTGGGCGGCGCGGCCGCGGCCCTGCTCGGCGCCGCGGGGCCGCGGGCAGCCCGGGCGGACGCTGCGCCGGAGGAGGGGATCCAGGCTCGGCGGCGAGCGAGAAGGAGGAGAGGAGGAGGAGGAGGAGGGGGAGGAGGAGGAGGAGATGAGGAAGAGGAAGTAGGAGGAGGAGGAGTAGGAGGAGGAGGAGGAGAAAAGGGGAGAGGAGGAAGGGTAGGGAGGAGGAGGGAGGAGGAGGAGGAAAGGATGAGGAGGAGGGGGGAGGAGGGAGGCGGAGGAGGGAGGAGGAGGAGGAGGAGGAAGAGAAGGAGGAGGAGAGGAGGATGATGAGGAGGGAGGAGTAGGGGGGAGGGAGGATTATTACGACTTCACCGATGCAGAACACATGATGGTATTTTATTTGGAAGGGTTTTGGAGTGTTTTAGTTCGTGTAGTGGAGGATCCCTGGTCAGCGGGATTTGTGTGTTTTGTGGGGGTGGGTTAGGTTAGGGAGTCGGTACGAAGTATTCACTTCTTGGTTATTGTCTGAGTTCTTTTATTGTTTTTTAGTCATGAGTAGTAAGGAGTGATGACAAGTAGTGTGTGCAGGATTGCGGTTCCGAAAGCGAAGAGTGCGTGTTTTTCTGTCTTTCTTCTCTGCGGGCCTGTCTTTCGTGTCCTCGGGCCCCAGGGCCCCCGAAGTTTGATCTGGGGTAAAAAGCCGCGTCGGATGGACCACCGGGGAGGGTTCCAGGGACCGATCTTGACCGATATTCGGCGGCGCGCCCAGGGGGAAGTGAGAAGGATGAGGTCTTCAAGGCGGCGGGACTTCTCAGAAGCCCTCGCGACTTCTGAGAGGTCTTTTCGGTGTCTTCGGGGAAAGCTTAAAGCACTTCATAGAAGGCTGGGTGGGGGGGTAGGGGGAGGGGGGAAGGCTTCTTAGAAGCGCTCGCCGCTGACAGGCGGCCGCGAGCCGCGGCAAGTTCGTGCCCTTGATCAGGGAGGGGTACAAGGCGCTCGTCGCCGCGGGCAAGGTCGAGGACGCGTGGGTCGAGGACAAGCTGCCTAAGATGGCCAAGAGCATGGAGATGTGGGCCGGACTGATGCGAACGGACGTGGCGTCGATCGGTGCAGTCGATCAGATGGCCTTCAACAACCTGATGCCCGACAAGACGAGCAAGCGCCTCGTCCAGGAAGCCAAGGATTTCAAGAAGCTTGCCAAGTCCAGAGACTACGACGGAGCCGTGAAGGCGTTCAAGACGTACCTGGATGACCTTGCCACTACCCCTGGCAAGATCGACCTGTGAGCTCCTCGGGTGTTCGATCATGAGGAGGAGGAAGAGGAGGAGGAGGAGGAGGAGGAGGAGGAGGAGGAGGAGGAGGGAGGAGGAGGAGGGAGGAGGAGGAGGAGGAGGAGGAGGAGGAGGAGGAGGAGGAGGAGGAAGGAGGAGGGAAATCAGGAAAGGAAGGAGAGAGGAGGAGGGAGGAGGAGGGGGCCGCCCTACCTAGGCCCTGGAGCCTGCCGGAGGACCGCGCGGGAGCCCCGCCTGAGGCCGTCGAAGACCGCCAAGCAGGCCGCGGGCCTCCCCGAAGAACCGCCGAAGGCCGATGGCCCGCCGCCAGGACATCTCCTGATTTCGTAATAAAAGGGAGGGGGTCTGGACCCTCCAAGACAGCCATTTCAGACCCCCCCCCGTGGGAGAACCCTCCAAAACATCGTCCCCAGACCCCCCCAGGCCCTCCAAGATAGCCTGGAAGAGACCCCCCCCCCGAAATGAGACCCCCTCCCTTTTATTACGAAATCTGGAGTATCCACATCCACCGCTCCGGAGTCGGACGGACATGCGGCTGTGGACATCGAGGAGTTGTGGATGCGGATGCCTTCGGCGGCGAGCGAGGGGGGAAGCGAGAAGGAGAAGGCCTTCTCAGAAGGCTAGGAAGCCTCCCGGCCGTCGGAGAAGTTCTCTGAGGCTTCCCCGAAGACGCCAAACCAAAAACTTCTCACAAGGCGCGAGGGCTTCTGAGAAGTCCCGCGGCCTTCTGAGAGGGCCTTCTCCTTCTCACTCCCCCCCTCGCTCGCCGCCGATATCTGCCCGCCCCTGGGGGGGGGGGGGGGAACTCCCGCGTCCACCGCTGCCCCGGGGACCCAGGGCACGGCTCCAGGATCTGTTGGCGCATGCGTTCCCTGGCGGTGCAGGCTCCGACATGCGACGTCGCAGTTTCTGCTTGACCCGGGGCCCCAGACCTGTCGACCCCTCTCACAGGGACAGCTTTTCACCCCCCGTTCCCTCTGCCGACGGCCTCGGGGCCTAAAGCGGGCCTCCGGAGGCCGAAGTCCCCTAAAGAAGCTCGACGTTTTTTTGTTCTTGTTTTGTTTTGTTTTGTTTTGTCTTCTCTTTCCAACGCGCTAGAGGTCTGGATCCTGCGATGTCCCCAGAGAAGGGGGCTTCTGGAGGCCTCCAGAGGTCCTTGAGGCTTCATGAAAGGCCCCAGAGCGCACAGGCGCCGATCCTCGATCCGACTGTCCATCCTCGATCCTCGATCCTGGAAGCCACGTGGTGCAGGCTGTGCTGTGCAAGCTGCGTGGTGCCATCCACGTGGTGCAAGCTGGCTGTGCCGCGCGAGCTCCAGTCAACCCGCGTAGTAAGGACGGGCAGTCTTCCCAAGGGCACCCTTGCGTCCCTGCCTCCTCGGTCCACCCTTTGCCACTCTCGTCGGCCGCGCCCCGCCCGGAGAGCTCCGAAAGGGGCGTCCAAGGCCCCTGCGTCCTTATCGCGCATCCTCACTACACGGTTTGACTCCTCACTGTGCAAGCTGTGCGTTGCACGCCGTGCGGTGCGGCCACGACGCCGGCCACGACGGCGGCCCCGCGGCGGGGCTTCCCGAGCGCACGCGGCGGCCACGCGCCGGCCGCGGGCGGCCACCCACCGGGCAGCGGGCGACTCCCCGGCACGCCCCGCTTCTGGCGCGGCGGCCCCGCGCGCAGCGGCGGGGCGGAGAGCCACCGGGCGCGCTCTCCACTGCTCGCAGAGTGCCTGCTCGCAAGCGCCCGAGAAGCACGTGCTACCCTCGATGTGATTTCTCGTGTGTCCCCCGCGGCGGGTCCAGGCCATCTGCGAGTAGCCACTCTGCGAGTAGCGGGGCGCGCTCGTCCAGAGAAGGACGAAGAGCAGCAGACGAAGGGCCCGTGGTCGAACGCGTGCAGCCTTTTCAATGCGGAGGCGCGCGCCCCCAGGAAGCGGCCTTTCCTGGGGCGTCGCGGCCGCGCCCCCGGCCTCCGAGGGAGCTGCCCAGGTGGCCCGCGCCGCGCCTGGGCGGCGCCATGCCTCGGCTGCGGAGCGTGGCCCCCCCCCCTGCGGCGAGAGAGGTCCCGGAGGGAAGGTGGCCCGGAGCCGCGGGGGGGTCTCCCCGCGGTGCCTGGGCGCGGCGCCCTCTTCTTCGTCCTCTTCCGCTCCGGCGGCCGCCTCTCCTTCCTCTGCCTCCTTGGTTTCCGCTCCTGCTTCGTCTCTTTCCTTCCTTCCTGCTGCTCCTGCTCGCCTTTCCTCTCCGCCGCTTGCGCTTCGTCTTTCTCCTCCTCCTCTTCCTCTTTCTCTTCCTCTTTCTCTTTCTCGTCGTCCTCCTTTGAAGAGTCAGGAGGAGGAGAAAGAGAAGGGAGAGGATGATGAGGATGAGGGAGAAGAGAGGAAGGCTGGGGGATGTTGGAGGAGAGGGGGGGAAGTAGGAGCACTGAGAACGCAGCTGCTGCTGCTGCTGCTGCTGCTGATGATGATGATGATGATGATGATGATGATGATGATGATGATGATGATGACGATGATGATATTGATGATCTGATGAGGATGAGGATGAGGATGTGGATGAGGATTAGGATGATGATGATGATGATGATGTGGATGAGGAGGAGTAGGGGGAGGAGGAGGAGGAGGAGAAGGAGGAGGAGGAGGAGGAGGAGGAGGAGAAAGAGGAGGAGGAGGAGGAGGAGGAAGAAGAAGAGGAGGTAGACGGCGGAGGACGTTTGGGACCGAGTCCAAGCAGTTGAGCTCACGCGAACTCAGGCGCGTCCCAGCCCGACTCGTTTCCAAGGAGAGTCGGCCCCCGCGCCGAGCCGCCCTTCCCCCGAGCCGGTCGCCCAGGGGAGGCCGGCGTCCGTGAGGCCCTGCGAGTCACAGGCCTGCCCGCGAGGAGCCGAGCCCTGCTGGGCAGGCACGCCGCCAGACGCTTCGGCCTCTCCCTCCTGGGCTCTGGGGTCCTCCCTAGCCGTGGATCCACAACATCCAGTGGGTCCACAACATCCAGCGGATCCACAACGTCAAGCGCTTCGACCAGAGTATGATGCTCGGCGAGAGTCAGGTCTCCAGGGGCCCCGAGGGGCAGGACCTGTAATATCTTTTTCCCTACCTCGGCTCTGCCTAGAAGGGTTCTTACTCTCTTAGCTTAAAGGGGCCGGGCAGTGCAAAGCGCCCCGGGCGGTTCCCCCAGTCCCCTGGGAGCGGTTCCCCCCAGTCCCCTGGGAGCTTTAGCTTTAGCTTTAGCTTTAGCTTTAGCTTAGCTTTAGCTTAGCTTTAGCTTAGCTGTAGCTTAGCTTTAGCTTAGCGTTTCGCTTAGCTTTTCGCTTAGCGTTTAGCTTAGCCTTAGCTTAGCTTTAGCTTAGCTTGAGCTTAGCTTGAGCTTAGCTGTAGCTGAGCTTTAGCTTAGCTTTAGCTTAGCTTTAGCTTAGCTTTAGCTTAGCTTTAGCTTAGCTTTAGCTTAGCTTTAGCTTAGCTTTAGCTTAGCTGTCGCTCAGCTTTAGCTTAGCTTTGGCTTAGCTTTAGCTTAGCTTTAGCTTAGCTTTAGCGTAGCTGTGGCTTAGCTTTAGCTTAGCTTTAGCTTAGCTTCAGCTTAGCTTTAGCTTAGCGTTACTGTTACTACCAATGCTGCTTTCCTAGGGGTTCCAACTCCTAGGTAGGGTCGCACTGGGATAATTTGTTCTAAGATAGGCTACCGCAGCGGATACGGTGCAATGGATCGGACAACCCCGTGGCTCTTGCCTGGGCCACCTCCAGAACAGAAGGTGCCGTACTTGCCTGCTCAATTTCATGTCGACTTCACATCGCATCGGGCATCGATGACAGAACGTGCGAGGAACGCGTGCTGGTTCACAAGGAAAACCGGACTCGCGTGAGCTTCCTAGCCCCCGTCGCCATCGCTTCCAGCATTAGCTTTAGCGAAGCTGCAGGAGCATCTGAAGGGTGAGCCTCAACGGCCTTGCATGACAGACTGTCGTCGTTGCCACCTCCGCTTCCTCCAGACTGTTGTTGGCCGCCCTTGCTGGGCTATTGCCTCGTCATTCCCCAGGAGTTTCGGGCGACGAAGTTCATACATATCCACTGCCTCCTGGGCAGGCCCATCCTGCACCCAGGAGCTGTGTATACGCCCGCCTGGCCCAGCCAGGAGGGCGCAGCGTATACACCACTGCTGGGTTCAGCAGGTGCCCGGCTAGCGAGCAGTGTATACGTGTAGTATATGTATCAGCTCCGTCGCCCTAGAGTTGGTCGATCTGCTTCTGTGCGGCCTGGACGACTTTCCACTGGTCGAAGCTTCCGGCTGCCGCGGGCACATCCTCTTCGAGGCTCCTGGGCTCCCGCCGCCCGAGGGTCCGCGAGCGCGTGCGGCCGCCTGCTTGGCTGTCGTCGCCACCCTCGCCGGGGTGGAATTGCCACAGCCTCGGCACGTGAGCCTGCAGTCGCAGCTGTGGAAGGGCCTGCACCCGCCGCGCGCCCGCAGGGGGGGGGGGAGGGTGCGGCCCTGGAGGAGCAGGGGGGCCCCGTCCACGACTGCTCCAGCAGCGCGCAAGCACGATGCCGCGCTCAAGAGCGCACTTGCAGCCCTCACTCGCTCGAGGGCAGCACGGCTGGAGTGAGGCGGAGGAGTCGGAGTGTCGGAGTCGGAAGTCTCGGCAGCTGGTTCGATGACGTCCATCGAAGGCCGGAGACTCGCTCCACAGCGAGACGATTGCTGCTGGCGGTGCAGTGGCAGGCACGGAGAGAAAGTTTGCGGGACCCCATGGCTTATCAGGCCTCGTTGGCCCGCTTTGGACCAGGGCCGAAAACCCTCGTGGTTTCAAAACGCGAAAAGACCAGGACAGTGGCTTGGGGCACTTTGGCCCATCGCCGCTGCTCGTGGGTAAGGTACGATTCGATTCACAGCTATGCTCATCGTCCTGTGAGTTTACTACTTCATATAGAAAGCACGCTCCCCCACTCTCTGCTCCAGTGCCCACACTCCACCTCCACCCAATTTCCCACACGTGACATCCCGCAGCCTAGTCGCTTCAAAAGCTCGGCTGTTCTAATGCTGTCTGCGATTGCCTGCTCCCTTAGCTGGGTTATGTTGAAGTTGTGCTTCCAGACTTTTCTGTTAGCCGACACTGGCTTACTGTTGTCTACTGTGGCCTCACTGTTGCCTGCTGTTGTGCTTACGAGTGCACCAACCTCGATCGAAGAACGCCCGGCAGCTTCCTCGTCAAGGCCGTCGGTGTGGGGGGCGCCTACGATGACCTGGTCTCCGCTGTTGGTCAGGGCCACGTGCGTCGCCTGGCGGAGGTGGTAGATAGGATGTCCTGCAAATTGGTCGGATGCATGCCCCGATTCTCGCGCTCGCTGTTGATGTTGGCCTCGTTCTATGTTGGCCTCGTTCTCGTCCGTCCATGGGCTAATCGCCAACGCGTTGAACGTCAGGCGTACTTTCCACCGCGGTGGCTGCCCCATCTCGCTGTACCCTTTCTTCACCCTGAATCAAGGCAGGATGTCGCCGAAAGAGCCTTGATGAATGAAGTTTGCCACCATGGCGAAGTGCTCGAGTGTCTCTCGATATGGTGGAGACGTCGATTTCAGGTAGGGCAGCGCCATGAAGAACGCCACGCCGATGTGGAGGTGAGGAGAGCGCATGCTGCCCTGGCCGCCTACCAGTTTCCGCGTAAGTCTTGCCTTCCGCCACGCCCCCGTCCACGGCTGTGTTGCCTCCCCTCACCAGGTAGAAGTCCCAGGTTGCCCGATAGCTGTCGTATCAGCTGCGCGTTCTTCAGGCTCATCTTCTCGATCACGACCAGCTCCCCCCCCTCCCCCAGCTCCTCCAATTTTCTCGATCACCTTGTCCGATCCATTCGATTTGCCACTGCCTCTCTTCCCCGCGCCAGCTCCTCAATGGTACTTCGGTGGTCGCTGCTCTCGCGTCCGTGGCTTGTGCCCGAGACCTCGGCCGAGCTCTTCTGCTCGCTCCTGCTCTCCGCGACACTGCTGGGGCCGCTGGCGTGGGTCCGAGCGTGCTCAAGATGTGCATCAAGCTCGGTATCCTCACGACTGCACGTGCCGCAGTAGTGCACCGTTAGTGTCTGGGACCGCAAGTCGAAGGACGTGGCTCGCGTGGGACATGTGGCTGGGGTACGCTGTGACATTTACGCGCGTGCCTCAGACAAGGTGTTCTGCTCCGGAAGGCCGTCTGGGGCGGAGGAGGAAGGGGGAGGAGGACGTTCTCTCATGCTCTCATTCTCCCACTCTCTCATCCGCTCATTCTCTCATTCTCTCAGTCTCTCATTCTCTCATTCTCTCATTCTCATTTCTTTTCTATCTTTCTTTCTCTCGTTCTCTCTTTCTCTCTCTCTCTCTCTCTGCGTGGCCGAGCCTGCGGGCCGATTTTTCCCGGTGTCTCTGGCAATAGTCTTGTCTTTAGTGTAGGGCTTCGGGCGTGCGACATTTGTGGGCAGCTCACTCCTCCTCCTCCTCCTCCTCCTCCTCCTCCTCCTCCTCCCTCCTCCCTCCTCTCCTTTCCTTCCTCCTCATTGTTCCGCCGCCGCTGCTGCTGCTGCTCCCTTCCCCCCGTTCCTCTCCGCCGCCTCCTCCTCCTCCTCCTCCTCCTCCGCCTCCTCATCCTCCTCATCCTCATCCTCCTCCTCATCCTCATCCTCCTTCCCTCCATCCTTCCCTTCCTTCCTCCCTCCCTCCATTGCGTCCCCCGCCCCGCCTTGCATGTCCAGCACATTTTCAGCCTCCAGCGCGTCGGCGCCCACGGCGTCGGCCACGCCCAGCAGAGGCGGCACGCGGCTGGTCTCTGCCGCAGGCGAAACGTTGGCCGGGCGCATCGCTTCAGCCCGGCGCGCGGCTTCTGCCCCTGCGCTCGAACTCCGCCGCGAGAGCGCCCTTCTCCAGTCGACTCGCGTCCGCTGGGTACGCCACCTCAACCACGGGGAGGCCCCCCCCCCGAACTCCGCCGCGAAAGCGTCCTTCTCCAATCGACTCGCGTCCGCTGGGTGCGCCACCTCGGCCGGGAGGCCCCCCCCCCCCCCCCCCCCAGGTCGGGAGGACCGCCCAGGCAAGCTGCCACGCCACCAGCCGCGGCGACGAGGGAGGCCGCAGCCGCGGACCAGGCGGCCGTCACCCCCGCAGTCCGCGGCCGCGGCGACGGCGCTGGCCACCCAGCGCCTTTTGGGCGCCTCGTGAGACGGACCGAGGGCCGGCGCGGCCGGCGTCGGGCCCGCGGCCGCGGCGGCCGCCACGGCACCTGCAGGGCCAGCGCGCGCTCCACCAGCTGCGCGGGCGGCCGCCGCTCGGCGCTGCCGCCGCCGCGCCGCGGCGGCCTCCCTCCTCCTCCTCCTCCTCCTCCTCCTCCTCCTCCTCCTCCTCCTCTGCTGGACCTCGCGGAGGCCGCGGCCTTGCAGGCCCCTGCTCGCGTCGCGCTCCGACTCCCGCTCCGCCGCCGCCAGTCTCAATTCCTCGATGCTGGCTTGTTGAGGCGGCGAGTCGTTGAGCTTCGCGATGAGGCGTAAGGCGGACAGACACCGAGGGGAACGCTGTGCCTCCCCCTCCTCGTCCTCCTCCTCCTCCTCCTCCTCCTCCATTCCTTCTCCTTGTAGATAACTTCTCCCCGTCGCGCCCCGAGGCCAGTGTCTTAGGGCGGGCCATGCGTTTCGCCTGAGAGTTCTTCACCATGCATATTTCTGAAGCTTAATCGTGACAACAGTTTCACAGATGGAGGGCGGGTCGCTTTCAAACTGTGGCTCTCGCCTTAGCGCCGCGCGTACTCGTTTTCAACATTTGCAAGATTTTCACGGATTGATTGCAAGAGTTTCACGGATTGAGGGCGGATCTTTTTCAAGATGTGGTTCTCGCGTTTGCGCCGCGCACATTCGTTTTCAACATTTGCAAGAGCTTCACGGATTTAGGGCGGGTCGTTTTCAAAATGTGGCTCTCGCCTTAGCGCCGCGCGCATTCGTTTTCAACATTTGCGAGAGTTTCACGGATTGTGGGCGGGTCGTTTTCAAAATGTGGCTCTCGCTTGAGCACCGCGCACATTCGTTTTGAGAATTCACAAGAGTTTTACGGATTGAGGGCGGGTCGTTTTCAAAATGTGGCTCTCGCCTTAGCGCCGTGTACGTTCGTTTTCAACATTTGCAAGAGTTTCACGGATTGAGGGCGGCTCGTTTTCAAAATGTGGCTCTAGCCTTAGCGTCGCGTACATTCGCTTTATAAATTTTCAAGGGTTTCACGGATTCCCCTGAACAGCGTACCAGAAATTGTGTTCTAGAAGGATTTAGGATTATGCGGGCGCAACAAGTTGATTCGCGGTGTTGAAGCCCCCCAAATGGCGTTCAGGCGCGATTCTGGTGCGTCAAGACGCAGCAGTCAGGTTGGTACGCTGCGTTGAAATCCCGAAGACAATGTTTTGGCACGCTTCAGGATCTTCAAACGGTGGACTTCCAACGAGGCAGTTCTCTCAAAAGAAATGAACCGCTGTAGGGGCCTACGAAGAGGGAGCTTGGAGGGAGGGTTCATTCCAACATTCTTGGGTTTACACTGGTCCTCCTCCTCCTCCTCCTCCTCCTCCTCCTCCTCCTCCTCCTCCTCCTCCTCCTCCGCCTGGGGAGGCGGGAGACACGTCGCACTCAGGCAAATTGCACCGGCGACGCCCTGCCGCGCTCGCGGCGTCCACGGTGCCCGCGGCGCCAGCCGTGCCAGCGCCAGCGGCGTCCGCGACGCTTGCGGCGTCCGCGGCGTGGGTGCCGCCCGCGACGCCCGCGGCGCCCGCAGCATCTGCGGCCCAGGCGCCGCCAGGAGCGCGTGCAGCCCAGGCGGCCGCCTGCCGCAGCTGCCGCCGCCGAGCCACGATGCTCGTCATGCAGCGCGGCCCAGCCGCGCCGCCCAGACCTCATTTGCCAACCCTGAGCCCTGACCGCAGTGGAAGGGAAGGGAACCAGGCGATGGCTTGATCCAGACGGCCCCGTACCTTCCTCCTCCGCCCTCCTCCATCCTCGTCCACCCTCCTTCTCCTCCTCGGCCCTCCGTCCTCTTCCTTCTCCACCCTCCTCCTTCTCCTCCTCCTCCTTCTCCTCTTCCTCCTCCTCCTCCTCGTCCTCCTCCTCCTCCTCCTCCTCCTCCTCCTTCTCTTCCTCCTCCTTCTTGTCCCTTGTCCTCCAGCAGGGGGGACTGGGACTGGGATGGAGGGGAGGCAGCAGGAGGGGGTGGGGGGGGGCGGGCGAGGAACGGGAATGGAGGGAGGAGGTGTAAAGGGGGCACGGGGGAGGAGGGCGAGGGAGGAATAAAGGAGAAGGACTCCACCTCTTCCTCCCCTCCCCCACACCCTTCTCCTGCTGCTTCTGCTTCTGCTCCTGCTCCTGCTTGCGACCCCGACACCGTTCCCTCTTTAAGGTGGGTGGCCACCGGGGTCAGGCTTGTGAGGGTGCCGTCCAGTCCGAATGTATCTGTGCATCCCCACGGCCTGCGGGCAACGTCCCCTGACCCAGACAGGAGGGGAGAAGGAAGTTAAACAGTGAAAGCGTCGCAGTTGCGCGGGCGGCCCAGGAGGGGGAAGGAGGTGGCGGGGACGGGGGACGGGGGGCGGTCGTCGTGTCGTCGCTCCTCAGCCTCTATCTGCTCCTCCGCACTCTTATCCTCGTCACCTTGTCCTCACTGGCTCCGCTGCCTCCCCCTCAAGCTAGCCTCCTCCTCCTCCTGCCTCCGGGCGCCTTGGCTCAAGCCGGCCTCGGGGGCTTCGGCGCCCTCGTCGTCCACCTCCTCCTCCTCCTCCCTCCTGCTCCTCCTCCCTCCTCCTCCTCCTACCTCCTCCGCCTTCTCCTCCATCGTCGCTCCTCCTCACTCCTCTCGTCCTCCTCCTCCTCCTCTGCCTCCCTCCTCCTCCTCCTCCTCCTCCTTCCTTTGCTCCTCCTCCTCCTCCCTCCTCCACTTCATCCGCATCTTTCTCCTTCTCCTTCTCCTCTTTGCTCCTCCTCCTCCTCCTCCTTACTTTTCTCCTCCTCCTCCTCCTCATCCTTATCCTTATCCTCCTCTTCCTCCTCTTCCTCGTCCTTACTGCTCGCCGCCCTCAGGCCGGCCGCCTCCGTCAAGGGGCCTTACCTGCATCCTGCCAGAGCAAGCGAGTCCTTGCGGACGTAGGCGCTCGCGATGCGCCAGGCGACCGAAGGTAGCACGGCGATGCTGATCTGCTGCTAGAGGCCAGCAGACAGCGCGGAAGCTCGCGACTCGCCGCCTGCCATGACGGCCAGCATTCGGACAGTCGCCTGCGCGCTTTCGCTTGGGCAAGCACGCATCGCTTGGGCAAGCACGCATGGGGAGATGGTGAGCCCTGCATGGCGCTGCCGCTCGGCCCTCTTCTCCTTCACCACCGCGGCTCCGCCCCGATTGGCCGTTGCCCGGATCCGTAGCATGTCGGCGCGGGCGCCCACGACGGCAGCGCCAATGGCCACGCGCCGGCCATCGTAGGTGAAGACGGCATCCAGCACGTCCTCAGCCTCGTCGTCCACCCGTGTCCTCCAAGGCCTGCGCCCGCAAGCTCTCGAGCCGCTGCTCGCGGAGCGCGCGAGGGTGTCGATGTGCGTCTGGGCGGAGCGCCACAAGGTGTCACGGATCTTGCTGTGGCTTCTGACAACCCTGCCGCCGATCTTGCACCCCTCTGCGTGCACGGGACCTAAAGGTTATCCAGCTGCGCCCCGCAAGCACCCTGGGTGCTGAATTGATGACGATGTGTCTCCGCATGCGCTGGGAAGACTATCTGTTCAACTATGCACAGCAGGTGCCTGCGCAGAGCCATGCGCCAGGCTCCGTCTGCGATTCCTGGCTGCCAGGCTGGGGCATGCACGAGAAGCTGCCTGCTCAGGCGCCGCCTGCTTGCCGCAGCCGTGCGCAAGAGGATTCCTGGACGCCGTCGAGGGTGGTCTCGCGCACGCGGAAGTTCACGGCGTCCATGACCATCCTCTGCAGCATGCGCTTGTTGGGTTCGGCGGTGAAGTTCAGTTTCATGTCGCCGACCAGCGCGGGTACCCAAGTCTTCAGGTCAGCTTTCGCCTTCGCCAGCTCCGCCGCGAGTCCGGAGAAAGCTGCGCACACCCACGCTCTGTGTACAAGGGAGCCCTGGTGCACTGACGCCAGAGGTGGTGGCGCCATCCCGCGTGAAACGCAGCAGACGCCCGTGGCGTGGCCAACCCGAAATCAGCGCCGCCGTCGCGAAGCGACAAGTTGCCAATCGCGATCTGCTCTGGGGTCAGGTGAACGCCAATCAGCTCGGCCAATGCGTCCGCGGCGGCTCTGTCGTAGGTCGCGAATGTTTGTTCACTCTAGAGGCACTAACGGAGCAGGTACTGGGGCGGCCCGAACGTGACGCACTGCAGAATCGCGTCAACGACCTGGCAGCACATCCCGCGCTGTCTTGCGTTCTTGAGAGTAGCAGCCGTTGCGCGCACCAGATCCGCCGCTTTCTACATTCCCTGCTCGGAAGTGCCAAACTCTGCCGCCAAGTCGTCGCGGCCGTGGTGGTAGAGAGTGCAGCTCAGCACGTGGAGGTCGAGCAATGTCGAGCA
>CAUYUJ010000843.1:0-27500 GCA_963575745.1 Prorocentrum cordatum
GGGACTGCCGCGGGAACACACACACCCACGCGCCAGCGGATCGACCTGGTCAGGTCGCAGTTTTGGCAATATCGACTCTAGCGGCGATCAGCTGCGACCCCCGAGGACCAACCTCCAAAGACCCACCCATCTTTCACGGACCTGAGCGGCGATCAGCTGCGACCCCCTGGACCAACCACTTCTCCCATCCCAAGTGTGAGGGGGCCTGAACAAGGTGAGAGGCGGCTTTCCCCCCGCCTCCCACTGCTGGAGCCAGACAGGCGTCCCCCGCTCTTGGCTACGGGGGCCACCGACGTTCCGGCTGACGTTGTTGGTGGCCCCCCCTCCCAGGGCCACCCTCGCCCATCGCTGTTTGGGGCCGCTTTCCCCCCCCTGCGACGGCACGGTGCGGCCCTGGGGGGCCGCGTGGCTCACGGTAGCGGGCTCGGGGCCCGGGTGGCATGCACCTGCGGCGGGCGTGGCCGGACCGGCGTCTGGCGGCCCTCCTGCTTCTCACTGTGCAGCCCCCCCAGGCACACCGCTTCGCGACTGCATCACATCGCCCGCACCAACGCCGCGCGCCCCGCGAGGTATTGCTCAACTTGTGCTCTTGGAGACCCTCTGATCGGGTCCGGCTCGCCTCGCGGCACCACCACTCCAATGCACTCCATCTCTACCTCTTCGCCGGCGATGCTCACCACGCCAGCGGGCTCCCCCACTCCCAGTGGCCGCACCGTGCCGGCACGCGCTGGATGGGCCACAGTCGCACGGCACCCCCCGACACTGTGATGTGGTCTAACTGGGACTGGCTATTGTGTTGAGTGGTTCAGCCTTCAGCGTCAGGCACAGCCCTTCAAGCCCACCTTCAGCCCCCCCCCAGTGCGTTGCACAACGGTCCACGACTGCTCAGCTGGCTTGGCTTACGCAGGTCGTCAGTTTGGAGTCTGGCGCCACATCGGCTCACCCCTGTGGCCATCCCATCTTCACCTTGCACAGTGACCTGCCCACTGAGGTCCGCGGGTCCTGCGCGGGTCTTGCGTTGGCCACTTGAATTCTGGTCATTTTGCACAGCGCACGTGCCCGAGCTTGCAGCGCGCCAGCCAGTTCAGCGTCACCCAGCCTGCAGCTGCCGTCTGAGGGGGCCGGCCGGCGCGCCTGTCCCAGCCAATTAGCCTCGCCCACGGCCCGGACGTTGCCTTCGCCGCCTGACCCTTGTCTCGCGGCCGCGACCCAAAAAAAATCCCCGCCAGCCCATCCTAAAACAGCCGTTCTGTGAATGAGCATCGATGGTTGGTATTCGTCGGTCACCGTGGGGAGAAGAGGGATACAGGTCTTTGGGGCCATCTTGGAGGACGTCGGTCAACGAAGGGGGGGTCCTCAATTACGCCCCCCCCCCCCCATCAGGAGCACCTAAAATCGCCTCCTGGACCCATCTTTGACCGTTCTTGGAGCGCTATTGGGCACTCTTGGGACCGTCTTGGGGCTCTCCTGGTCCCTTATTGGACCCCTGTAAGGCCACATTGGAGCGACGTCGAGGCCTCGGATGGGCATCGGAAGCGCAAAAGCGATAACGCCAAAAATATTGATTTTCCGAATGGTTTTGAAGCATGTTGGCCTGGTCGGGGCGTCATTGGGGAGATCTGTTGGCCAGTTAGGCCCGTCTTGGAGCGGTCTTGGAGCGTCTTGGAGCATCTTCGGAGCAATATCGAGGCATCTCGCGCTATCTTGCGCCATCTTCGACGCTATCTCGGGCTGCCCCGAGACCCTCATGGAACCATCTTGGGCCACCTTGGACGCTCTAACTACCCGCGGCCCCCCCGTCCAGGTCCAGGGGAAGGCGCCGGGGAAGGGGTGAACCCCTCCCCGCAGGGGAAGAGGGAGGGGCGGAAGAGGAAACGCCCTAAACCACCGACGCCCAGAGGGCCGGTGGGATTCACGCATGGCGCGTTTTGTTGAACGAAATACGCGAACGCAGCGCGCGACGGCATGCGCGGCACGCGTTCGCACGATCGCGCCCAACGGACACCCTGACTGAAAATCGCCGCGCCCCTGCGCGCTCGACGCACCCACCAGCCTGAGTCAGAAGACGACGTTAACTCAGCAGAACACGCACGACAACCCACATCAGCGAGATGGCTCGAGCGAAACCTGCGCGGACAGCGCGATGCCTCGGGCCAGCGAAGGCCCGGCGTGGTTTGAAAAAGACCCAGGGGGGCAACGAAAAGGCACAAAGAGTTAACCTGAGTCGAACATCTGAAACGGCCGTCTCCCGGACGCCCCCTTGGACGTCCCCAGAGCCAGCCAGAGCGGGACATCTGAATTGGCCGCTTCGACTGTTCCACCCTGGATTGCCCGCGCGGCCCACTGGAGCCCCTTCCGGGTCTCTTCCGAGGCCATCTGGAAGTCCCCAGGAGCCCCTGGGGAGGGCTCAAAGGGCGTTCAGACAGCCTCAAAAGCCAACCTGGGTGGGGAGATTTTCAATGGCCTGCTCAGATGCTCCATCGCGGCTTGCTCTCGGGGCTGCTTCGGGGCCCTCTTGGACCAACCTCGAAGTCTCCGGGGGCCCTTTCAGACTAGCCCATGAAAGCCCCAAGCGGGCCACAAGAGCCAATCAAAGTGGAGAAATTCTGAAACTGCCCCCATCCGGCACTTCATTTCGGCTCGCTCGCAGTGCTCTCTGAGACCTTTCCCGGGCCCTTCCATCGCCATCTGGAGATCCGAAATAACAAAAAAAAAAAAAAAAACTTCAATGAGGCTTGGAAGATGGCATCAAAAGGGCCCGAAGATCAAACCAAGAGAAAACCATATGATAATCCGAAGCCACTAAAAGTTTCAAATGTTCCACGTCTGCCCAAGGCGTCCAACTTCGCAAGGACTACCTCCAACAAGACTGAAAACACGATTTGGGGAGCCATGTGAAACGCACTGCGTCTTGAGAAACGCACAGGGTGCAACGCGCTCCGCAGGCGAATCGGGGCAGTCCATGACGTATCCCAAAAATCCGCCGATCCGGCGTGTGAGTTTCTGAGAGCGTGGGCTTGAGCTCGCTCAAGCTTCGCTCTGCGGGGGGGGGGGACCTCATTTCCGACCTAATTCGTGCCGTTACGCAGGGGGGGGGGGGGACCACATTTCCGCCCTAATTCAGAGCTTCGCAGGGGGTGGGGGGGGACCCATTTCCGACCAATTCGTCTTCGCACCCCCCCCCTCCAGAGCGGACCCCCCCCCCTGCAGAGCGCCCTCCCCCCCCTCCTCCTGCAGCCCAGCCCCCCCTATCCCCCCTGCAGAGCGGACCTCCCCCTCCCCTGCACCCCCCCCCCTGCAGAGCAGACCCTCTCCCCCCCTCCCCTGCACCCCTTCCCCTGCAGAGCAGACCCCCCCCTTGCAGTAGGCGGACTCCCCCTGCAGCCCCCCCCCCCTAGCAGAGCGACCCCCCACGCCTCCTCTTCACTCCCCCTCCTCAGAGCAGCCCCCCCGCAGCCCCCCCGCCCCGCAGCCCACCCCCAACCCCCGCAGCCGCCCCCCCCGCCCCGGACCCCCCCCCCCAGCCCAGCTCCCCCCCCCTGCAGAGCGGACCCCCCCCCCGTGCAGCCCCGCCCCCTGCAGAGCGGCCCCACCCCCTCCCCCTCCACCCCCCCCTCCTGCAGAGCAGACCCCCCCTCCTGCAGCCCCCCCCCCCCTGCAGAGCGGACCCCCCCTCTCCCCTGCAGCCCCTCCCTCTGCCGAGCGGACCCCCCCTGCAGAGCAGACCCCCCCCCTGCAACCCAGCTCCCCCCCCGTCGTCGTCGTCGTCGTCGTCGTCGTCGTCGTCGTCGTCGTCGTCGTCGTCGTCGTCGTCGTCGTCGTCGTCGTCGTCGTCGTCGTCGTCGTCGTCGTCGTCGTCGTCGTCGTCGTCGTCGTCGTCGTCGTCGTCGTCGTCGTCGTCGTCGTCGTCGTCGTCGTCGTCGTCGTCGTCGTCGTCGTCGTCGTCGTCTCGCGTCATCGTCGTCGTCGTCGCTCGCGTCGCCGTCGTCTTCATCGCCGTCGTCGTCGTCGTCGTCGTCGTCGTCGTGGTCGTTGTCGTCGTCGCTCTCGTCGTCGTCGTCGTCGACGTATTCGTTTTCGTCGTCGTTTTCGTCTTCCTCGTCGTCGTTCATTTCCACAGGCACCCGGAGCGCCCCGGATCGGCGGCACTGGCCGGAGGCCACTACAATAGATATACCAGACGGCTAGACCACGGCAGCATTGATATGTTGATTCTCTGAAGCGCGAGCGAAACACTGCGCCAATGACTCGTTCACATCAGACACTGCACCGCGCAACACATTCAACTGCTTTCTCTGGGTCGCGACAGCGACTCGCCAGCGGCTTGTTCGTGCTTTTTCAAGCCAAACACTCAACCGCAAATGTCACGTGCTTGCACAGAAACGGCCTGCCGATGCGTTAAACTGCCGGCGGCCTCGGCGGCTCTCGCCAGCGTAGGTCTGAGGCCCTACATGGGGGCGCAACACATTGAGAAATCGCACCAGACTGGCCAAAAGACCGACGCCTGTCGCGAGCCAATGATTCACGCATCGCATCCCGGGTCTGTCGAGCATGCTGCGTCAAGCGGGCCTCGATGGAAACTGCGCAATGCGATCGCGCGGGCGGCAATCCCAAGAACGACGCTCTGGACAATCGGCCCACCAGCTGGGGAAATCGCAAAAGCAACACTCAAGTTCAGCAGCGGCGTGGCCAGGTACACCTTTTTGGGGGGTGGCCTCGTCGACCACCCAGCCAGACGACAGCAGCGCGCAAGCGTAGCGAAACAGGCCTGCAGGGCCCAGCGGGCAAGAACACAAGCAAACGCACGCGCGAACTGCCGTCTCGGGTTCAAGCCCGAGGACCCCCCCAGGCTAATAAGGCTAATCCAACCGACCCAATGCGCATGAGGGAGGCCCACTCGAATGCGGAATGCGGCCTCAAGGCACCGAATAACTAGCGCTCATAAAAGCCCCCGGGAACTCTGAGCTGCCTCCGAGAAGCCCAGAGGAGCTCCGAAGGCCCCGCAGCCCCCAGTTTGACCTCCGAGAAAACCCCGAGAGATCCCCACTGGCATCCTCGGGGCGGAATCCTCAAAACCGGGGCGGGCGGACCAGGCGACGCCCCGCGAGCGTCCTGCGTCCTGGGAGTCCCGGGAGCGCCCCAGGGATCTCTTGGGCATATGCGAGGGGCGCTCTGACCCCAGGGAGGCGGGCGGGCCCAAAAACTCGATGCTGGATCGACGGTCGCGCCCCCCCTGGCCGCCCGCTCACTGCGTCTGGGCCCCTGGCGCGCCCCAGCAGCGCGCGCTTTGATGTGTCGTAGAGCGCGCGAAGGGGGGCGCGCAAACCATGGATTTCCGGGCAATCCACATGGGCGGCTCGCATCCCCCCGCCTCGCAGACGCGGCCGACGGGGCCCGTCGCGGTGGCGAGAGGTTCAGCGGGGAAGCGAAGGCCCCGGCTAAACTTGAGCTGCTCCCGGGACGAAGTTGCCATCTCCGCGGCTGATAATCCGCGTCGCGATGTTGCTTTGGATTCTCCGACTATTCCAGCCCATGTAGGAAGGCACCAACTATACACCAACACCGATCCTGGCCAGGATCACCCTGGGCCCAGGATCGGTGCATACGCCCTCCTGCCTTGCGCAAGAAGGCATATACAGCGATCCTGGGCCCAGGGTGATCCTGGGCCAGGATCGGTGTTGGCGCATAGTTGGTGCCCTCCGATTTGGATTCTCCGACTATTCCAGCCCACGCGCAAGTCACGCGGCATCCATGGATCATCGCGCAACAAGACCTGGTCGACAGAGGAAGAGATGCGGTTTCTGAATCACACTGGCTCGAGACAGCAGTCGACCGCAGGCGAGGGCGCGCGACGCGCAAAGCAAGTTGCCGCGCGCACACGCGCGACACCGAATGCGCATTGTTGCAAGCCGCCCGGGCTAGCGGCCATTCGACGCAACGTCGGGTCGCCTCGGCGCAAGCTCTCCGGTTGAGAATGTCGCGCGATGATGATTTCGGTCACCCGTCGAAAACTAATCGTTGGCGCGTCGCTGTCGCGCCAAAGAAAACGAGCGAGCGCGCGACATGTCCACGCGTCTGGCGTCGACGAATCACTGGCGCATTGCCCATTGCATTAACTTGAATCAGTGACGCTCTGAGCCGCCACGCCTCTGGACCGCCCCCAAAAGCTCGTCTGTCGAAGCGCTCTCGCCATGACATTGTTCCCCAAGAAATGATTTCACTGAGCGGGTCCGCGCGGCAAGTCGCGCCCTGTGCATGGGCGAGAATGGGGCATCTGACGACTGCTTCAAATACTCCTGTATTGTTTACGCTCTGCGCCGTTTTGGAGCCCTCTTCCAGGGCCCCCTTGAATCCTCCTCGGGGCCTCAATGTTGCCCAGCAGGGCCAGATAAGAAAACGCTCGAACAGACCCGGGCCGCCCCAGGGCCCGTCGAAGACCCCCCGGGCAAGGCGGTTTCAAGGGGGCCCGAAGACGGCCCCGAGAGCGACCCGCAATGGAGCATTTGAAACGGCCGTTTCAAATGCTTCGCTACGGTCGGATCTGGGGGGCGTCTTAAAACTTCTCGATGCCTCTCCGAAGCCTCCGAGGGACTTCTAGACGGCCGCGACAGGAGCCTGAAAGGGCCCCAGCGGGCCCCGTCAACGAGTCAGCTCCAGAAACGACCAGCTCAAATTCACAACTCCGGTTGGCCGCGGGGCCGCCGCGAGAACCCCCGAGGCGCCTCCGACGCTTTCGGGGGGCCCGAGATGGCCCCGAAGGGCCCTGGGGGGGTGCCGAGAACGAGCCAGAGTGGAGCATCTGAGACAGCCGCTTCAGGCGCAACACTCTGGCTGACTCTTCGGGCAAACTCAGGGCCCCCCACGGGCCCCTTCTGAAGCCGCGCTGGGCCCGCGGCCCGGGACGTCGCGGCGCCGGCACATGCTCCGCTCGCGCAACTGGTCCGGATTCTCTCAGGCGCAATTTTGGATCGGCGTTTCCGCCCGATTCGAGCCGGGGGGGGGGCGTCGCGCGCGCATTCGCGCGGCAGTCTGCCGGTTGGGCATGATCATGCGAACGCGCACTGTGCATGCAAATTCTCGCGCGTCGAATGCGCGACATTCGCTAGGGCCGCCACTAGCGCGCGAGGCGCGCAGCGCAGTCGCCGCGCGCCGCGCCCCACGCATAAAGGCGCGCGTCTACTGGCGGCCCAAGATAACTCCACAAGTTCTAAATGTTCTTCTTCAAACCATCGCAAGCCACAACGCGAACTTCTGATCATTGATATTCGAGCGAATTCCTTCGCCCTGTTAATCAGTTTTCCGTATTATGGTCTGAGTGCCCCCTCTCATCCTCATTCGCGAACCCCCGACATATCGGCGCACCCCATGCCCTGCGCGCCGAAACAAGCACCGCGGGTAGGACTCCAACAGAAGCAAATTTGATCACGACCCCAGCAAGAAGAGCAGCGCATGCGCGTTTCCAGCAGAGACACATCGTGTCGGCGTCAGTCTGCGAAATCAGGGCGGCCAGTTGTCCCCAAGCAGTTTTCCGAAGAGGGGTCGCGGGTCGCGGAGGGCGACGGGCGCGGGGAGGGGGGAGGCGCGGAGGAGGCTCGCGGACGCGCGGCGTCGAAGGCGGCTGGGCCGAGCATGCGACGTGCACCGCGTTGACGAGGGTTCTCGAATAGACGATGCGCAAGCACGAATTGCCGATCTTCTCGGCCACGCGGGTCGACTAGGCGCCCCGCGCCCCGGGGCAACAATGAATGGGCCCACGCGCGTGGAAATAGCTGGCAGCCGAAAGATGGGGGCAATGCACAGGGCGGGGCGGGGGGCAGCTCGGTGTCGAAGCGCGGACAGAAGCCGAGGTCAAGGGCGCGCCGCAGCGAAACAGAGTGGGCCGAACAGGGGGGAGAGAGCCCGGCGATAAGACGGCGCGGAAACCAAAGGGCATGGGCGGCGGGGCAGCCGCGGAGGAGCGCGACGCGAGAAGAAGAAAGGGCGACGAGGCGAGAGAGACCGACGGCCCACGGAGAAGCGAGGACCCCGGATCCCAAAACGCGCGGGCTGGGGATCGAAGGCCGCGGGGCCTGGAGGGGGGGGGCCGTCGAGGAAACCCTGCGAGCCAAATCCAGGGCCGACTCCTGCTCGCGACCTGGAGGGCGCGCCCGCCAGGTGCTTGTAGGCGCGAAGAGCGGAGAGCTCAGGGCCCTTGGGGCAAGTCTCATTGGGGGCCACGGGGACAGCCCATCCTGTTCAGTCCAGACCCGTTTGCTCGCCGTCCTGAATCCTGGGCCGCGGGGGATCTTCGCGCGGGCGGAGGTCCACCTCGAGGCCCGCCGGCGCAAAAATATTAGACGCCATGGACATGATATACTCCAGATCTCGTAATAAAAGGGAGGGGGTCTGGACCCTCCAAGACAAGCCATTTCAGACCCCCCCCCGTGGGAGAACCCTCCAAAACGTCGTCCCCAGATCCCCCCAGGCCCTTCAAGATAGCCTGGAGGAGACCCCCCCCGAAATGAGACCCCCCTCCCTTTATTACGAAATCTGGAGTATCCGCCCCCGCCGCTAGCTCAGAGGCAGCCCCCCAGACGCTGAACAGGCGATCGTCGCCGCGCCGGGCACCGTCGATCTCGATCGCTGCGCCACCAGAAAGAAGGGAGCCGAACGCGGGGCGCCGAGCGGTCGGAAAAATTCCGCGCAAAAGCCACCAGCCTGGAACTGCGCCCGGGTCTTGGTAGCGCATTTCAGGACAATGAGCAGGACGAGCTGCGCTGCCAGATCGCTGCCTAAGCGCGCGCCCGCGGTCGCGGCCGCTGTTTTGCCCGCTCTTCTGCGCGGTCGCCCATGCCCGCGCTGGAGTCTCGGCGGGCACGCGGCGAATGTGCGCTGAAACAACAAGGCCCGAGTCAAGTCGGCCCGCCCAGCTCCTCCACCGAAAACGCAGTGGCCTTTGAAGGGGGGGGGAGGGGCCTGATGCCTGGAAGGGCTGCGCGATATCCGATAGCCAGAGATGGTCGTCTCACTGCCGAGTCGGGCGAGGACTTCTCCCATCGCACGATATGGAAGGCAGCCCCGAGATCAACGAAAAGAATGGCCATGGACGGCGCCATGCAAGGCGAGGGCCGCCA
This sequence comes from Prorocentrum cordatum, assembly GCA_963575745.1. Classification (NCBI taxonomy): domain Eukaryota; class Dinophyceae; order Prorocentrales; family Prorocentraceae; genus Prorocentrum; species Prorocentrum cordatum. The sequence continues at coordinate 9,114 of CAUYUJ010000843.1, forward strand.
CATCAACCCAACCGCACGCGCGGCTTCCACGGCCGAGCGCTCCTCCACACTCTGGGGACTCCTCCTCCTCCCCCTCCTCATCCTCATCCTCCTCCTCTTCCTCCTCCTCCTTCCTCTCCCCCTCCTCCCCCTCAGAATAATCTGTAGTTTGCGCGCCGCCAGCGCGCGAGCTCTCCTGCCTACCTGCGGCCAACCGCTATCGATCGGCATGATGGGCGCGCGCGGAGCTCCGCGGCCCGCGCGCAGGTCGCGGAACGTCGAGCGCTTCCACTGCAACGGATCGTGGACGAGCGGCATGCACTTTAGCGGGGGGGGCAGCGGGCGCGGGTCCCCCGCGGGGACAGGACTTCCGAAAGGCTCCAGTGACCCCGTCGACCCCATTAGCGCGCGTGGCTGAGGCCCGATGTAATCGTTGTCTCAACTCCGCGAGCGGCTGAATTGCAAGCGCAGCTTCGCCCGCTATTGATTCCAAGCGCACCCGCGACTCCAGCAAGAATTCTGGGACATGAAAGACAGCATCCGAAGCCCCAATGCTTGTTCCGATAAAGTGTTCCAACCATGTGTCTATGACATCACTATATGGGCGGGAGTTGGCTCGTCGCTATCAAGCAGCACTTGAGGCGTATTGAAATGGTGGTTTCCCATGGGGCTGCAGGGATTGTTTCTTCTCTCCGTTCCTGCTCCCCCCATATTCCCTCTCTGGCCCGACCGGAACTGGATAATGTATGAGGCGGATGTCGTGTGAGTGAGTTTCAGTGAAAGTCCTCACTGCGTCGCAGCTCAGAGTGCCTGAGCCTCCAACGCCGACGAGGAGGAGGAGGAGGAGGAGGAGGAGGAGGAGGAGGAGGAGGAGGAGGAGGAGGAGGAGGAGGAGAGGGAGGAGTAGGAGGAGAGGGAGGATGAGGAGGAGAGAAAGGAGGAGGAAGAGGAGGAGGAGGAGGACTGGGAGGAGGAGGGAAATGAGGAGGAGGAGGAGGAGGAGAGGAGGAGGAGGAGGACGAGGACGAGGACGAGGGAGGAGGAGGAGGAGGAGGAGGAGGAGGAGGAGGAGGAGGAGAGAAAGGAGGAGGAGGAGGAGGCGAGGAGGAGGAGGAGGAGGAGGAGGAGGAGGAGGGAGGAAGAGGAGGACGACGAGGAGGAGGAGGAGGACGGGGAGGAGGAGGAACAGAAGAAGCAGCAACAGCTGCAGCAGCAGGAGCAGGAGCGGCAGGAGCGAGAGGAGCCGAGGGGCCGGGGGACGGCGGGGGAGGGGAGTGGAGCGGGGCAACCACGACGAAGAAGCACGCGGATCCAGAGGAGCTCAAAATACACATGAATCCGCCGGCCCCCTTGTGGGGCCACCAGGCTGTAGGCCGGAGGTTCGCAGTTTCCTGCAAAAAATATAACCCCTCACGCAGATCGGCGGGGTCAGTGTCTAAAAACACATGGGATTTGGCACATTTCTGAAATTCGGTGGCACCCCTCACGCAGATCGGCAGGGTCAGGGTCCAAAAACATACAAGATTTGCCTCATTTCTGAAATTCGGCGGCACCCCTCATGCAGATCGGCGGCGTCAGGGTCCAAAAACAAACAAGATTTGCCACATTTCTAAATTCGGTGGCACCCCTCATGCAGATCGGCGGCGTCAGGGCCCAAAAACAAACACGATTTGCCACATTTCTGAAATTCGGTGGCACCCCTCATGCAGATCGGCGGGGTCAGGGTCCAAAAACAAACAAGATTTGCCACAGCTCTAAATTCGGTGGCACCCCTCATGCAGATCGGCGGCGTCAGGGTCCAAAAACAAACAAGATTTGCCACATTTCTAAATTCGGCGGCACCCCTCACGCAGATCGGCGGCGTCAAGGTCCAAAAACACAAAGGGATTTGCCACATGTCTGAAATCCGGTGGCACCCCTCACGCAGATCCGTAGGGTCAGGGTCGAAAAACAAGCAGGTCCCGACACTGCTTCATGGCAAAGACAACCATGCGCAGAGCATCTCCGCCCACTCGGGTGAAGGATTCTCGACGAGGCGAGCCAGCCGTCACACCGCGCGCGCAATGCCGCCCACGCCCACGAACAAGGGCAGCGCTTGAGGAGGAGAACGACGTCGTCCCACTCGACCTCCTCGAGCAGCTCAAGCCGAAGATGACTTCGCTCGTCCGTGGCCCATTCTCCGAGAGAGGGGGCCGGCGGCAGGGGGCGAGGCCCTCACGGATAACAAGATTCCCCACATGTTCCCATATTTTCTGGGTGTTTGTTTTCCCCCCCATTTCCTATATTTTCCCACATTTCCTGGGAATCGATGATTAATTGTGTCTGTGTTTTTTCTCCCCTCCTGAAGAGTGGCCCGCGCTGGGCTGAGAGCGCCATGCCAAGCGACGGGAGCAAATCGCCGATCGCAGCACAAGGCCCTCGCCGCAGCGGGAACGACACTCTTAAGCACCGAACCTGCCACGAATCAAACAGAAATATGAAACCTGTAGACCAACAAAGACAGAACGGAAACAGCGGGAAATGTTCAGCACGCAGTCGGGGGGAAGGAGGAGAGTAGTAGTGGTCATGGTGAGCAAGTGTGGGGGCAGAGTAGGGGAAAGAGGAAAGGTAGGATGGGCGGGGAGGAGGAGGGTTACAGAAGGAGGATCGGGGCTCTTCAGCACCTTCCAGATTTACTGTGTGCGGCCCGCGGGGTGGCAGCTTTGACTCAAAGTCTCAGCTTATGGGGGGACACGCCCTGGGTTCCTCAGGTAACCCTCCCAACGATCCTCGAGAACGTCCAGCTCTTAATGCAATGGGGCTCAAATCAAATGCAAGTGCGATATGCTGTGGTAAAACACGTTGCAGCACAACACGATGAACACACTGTACATAATTGGCGCGTAATGCAACCCAGCGATACGCATTGCAAAACAACTCACGCAACGATATGCAATGCAATTTCACACGTCTCAAAGTAGCGCAACGCGTTGCAACGCAATGACGTACCAAGCACTCCATGAAACAACTCAAAGAAAACTAAAACAAAACACTACCGTGACGTGACCAACGGGCCAGAGGCGTGCTAAACTCTCGGGTCACTAATGAATTGTATATCTAATTCGCATGCGCGTGGTAACCCCTGGGGTTTCTCGGACGAAAGGTAACCCGGCAAGGTCCTGGCAGGTCAGGGTCATGGATGCCAGAACTTCCAGGAGCGATTTTCGGGGCCCTCAAGATCGTCTGTGGAGCGCTCCAAAGGGGCCCCACCGAGCCTGAAGACGCGCAAGAGTCGCAATCACTAGGTGGTAAGCCTCAAGAGGGCCCGATAACAAGCCCAAGAGGTCTCAAGGTAGCTCCAAGATAGTCCTGGATAAGCCCTCGAGGGCCCTCAGAGGCCTAATTTTTCACATAGCCCCGAGAAGCAGCAATTTCCATTGCGTCCAAGACGGCGCGAGAGGCACCTAAGATCGCCCCAAGGCGGCCCAGGAGGCTCCCAAAAGAGCTCCGAGAGGCTCCCAAGAAACCCTTCACATGCCCCAGGAAGCCCCACGAGGCCCCCAAAAACACCCCTGGAGGCCCCACGCTCCCAGGATGCCCTGAAGACGCCCCCAAGAGGCCTCCTAGAAGCCCCCACGAGGCCCCAAGAGGTCTCGAGGGGGGGCCCGACAGACCCCGAGAGGCCTCCAAGAGGCCCCAAGAGGCCCCAAGATCGGGGGGACCGAAATGGGTACGGAAACAATGGGTGCAAAGCCCAACAGAAGTTGCTGTCCATTATGAACAGGATTCGCTGTCGGCGTCGCAGCCGTTGCTGTTCAATTGAGACACAAGCTCGCCTGGCAAAAAGCGGCCGCTGACGTTTTTTTTTTTGACCCATAGTGGCTCAGGAGGCTCCAGGGGGTCCCAGTTGAAGGCGGTCGACTCCTTGGTCGAGCAGTCCGAGGAGACCGTGGCGAGAGGGGGGGCCCACTGTCCGTAGGGAGCGCCTGCCTGCCGAATGGCAAGCAGGACAAGAGACAGCCGCGTTCCCCCACGCGGAGCCCCCACCCTCGCCATCTGTCGGGCCCAGTCGCGGGAGTCGCGCCAGGCCTCTGAAAAGAAGAGAAGGCCAGCGGGGGGGACACGGAGCTACTCCGCGATGCCCCACCCCGCAAGGGCCAGGTGGCACTCTCGACCAGCCCACATCTCCATCTGCAGACGGCCCCAGAGCTGGCGGCAGGCCTTGCGACGACGGGCCTGCACCCGCAGACGCGCCTCGAAGTTTTGCTGGGGCGAGCCAGGGAGACGCAGACGGAAGGCTGAGTGTGCGCACAGAAATGCATCACATAGCATAGCAGCCAAGAGGCTGGCGTCGGGCCCCAACCCGTGAGACAGAAGAAGGGAGGCTAGCCAGGGCGAGCCCTCAGAAATCGTTGGAGCCCAAGGACCCATCCAAGATAAGAATAATCGATGAAGCCGAGGACAATGAAGGTAGTGTTTCATGTCATCTAGGTCAGAGTCGGGGGCCTCGGAGTTCACGCATCCCAAGAGACAACCACGAGGAAGGGAATGGAAACGAGAGCTCGTGCAGACACAACGGGAAAGGATACGAATCACGGACAGAGGGATGTACATGCTGCACCTGGTCGCAAGAGGCTTGAGACGATGAAGGACGAAGGTGAGGGAGTCCAGGGAGGTGCCAGGGATCCAGTTGTTCACCCTCCTGAGGAGCGCCAAGATAGGGGGGTCGGCGGGAATGAAATACTGCTTAAACTTTTCTTGGTACTGCTTCTGAATATCCTTACGCTCAAACAAGATCTCCAATTTTTTCTGGTCGGCCCATTCCTTAAACGAGAAGAGCTTGGCGGCAAAGGGGGTGGTGTTCCAACCTGTGATCTGTCTCGCAATGCACCAGTCGTCATCGGCGAAAGTACTGTCATAGAACTGGCGCAGCCTCGGGAATTCGCCGCATCTGGCGATGCAACGGGCTCTGGAAGAGGCGGCGACAAGTGTGATGTGAGGGAACTCAATGGGGGGGCCGAGCTGGGTGAGGTTGCAACACATGTCATTTGATAGGGCGTTATTCGGGCCTGCAGTCAACAAACGCACGCAGGCCTGGTATGTCTTGATGAGCGGGGTAGAGGGCGCATGCACCTGCGACATAAAGTACAGCAGCGATACACAGTAAGCTTTAAACAACGCGATCGACTGGGCAAGACCCAAACCAAGGTCCCTGATCTCCCTCGTCCTCTTCCGAAGCTTGATGATGTTTTCCTCCCAGGTAACCTTTTCCGCCCACATCCCAATCCAGACACCTCGGTATTTCAAACGGACCGCGATCTCTAGGAGCTCCAGCTGGTGGCCTAGGTCCGAGAGGAGGTCCTGGAGGGGCTCCTTGAGGTGGGGGCAGGCGAGGAGGACCTGACACTTGGGGAGGTTGAGGGCAAGGCCAATTGCAGGCTGTAAGCTCCGTAGGCACTCGAATAGGGGGCCAATCCCATCAAATAGACACCGTAGGCCAAAACAGAAATCATCAGCATATGCAAGGGAGAGCTCAATGTGGTCGGGCAGGCGCCAGGCCAGCCACGCAAGTACAGGCTCCACCGCAAGAGTGAACAAAAGCATAGAGCTGGGGTCGCCCTGACGAACGCCTCGTTCAATGGCAAAGCTGTCCCATGGCCGACCGAAAAGCGAGATCGTGGCAGTGTTATTGTCATAGAGTTCCTTGAAGAAGTGGACCACGGCACCAGGGACCTTCATTTTCTCCAGGACGCGGAGGACCCAGGGGACAAAGATCGAGGGGAAAGCAGACACAAAGTCTGTTAGGACCAAACCAGACGTGTACCGATCTTTAATGTGCTTCTGAAGGATGAACAACCCAGCTTCGATAACATTCACAATCATGTCCCGTCCCCTGAAACATTGTTGCGGGGACCGTAACAGGTTCGATAACGCAACCTTCTTGGATAAAGTCCAAGTCATAGCAGAAGAGAGAAGCTTGCAATCGGTGTTCGTCATGCTAAGCGGACGCGTGACCTGCGGCTTCCTAAAGACACCCTCCCCGACCTCCTGTCCAGTGATTTTCTTAGGGAGGAAAATCATGATGGCATTTTTCATGTCGATGGGGAGGTTCGAGGTCGGGTGAGCGAACAGGCGGCAATAGCAGTCGTACAGGGCGTTCTTGGCAGCGGGTACCTTCCAGGCAGAGTAGGGAATGCCATCCTCCCCAGGCATGCTGTCCATCTTACGGCGTACCAAGACATCCCACTCCACCTCTCCCAGTATCCATCCCTCCTCCTGAAGCTCGTTAAAAGTGGCGTTGGCAGGGACAGAAAGCGGCTGGATGAAACGCGAGAGCTCAGGCCAAAGCGAGGTGTCCACCTCGGGTGCGGCAAAGACCTCCTCCCAGTGCTGCAGAAGAGAGTCAGCAGCTTCGGCCTCTGAGGAACTCGGGGTGTCCGCTTCCGAGAGGGTGCCCTGGAGCCAGGTGCGACGCTTCATTTTCCTCCAAAGCTCTTTACGGTTGTTGGCCTTTTTGCGGGCGCTGACAAGGACCTCCTCAGGGATATTCGCAGCACCTGCCTCGAGCTCACGCTCTTCTTCTGCAAGCAAAGAGATGTGCAGGTTCTGAGCATGCTGACAGAGGGCGAGAATGCGGGCATCGTGAAGATCAGGGGATGGAAAATGAGCGGCAAGAGCGGGATAAGCGCGAACAGCGAGACGCACGCGTAGCTCGTCATGAGCGCGCCACGCACGGAGGGCTTGGAGGGTCCTGAAATGCTTTGCCTCCGTCGTCTCCGCTGGCTGGGCTGCGAGCTGCGACCGAACCTCTTCAGCAACTTCAAACATCAGATCCTTGACGCGGCCAAGGCGGTCCCAGGGATCCAGGCCCAGGTCAAAGAGGGCGGAAATCGCTGGTTCCAGGATGCTCTGAAAGAGCGGGTGACGAGCCAGCCACTTCGGGAGCTTCTTGGGGGCCTCCTGGGGCTTGAAGGTGCTGAGGGTCACAACGACGGGGATGTGGTCCGAGACCATGTTCGACTGTAACCGCCCAAGAGTTTCCCCACTGATAGTGAGATCAGCAAGCAGGGCAGGTGGCAGCGTGCAGTAAGCTCGATCAAGACGTGCGGTGTGAACAATCGTGCCCTCCCTGACCTCCCGCCTCGTGTCCTCGGATTGGTAGAGTTCTGTCCACTGAGCGCTATGCCGAAAGAAAAGATTCGTGTGGGAGTCATCGCCCGAGGACCATCCACTGCCATCGGCTCTCAGACGACCGTCAGCCGACACTGCAAAATTCCAGACACCAATCAGAACAGTAGTGCATGCCGTGGGAGAGGGGAGGGAGACGAGGATATCACGCAGGGCTCTGGCATAAATGTTGAGGAGGTCGCTAGTATTAGGCATGTGAACGTTTATGATGCAGAGATCACCATTGGGCCCCGAGAGGTAAGACTTCAGAATGCGCCCTTCGACAATAGGGGCGTGGACAATGGACGAGAACGACTTGCAGAGAGAGGGCTGGATGCAAGTAAGGACGCCTCCTTCACGAGTAGAGTCAGCGAAGAGCGAGTGACCGATCTCGAAACCTCGAAGCTCACATTGCAGCTCATTGATATCAGCAACTTGACCATGACACTCTTGTGCACAAAGAACAGTGAGCTGCTTTGCGTACTTGAGGAAACGTGCGTAACGAGCGGGAGCTTTGCTACTCTGACTGCGAACCGCGGCAAAGAGAGCATGAGTGTTCCAAGAACCGATCTTCAGGGAGGAGGAGGGGAAAAAGGAGAAGGGCCCGACAGTTGAATTCAATAGAGGCACAGGCAAAACGGCTTGCCCGATAGGGCTCGCAGCACGGTTGCACAACTCACGTTGTGACACGTCGGCTGCGCCCACAGCCCAGGGCTCGTCACAAGACTCCTTAAAAGGGAAGCGAAGCATTCAGATGGGCCACCCCATCCTGGATCCGCTCCAGGAGAGGCGTGATAGTGGCGTGAAATTCAGCAAATTGCTCTGGCTCAAACTGAAGTGCGATCACGGGTTTCACTCCACTGTTGTCGATGGAAACATGAAACAGGATGACAGGGTCCTCGGGCGCACGCAGCACGTATATGTCACCCCCAAGGCCGTTCGAGCCCATCTCCTTCTGAAGGGGCTGCATGGCTGATTCAAGGAGCCCTCGAATTTTGCCCATGGCGAGGAAGAGGGGGCGGGTGCCAGGCTCCATGTCCCTCTTGGCGCGGAGCTCAAAGAACTGGCCAGGGAAGACAGGGTCGGGAAAACGAATCGGCTGAGCGGCTGCGATGTTGGACAGAAAACCAGAAGCTTTCATTGAATCGGCGAAGTCCAAGGTCACTTTCTTGGTCATGTCAAATGCGCGAACCACTGGTTGAGAACGCCCTTGAGGAACACCAGCTCGAAGGAATAAACCTGCAGCCGAACGCAGGGTCGACTGCATCATCTTGCGGGGGAAACCAACAATCACGATCCGATGCGCACGTTCCATGGCCGAAACTCGAGTCTCCGATGTTGTTTTGAGCGGCTTGGGGCTCTTCGTGATCATGGAGAGCTGGTTCTCAATGGCGCTGATCTTTTGCTGGACGGCGGAGGGCAGGGGATCCAAGTCCATTCCCTCACTACATGTCGGAGTCGGGGAGCTTTCGTATTGACAGAAGCGGCCGCTGACGGTTTTGGACAACATTCATCGTTGGCCGTCGTACCCATTTTCTTCGCCCATCTCGGGCTTTCAGATAAGAGCCCAAGGGGCCCCCTGGAGCGTCAAAAATGCCTCCCACGGACTACTCGCGTGTTCTCGCGTGCTTCTTCGGGCATCTCGGGGCCCACTGGAGCCGCACACAAGCAAGATACGCAGTGGCAACGAACACCAGGGCAAACGCGCGCGATGGGACAGTCTGGGCCAGCGGAATCAGCGAAACGATCCGCCGCCCCACTGGACACGCCGTGTGAGATCCCCGTCGCATGGTCTGCGACTCATTCCCCTCAGCCATCTTACGTACTCACTCCTCGTACCCATGTCCTTCCAAAGAGCCCTCGAAACCTCTCCTAGGGTTAGATCGAGCATGTCCCCCTACAGGCAGACCTAGGGAAACTACAAAGGACACCAACAATTATCAAAAATCCGCCGACCCTGTCGGCGTGTGGATCCCCTGTCGGCGTGCGCTCAGTCGACGCATCCGTTGTCCTCTTTCCCTGCGTTTCCGTCGTCCCCTTCCCTGCACCCTCCTCTTCAAGCCTGCCATCGAGAGAAAACCGTAGCAACGTCGTACTTGAGTCGAAGGGAAGCCCCTTCCCTTTGATCCCCCCCCGCCGAGACGGGGGGTCCCGGGGGGGGTTCCGGGAGGGGTCCCGGGGGGTCCGGGGGGTCCCAGGGGGGTGGTCAGATACGCATCCGCCCCTGGGCGTGCCGGAGTTAAAAGCGCCAAGACGCGCCAAGAGGGCCCCAAGCAGGCCCAAGAAGAGGGCAACGAACCGACATTTCGGGCTTCCCGCCCCAAGAAGCCCCCAGAAGGCCCCAAGAGCCCCTCAAGAGGCCCGAAGAGGCCCCCAAGAGACCCCCAAGAGGCCCAACAGAGGCCCCAACAGGCCCCAAAACATCCAAGAGGCCTTTCAACCACAACCCCAGCACGGTGGCGGGAAGGGCTGCAGGCCACAAGGCTCCCTGTCTGTCTCTGCTACGACTCCCTCGGCCCACATGGGGAACAACTCCTTCGCCTTCTCCTGCTCCCTTCCGCCTTAATCCCCCTCCTCCTCCTCCTCCTCCTCCTCCTCCTCCTCGTATTCGTCGTCGTCTTGAGGGTGAGAAACAACGGCCGTATGGCCTTAGCAGTACTCAATCATCGCATGCGTATCTATTAACATATATATATATATATGAGAGAGAGAGACTTTCTTACTCTTTCTGAGTTCCCCCTGCAGAGGGACAGGCCCGACTTGATCCTGGAGTCCCCCCAGCGGCCTCCTCGCTCGGCCAGCCAGGGAGCCCCGGACGCGAGCTCGGCGTCCGCAGGCTCGCCCTCTGCAAGCTCAACTCACGCATGCCCTCGCGCTAGAGGCCGCTGGATGCCTCTGTAGGGCGACGAGATCTATACATATCCACTGCTCCCTGGCCAGGCCTATCCTGAACCCGCCAGCGGTGTATGCGCCACGCGCTCCTGGCTTGGCCAGGAGGGCGGATACACAGCTGCTGGTTTCAGGATGGGCCTGGCCAGGGAGCAGTGGATATGTATAGATCTCGTCGCCCAACCTCTGGGCGCCGATTGTGGCCTCTCTGGAGGTTGGAGCCCCTTGGAGCACTCTTGGTTTCATCTGGCCCGTCCCCCGAGCCATCCGGCGCCGTCTCGGACCCCTCCAGAGTCCCTCGAGTCACGTCGAGCCGAAGAGCCGAAGAGTAGACGAAGCCGAAGTCGAGATCGTGATGGTTTGGGCCGTGTTGGGCTTCCCTTTGCACCCCGTGGAGCTCTCCTGGAGCCTCTTGTGAAACTGGTAGGGCCTCTTCGGCCACGTGAGAAGGTCTTCACGGGCTCTCGGGCCGCCCAAAAGGCGGTCCCATCTTGGGCCGACTGGCCGCCCTTTTGTCGCCCTCTTGAACCGTCTTGGGCGCGCCTGCGGCGTCCCTGGAGACCTTTCTGAGGCCCGGAAACGAACTGGCGAAGCCTCCTGTTTACTTCTCAGTATCCCTCTTCGGTTTCGCCTGCCGTTTTCGGCACCTTCGGGTGCCCTTTGAACTGTTTTCGGAGCCCCTTGGGGCTCTCTTCGGGCCCTCTCGGGCAATGTTTGGCTTCTTGTCTGATTATGTCAAATGCCCTCCTCTTCATCCACCAAGATTCCCATGTCCTCAGTGTCCCAAAAACTGTGGGGTGTGGGGCGGCGGTGTATGTCCCCTCAGGGGCGATAAATAAAGAAAGCAAAACAAAACCGTGACGCGTGACGGTTTCGTCATTGTCAAGCTTGGTTTTCGCTTGGTCGACGATGCAGTCTGTCTGTCATCAGCTTATACCTTGTATCAGATTTCAATGCTCAATAAACAGGATACTCCCAATCGTGTTCACACCAGGTCATCAAAGTGCAAGCAACTGACGCAAGATCCCATGATAAACAAGTCCCAGTAATCGGTTGTGCACACGTGGTAGCAGAAAATCGTTCCTCCATCGTTCTAGCGTCTACACCACGAGCGCTCAAGCCTCTACTGCCGAGCCCAAGAGGTCTTCATCTTCTGGAAGGTATGCTGCGCATCAGACCGGTTGGAAGACCGCTTGGAAAACATACGCATGGATGCGCAGGCGTGCTTTCCCAGTTGACCAGCTTCCCATAGACAGATGCACGACGCGACCAGCCAACGAAGAACACTGGCGCATTCTCCCAGCGTCAAAATTATCCTTTTAGCCTGACCTGTCCTCTCCCTCTCATCCACCCTCCGTCTGCGTCCTCCGCCTCCTCGGCCCCAAACACACACATACAAACACACGACTGCGACGAGCGGCCAACTGCAAAAGGAGAAGCCTGCCTGGGTTGAACATGAGCGCCTGCCCTTTGATCACTCTGCGGGGCCACATCGAAAAGCGCGAGGCGACAGAGGCAAGGGCAACTGTTCAACTGTTCCAACCAGGACACTGCAGTGACGGCCTCGCGCTGCACCCACAGGGATGTGGAAGGGTGAAGGGAACGGGGAAGGGGGAAAGGGAGAGAGGGGGGGGGGGGGGGGGGGGCAAATGGCAAGGCACGTGCGCTCGCACCATGTCGGACATCTTACAAATCCCACTCATCCCCTCCTACTGCGCTGAATTATGGTGTACCCGCGAGGTGTCCTAGATCCTAGAGGACATTGATCCCCCAAGTGGCCCAACCGTGGGGGCACTATGCACTGGAGGGAGAGAAAGAGGAGGAGGAGAAGGAGGAGGAGAAGGAGGAGAACGAGGAGCAGGTGGCGGATGAACAGGTAGATGAGCAGGAGTAGGAAGAGGATGAGGAAAAAGGAGTGGAACCAGCAGCGGCCGGAGCAGGAGCAGGAGGAGCAGGAGGATCAGCGGACGGCGGAAAGAGGGAAAAGGGGCCGGTGGCACCGACGAGGAACACATTGGATCCAGAAGGGGCCTGCGCTGTGGCAAGAGCATCGTTCTGAACGACTGGAGCAAAGCACCGACCTTCATGCGCAGCCGGCGCTGAAGCTCGAACATCGATTCTGAAAGACCGACAAAGGTCTGAATAAAAAACATATCCGATTCTCACTGCACCACCACGACCTGGCGGGACCTCCTGGCCGGGCACCGCTGAAACCAAATGGGCGCCCACCTGCGAAAGCTAGCGCACTGCGCAAGTTCTTAGAAACCTGAGTCCTTCCTTGCAAGCACTGCTGGGCAAGCTCCCCCTCGTCCTACTGCGCTGTTCCCCGCATCCGAGGCTGCGCTATTTGTGCTTCCAGCCTCTCGCACTCACTTCCACAATCCCACCATCGCCGTCACTCTCACCCTCATCCTGTCCATCATCCCCCTCCCCCACCCTCGCCCTCATCCTTGTTCCTTATTAGAATATACCCCAACCTACCTCGTATTCCGGCCGATAGGGGCCCAATCCGGGACCTCCCATCCGGACTGTAAAAAATCAATACAAAGTGGCCGATTTTCTTCTCAACATCAACATCGTCCCCACCCCCACCCTCACCCTCACCCTCACTTTCACCCTCACCGACCCTCACTCGCCCTGCTCGTCGCCTGCACCCTCGCACCCACTTGCACCCGCACCCTCAACGCTGCCACCACGATGGCCAACGCTGAGGCGGCGCTGGGACGGGCCGACTGACCAGCCGACTCTGGCCCTGCAAGGCAAGAAACGTCGCACCCCCCGCCGCTTCTTGTTGGACGGCCTCCCCACCGCACCCGAGGACGGCTGAGCCTGAACCCCCCTTCCCTCGGATGCCCACCGAGGAGCCTGCAGCGCCCCCCCCCCCCCCCGAGGCCAAGCCCCTCCAGTGCGAAGGAGGCCAAGATCACGGACACCTCCACGGGGCGGTGCCCACTCTTGGCGTCACCAGATGGATGCGCTCTGGGCACACCACGGCGGCACACGGAGACGAAGACAACCGACGCAGCAGGTTGGAGAGAGAGAGAGAAAGTCACGAGTTGACCGCGTTTGCAAGACTGTGAGGAGGTGGCCCGGCGAGACGTTCCGAGACAATGTCCGAGCAAATGGTGACGATTTAGCATCGCTCTCTCTTGCTCTCTCTCTCTCTCTCTCTCTCTCTCTCTCTCGCGCGCGCAGCATCAGCATCAGCACTGAATAACTAAGTAATTGTCCTTCGCTTGATGTACATGTTGGGGAAAGAGAAAGGGAGAGAGAGAGAGAGAAAGAAACAAAAAAAACATGTTTTTGAAAAATGAAAAACAACACACGCACACACACACAAAAGAACGTCGAAATAAAACAGAAACAACTGGCACGGGCGCTTCACTAACCCCATGCCCAGGATAATAATGTACCCCCCCTTTAAGTCGTTAGTTTTTTTACCGTCGACCAATAAGAGTTTGGTCGGGGGCGCGGGGGCGCGGAGGCCGAACTTCATTATCACGGGAAAAGTTCGCCATCGAGATTACTTCCTTCTCATGTTGAGATAACAACATCAAGCGAAGCGAACACGTTGTTTCAGGATGCTTCAAGCGAAACCAATGTCCTTCTGTCTCGTTGTAGTTCTTTATGTCGTTCCTTATTTCTTTCTCTGTCTCTCTCTCTCTCTGTCTCTCTATCTCTTTCTCCTCCTCCTCCTCCCTCTGGCGCCCTGAACTTGTTTATCGCTGGGGTTGATTATCCTGGGAAGACGAGGCACGTGAGCTACCCTACACGAGCAGATGAAAATTGCAATTTTCATTAAGCGCTTACACATTAAATATAATACGTTGTATTAAACTTTGGATGTTTGCTATCTCCTTCTCCTCTCCTCCTCTTGTGTTTTCTCCTCCTCCTCCTCTTCCTCCTCTACCTCCTCTTCTCTATCTTTCTATGTATCTCTCTATCTTTCTTCTCCTCTCCCTGCCCCCCTGAACTTGTTTATCGCTGTGGTTGAACTTGTTTATCCTGGCGCGCGCGCACCTCCGAGCTTCAGTTCTGTAGTATACAAATATTAAAAGCCGGCACGTTCCTTCAGGATGTTTCAGAGAGGACCAAAAGCTAAGGATGTCTCAAGATATCCTCGGCTTTGGCTCGTCTGTTAACATATTTATGCTGGTTCTGGCGGGCAACTTGTATTATCCCCCCGAAAACCCCGATCTCTATTATCCCTTAGGGTTTATGATCCGCAGCTAGTAGGGGTTACTCGGGGACGCTCGACCAGCGAATTGTCCACATGCAAAAAAAAAACGCGAGAAGGCAGCGCGGCCGGGGAGAGAGCGGAAAGGTGGGAAGGCACACGCAGGTTGGAAACAGAAACAGAAGAGGGAAGGAGGAAGCGGGTTGCCCGCCGCCCGCATGGCCCGCGTCCTGGGCACCATGCGCAACTCTGGCCCTCACGGCGCCGCGCGGCCGCACTGGGCGGGCACGGCGCCCAGCAGGGCCCAGGCCACGCCAATGGCCAGCCGGACGCGGATGAACGTCCGCAGCCAAGCCCACCAGCGCGTGGGCGGGACGCCCATCACACACACAAACAAACACACGCACACACACACACACAAAAGCAAACACAAACACAAACACAGACACAAACACACACTCACACACACACACACACACACACACACACAAACGTACACACACACACACACTCACTGTTTACGTCGCAGCGCGGCAGAAGCAATCCTCACGCGCGCTCGGGCAAGCCGGGCGACGGCATCGCGCATTGTCCGGCAACAAGAATGGAACAAACAGGGAGTGAAGCGGCCGCGGGCGGGGGGGAAGAAGGGAAGCGTTCACGCGGCGAGGCCCGCTGCGGAACGGCCTGGGCGGCCAGCCAGCGCTGCATTCCTGGCGACGGGCGCGGGGCGGCGTTGCGGCCACACCCAGGGACACGGGCAAAGGCTGCAATGCGCGAAGAGGAAATAAAACGCGAGTGGGAGCTGAGGCTCAATGTCCTGGTGCAACTGAGCGGACAGCGGCGCCCCGTGACACACACACACACACACTCTCGCACGCACACGCATTTCACTCAAGCGTACGGATGGGCTGCAGTGGGCGGTTCGATGCAAGCGGGATGCGAGCTCAACCAACTGCGAGGCAAAACCGAACCGGCGAAGGCAGCATGATAAGAGGGTGAGAACACACGAGGACCGCAGCCGAAAGCCGGGGAGGCGAGGAAAAAGAGAGCTTGGACGGCAAGCACAAGAAAAACACCCAGACCAGAAAAGACGCCCTGCCAAAACTGGCACAACAAACAAGAAATTCACAAACAACTGGGATGTACCAGATACAGCGTCGCAGCCGACGAAACGGTAGCCGTCAGAACCTGAGGCTTGTCTGAAGAGCGCTGGCGGGGAGAGGGGAAAAAAAGCAGGCAGGAGAAGAGCCAAGGCTGAAAGCCCAAACGACACCTGGACCGATGCATAACGGGCCGCTGCTGCCGTGGTCGACTCGAGGAAACGAAAACTCGAGACACGAAGGCCACGAGCAGCACGAGGTCCAAAAACCGACCACATTCGCGCACGGATGACCCGATGTCGACGGCACAGCAATACCGGAACGCTCTCCAAGTTCGACGGCCCCCATGAGTGGGAGCGCGGACAAACCGTTACCCTCGGAGAGTGACCAAGCGCTCGCCCGGCGGGCGCAGAAAGAGGACGCCTGGGAAAAAACATAACAACGCCAAAGCAAGCAAACGACGAGGGCGGAGAGGCGCATGGGGGGAGGGCAAGCTGGACGCCGGGCAAGAAAACGCTCGGCGCGAAGCACAGCAAGCGGCGGCGGTCGGGCGGGTAGCACGCAAAGACAGACGCTAAATGAACACGGAGGCAGCAACCAGCGTGCGCCGACCCCGTGGTGGTCGACTCACCGACGGGCTCACGGCGCGCGGGATAACTATTTCCCCGTCGCGCAGTCCCCCCCCACGCGGGCCCCCCCAGGGGGCGCACCGCACGGCGCCCCAATCTGATCATTTTCCCACGTGGGGCCACACGGGAAATCGCCCACGGGAGGGGGGGCGCCCGGCGCACCCCGCGACATTCCATATCCCGCGCGGGGCCGGCGGGAAATGGCTCTGGAAGACGGGGGGCGCCCGGCGCGCCCCGCGATCCTCCGGGTGGGGAATTTTTCCCACCTGGGGCCAGGTGCGGGATCGGGGGGGCGCCAGGGGGGCGACCGCGCCGCCCCGGGGCTCACGCCCGTCGGGGGCGAGGAAGGAAACCCGTCACGGGAGGAGGGGCGCCCTGCGCGCCCCAATGAAGGGGCCCTGGGACACACAAATAAATACACACAAATAAAAATATTCCCCATATTTTCCAATATTTTCTGGGTTTCTGTCTTCCCCCCCACTTCCCATTTTTCCCTCCTGAATTGTTCGCGGAAGGGGGGCGCCAGGCGCACCCCGCGATCCCCCATTTCTGTCCTGGCGCCAGGTGGGGCATGGCACGCGACAGGGCGGGGCGCCCAGAACACCGCTGGGGCGGAGGGGGGAAAGGGACGCATGAGAGAAGTGCCCTGCGACGTAACCAACACACTCACAATGACTGAAAACCAACGTTCCTAAATCATCGCGGGCGCCGCCGCAACAAAAAACGCCATCCGTCGCGGAACCTACGCGGGAGGCTCGCGCGCTGCAGGACGCGCACGAAGCCGATGGGGGCGCGAGGTCGGCATGGACGGAGGCGGGCCCCAAGCCCGAAGAGGAAAAAGGCACGGGCGAAGCGGGAGCAGGGAAGAGGCCAGGCAAAGCAACAAAAATGGAAACATGTGGAAGGAGGAGGAATGGTGTTTGAAATCCACCGATCCGGCGTGTGAGTTTAGAAGTGAAGGAGTGGCCGGGGTAGCTCTGCCAGGGCAGGGGGAATAGGGGGAGGGGCGGGGAGGAGCCCGGTGGCGCGGGTTCCGGTGGCGTAGGGGGGGAGGGGGCACGGTCCCCCGTCCCGCCTGTGGACAGGGGGAATTGGGGGAAGAGGGGGGGTCCAGTGGCGCGGGTTCCGGTGACGTTGGGGGGGAGGGTCCGGTCCCACGTCCAGCCTGTGGACAGAGGGGAATTTGGGGAACATGGGGGGGGTCCGGCGGCGTGGGTTCCGATGGCGTGGGGGAGGGGACGGCGGGTTCCGTGGCGCGCGAGCATGAAGGAGCCTCAACTACAGCCTCGAAGCTGATTGTCATCTCTGGGGGGGGGGCCGGGGGGGCTCTGCCGGGGAGCGGGGGGGAAGGGGGCCTGCGCGCGTGCGCGGGGCATTGTTTGTCCGCGTGCACGAAAAAGGAATCGGGGAAAGAAGGAGGGCGAAGTGGAACGGGACAAGACGGGAAAACGGAGAACAAATGGGGGGAAGACGAAGGTGGCGGTGAAATGCCTGTCTGTTGTGTGGTGTGTGCGCGTGTGTTTGCGCGGCGTGCGCGGCGCGCGCGCGCGTATGCGTGTGCGTGCGTTGCCGGCGTATGCACGCGCATGCGCCTGCGAAGGTGGCGCGCGCGTGTGAGCGCGGTGCGTGCCTGTGGGTTTCCGTGGTGCGTGCGCGCGCGCGGGCGGGCGAGCGAGCGGGCGTGTGCGCGCGTGTGCGCGCGCAATGACTGCGAGCGCGTGCGCGCGTGGCTGACGGCAAAGCGTGGCCGCCCAGTCTGGGGGGCATCCTGAGCGACCCAGATCGGCGGCGCTGTCCGAAGGCCACTGCGATATATCAAGCGAGCAGCGAGCAGCAGCGCCGCCGACGCCGCCTCGCTCCTGAGTCCTGAATGGGCTGTTCAAATCAATGAAGTGCTTGGCTGTGACTATTGAATGTTCAGGCGCGCCCTCCCTGGCACGGCCCTCGAAGGCATCGATCTCGAGCATGGGCGCCAATAGCGCCATGCGCAATGATATTCGACGACGTCGGCTTCCCGCCCTGGACTTTCCGATCCAGGGCACGCCGTCGCGGCGGAACGCTGGCGGGATTTCCACGAGCACATCGTTGATGAACCACGGATCGAAGTCCTTCAGCGCGAGCACCCAGACAGAGAGGCGCTCGGCTCTGACGCGCGTGCCCGCATGGTTCCGCAGCGCCTGGACCACGCGGGACTCCTCCCAACCGTAGATTTTCGACCGCGGGTCACTGGTCTCCCGGGGGCGGGGGAACGACGGCACCGCTCGGCTAGCTGCAACCGCTCGGCGGCCAGAAGGCCCGCGCGATCAAAGATGGGTCGGGGCGGCAACGGGGCTAACCGAATGGCGCCGCGTTCCCGCCCCGCTGCCCCTGTCCGCGAACTCCGCGAACTGATTGCGGTCGTTGCTCTTCAGGGCCCTTCGTCTCGACATCGCGGCGCCCCCCCAGCGACCCCCCGCTCGGTCGAACG
>CAUYUJ010000843.1:32500-108732 GCA_963575745.1 Prorocentrum cordatum
AGGAGGAGGAGGAGGAGGAGGAGGAGGAGGAGGAGGAGGAGCGAGCGAGCGAGCGAGCGAACCTCGAGGAATCCACCAGTGTCCTGCCTTGACTGAGCAACTAAGCAATCGCCTCGTGCCATCATCGCGTGCAGCTGGATTCTGAGACGGGGCACTCCAACCCCAACGCGGAGGAAAAAAATAGCTTTGTGAACCCTGCCTGCGCTCCCCTTTGGGGCACAGGCCCGCGGGCAACCCCCCTAAGGCACGCAACCCTGCGGAAGGCGCCCACTCAGGCACGAGAGCCACGCCCACCACCACGACGTCCGCGCCCACCACGTCTGCCTGGCGCGCCGCGGCCGTAGCCTGGTAGAAACACCAGCGGATGGGCAGGAAGGGCATCGTCAGCATAGCTGCTCACCAGCACGGCTCCCGAGCGAGCCCTTGCCGCGGTCTCGGCACTGATGCTGCCTCTAGCCTCCAGCTCCGCTAGTCTTTGAGAGCTGCTAAAAAATTGCCCCCGTCTCCTATCCGTGCCTCCCACGCGAGGCGCTAGGGCGGGATGAGCTACTTCGCATTGTTCACCATCTTCGCAATCTCGCGCTCGAGCGGGCCCCTGGGAGCTGATCCATGCACTGCCGTCGCGCCCTCGTACTGGAGCACATTCATGATGTATGGGCGGCGCGCCAGTGCCAGCTTCGTGTCCTTGTTGAAGTTCGCGATGACCAGGCACTGCTGCTCCACGCCCTCCTCCTTGCGGAGCGGCTTCAGCCTGAAGTAGAGCACCGCTTCCGCGATGGTCTCCATCTCGCTCGAAACGATCGCGTTCTCCCACACCTGCTTGGCCTCGAGCGCGTTGGTGCTCTCTCCGTCTTGGCCCTCTGCCGCCGCGCGCTCCGCCACGTACTGGAAGGCCGCCAGGAACACGTGAATGCGCGGAGGGCCTCGCTTCTTGAAGTGCTCCTGCGAGGCGCCGGGCTCCTTCATGGCCTTGCTGCCCTCCTCGTATTTCTTGCCTGCCGCCTGCATGGCCGCGGGGAACCCCCGCGAGAGGGGCATCATGAAGGTCACGTAGACCACCGCCGCCAAGTCGGCCACCGCGCGAGCCTGTGCCAACACCAAGCGCCCAATGGCCGTCACCAACTTCATCAGGTCGTCCTTCTCGCCTTTCTTGCCCCGCTTGGCAGCGGCGCCCCCGGCCGCGCCCGCCGCCGCGTTGCCGCCTGTCCCCGGCGTCGGAAGGCTGGACCACGACGGCATCTCCAGCGGCATCTGTTCCAAATGCTCGCG
Source organism: Prorocentrum cordatum (assembly GCA_963575745.1). Lineage (NCBI taxonomy): Eukaryota > Dinophyceae > Prorocentrales > Prorocentraceae > Prorocentrum > Prorocentrum cordatum. The sequence continues at coordinate 33,770 of CAUYUJ010000843.1, forward strand.
TAAGATGCGCCGCCGGCGCTTGCTGCAACGTCGACGGTAGATGGCTGAGGAGACGGCTACAGTGGGCTGGGAGATCCCCCGCTTCATGTCCACACAGCGGGCGCCTCAGGGACTTGGGCTCTCTGAGGGTCTCATTGCTCCGCGGCGTGGCCCCCAAGGCTCCTTTGTCGCATCTCCCTCTCCGAATCGCCGCCTGCAAGTGACGCGCGGCCGTGATGCGAGTCTTGAAAACCTGTCGGCACCCGATGCAGATATTCGTCGGTGTCAGCACATGCGCAAGATTGTGGAGGTGGTGTTGTTGGGTTATATGTTTGAGGAGAGAGGTCTGGGTAGAGAAACAAGCCCCACATAGCTCCCCCTCGTCAGTCCGCACTTCGCATCGAAAAGGCCCTTCCTCGCCCATCCCATCCGTCGGCGCACGCAGCCCTCCAGCATCGGGCCCACTTGAAGCAGTGGTAAAGACGGGAGCGGCGCAGTCCACAACCTGACCTCTGCTCGAATTCCGTTCCGATGCACCCTCCTGTTCCCACGTCGGCGGCGGGATCTGCACAGTATTCAACTCTGCGCGCAACCTCCCAAAATCCAAGGCCGTGAATTCTGAAGACCGCTCCACATCAGCAAAAATAGTAAAGTCCTCCAAAATCTCATCCAGGCTGCAAGAATCCATGATCGGGGCCGCAGCCCACAAGTCCGCTTCCATCTGGCGAAGCCAAGGTGAAGCCGAAATCGACGGCCTCCCCCTCACAAGCTGCGGTACAGTCGACTCGTGTTCGCCCCTCAGTACCCCGAAGAGTGCACACAAAGGTTGTACATGCCCCGTCGGATTGCGTGCCCAAGACTGATACCACTTAAGCCTCCTAATACGAAGGTCAACACGACTGCCCGAGAATCGCCAGTAACGCAAGACCTCAGGAGTGGTCATACTCACCTTGTGTCCGGTCGACGTTTCGGCGCACGCGTCCCCTAGCATCGCCGTCCTGCAGAGGGCCGCCAAACAGCCGTCCAGCTTGCTATAATCCGGCGACGTCAACACGAAAGGTTCAAGCCCACTTAAGAGAGCGTTGCCCACGAGGCCCTGCAGGAGCTCCCTCCGCCACTTATATGGCAGGCCCACCGACCACACCCCTCCCAAGCGAAAGAAAGCCTGCCGAGCCGCATCGCACCTCCGAGGGATCTCGTGGTGTCCTGTAGACAACATATTAATAAAGGGGCCCAGGTATCGTACACGCTCTCGTACCTTGCCCCGACATGGCAGGGACCCCTGGGCGGACCGCTCTCTCAGGATCGTCTTCGCAGGCCTAGACTGACTCGCAAAGTAGAAAAGCAATTCTTGGTTATCAGCGTTTTGACCGTAGCCGTACATCCCCAAGAAGTCGTCTAGCGTCTCGTCGACCCAACTTAGTTTATGTAGGAAGTCTGAAACCGTGTTCCCAGGATCGGCCACCACAAACTTGTTTAGATCGTCCGCGTATTTGAATAGACTTAGGTCAACTGATAGTTGTTGCCAGCTCGATATTAAAACCTTGGCCGAACGGTCGTGCGTAAAAACGTGGTGTCCCCATGCTGTTGTGGCCCGTCCGAAAGTTCCCAGGAAACCCTGCACGGTGAACGGGTCCCCCATCACACCTCCGCACCTAGGACGTACGCAGAACGGGCCGTCGCACGATTCCAACTCGATGATCGCATTCCTGTACCGTTGTCTGCACAAGTCGGCATCGTATGGGGAGGCACACAAAGATACTGTCGTATCCAGCTCCGTCCATAAGGAACTCGAGAAGGCATTGCTGAGGTCTTTTAGTGACATGCAATGGGTACGGCCCATCCGTCGTAGTCTCCAACTCGTCACTTGTGCTGTGAATATGGCGTCCTCCCTCCTCCCCTCTCTTACAAAACCATGGTCTTGGGCCGTCGGTGTCGCTTGTAATTTGGTCGCAAAGAAAGCCTTGCCCAGCGTCGGAAGGACGTGGATCACTCTCTTGCCCCGTGGCCCTCGCACGTGTGATTTGTGCAGGCCTACCCCCCGTGACTTATTCCAGTAAAGCGGGATTTCTCGATGATCACGTATTTTGCACAAGCCCAGCTCAATTAGGAACCAAAAAAATGGTGTCCTAGGCATCTGTCCCTGTTACCCACCCCCCTGCGTTGTCGTACCCTGTAGTTTGGCCATAATAGTTGTTGCCACAATGCCAAAGGAGCCGTGCCGACGGGAACTGCTCGTCGCTTCGGCGCTCGTCGCACGTATCGTCGTATCGCACGCAAGTCCTCCTTAGCCACCTCCTTCGTCTCCTCCGACTCCGTCACACCATAGCCGCCCCCCATGTCCTCTCTGCTGCTCCTCCACTCATCCCACTCACACTCCTGCACCTGCATCCCTCCATCAGGTCCCGAGAGCGACCACACCCCGAGCCATTCGGCCCGGCTTGGGAGCATGCCTCTAACCAGGCGTCCGTCCCTCTTCTTCGCTCCGTATCTGCAACTGGCCGCGCGCCTGGCTAACTTCATGCCCTCAGAGACATACCCACACCCCCATCGCTCTCTAGCTTCCTGCAGCAAGGTAGCACGTCGTTCCCTCTTCTGTGACCGGCGTAACAGAAACAGCTCGTGGGATAACTGCTTGAGTTCAGTATCGAGGGCGGCCACCTCCTCTCGCGAAGCCCCCAACTTGTCCCCTCGGAGGTCGGCCCGTCGTGCCAAAAGCGATCTCCTACGTGCTGACGCGGAGGCTGGCTCCTGTAGTAAATTGGCCCCAGGATCGGGCCCCGTTGGAGCAGGGGTAAAGACAGGGGCGGCCCGGTCAACCACCTGACCTCTGCTCGAAATGGCGTGGTGATGTCTCCAGTCCGACTTCATTCCAAAACGAGCCTGCCCCGCCCTCACAATGGCCCCCTCCAAATGCTCAAATATCTCATCTGCCGAGGCCTGATCCCGCATCCAAGGTAAGTGGGTTGAGCCTTCCAATTCCCTGTTGACCTGTTCCAAAAAAACGTCACGGTTTTTCCCTTCACGCACCGCCTGCATCATAGCATCCTGGTTCCACCGTTCTCCCCTGCCAGTCTGCCGTGCCTCGTGGTAAGCCCCATGCTTGTCATAACGCAGCACACACACAATGGGCAAGTGGTCCTTGGGGGGGCAACCCCCCAGGGCTTGTAAACGGGCGCCCAGGCGATCGTGCGGGCGGCACACACATATCTGACTGCTAAACCCCTGCGGCACAAACACATAGTCGATACGAGAACCCCCCGTCATCCCGAAGAAAGTGGGCTCAGGGCCCGTGCCTCGGAAAGTATTCGCAGCACACACAAATTGTGTCTCCAACAATTGGTAGATCCGTGCCCCTGCCCCCTGAGGTAGCCGCTCTCGACTGGGAGTCCCTACTACTGAAGTGTCCCGTGTAACCCACGCCTGACCGTCGTGCCATAACCCCATGCCGTCATTGAGGTCGCTATACACCACCGGCATACAACGCACAGGTAACTCCGAGAGCACATCCGACAACCACTTCGTGAGGATGTCGACCGTTTTGAAGTAGTGAGCCCGTTGAGCCCTCTTCTGGGGTTGGGGCGGGTAGTACACCACAAGCGCACACACATCGACATTGCTGTATTTAACCCGTACTCCCAAGGCCCTCCCGGGGGCCGTGGGCGGGGAAGGCCAAGTCTGCACAATACTATTCTGCTCCACCGCAGGTCCCAACCCAATCGCACATCCACACGAGCTGTTTGCGTGTTGGGCCGTCGACGTCGGCGCTTCCAATACCCACCTCCCCGCAGTCCTCGTCGTCATAACTGGATTCCCCGAGTGTGTACGCTGTCGTGTTCCCCCCAGCAATACCAAATCAAAATTCCTCGTCTCCTGCATAATATCCTCCATTCGGTTTCGCGCTGCATGAAGAGGATTAAAGCCGAAGATACGAAGGGACGTCATGAGAGCAGAACATCAGCCCCCGCCAGGCAAGGCGGGCGAGAACCTCCGCTATGGTACCCGTACACGAAACTGTGTTGGGTGTCTGGCGTGCCTCCTGGGACGGTCCTTCCTCGGGCCAGGGAGGCTGGAGGAGGAGGAGGAGGAGGAGGAGGAGGAGGAGGAGGAGGAGGAGGAGGAGGAGGATCGGCACTGCAGCTGCTCCGCATGCCTGCGGACCCCCCCCGAGGCCCGCGCGGCCCACGACTGCCCCCAAAGGCACGGTGCGCCTCCGCGCCTCCGCCGCCTCCGCCGCCTCCCCGCCCGCCCGACCGCTCCCCGCGGCGGCGTCGACCCACGCTGGCGGCGGCGGCGACTAAGGCGACGACGACGGCGGCGACGACGGCGACGACGACGACGACGGCGGCGACGATGACGACGTCGACGACGACGACGGCGGCGACGGCGGCGACGACTACGACGACGACGGCGACGACGACGACGACGGCGGCGACGATGACGACGTCGACGACGACGACGGCGGCGACGGCGGCGACGACTACGACGACGGCGACGGCGACGGCGACGGCGACGGCGGCGGCGACGACGACGACGACGACGACGACGGCGGCGGCGGCGGCGACGGCGGCGGCGGCGACGACGACGACGGCGACGGTCGCGGCGGTCTCGCGAGGACCCGCAAAGAAAGATGGCAGCGCCTTCGCCCAGTGCATGAAGGTCCGCTCCGTGGAGAACCACACCTCGCGGGCGGCTGGTGAGGCAGGAAGCCCAGAGGGGCAAGCAGACACAGCCCATCCTTGCACCATACTTCTTGGATTTGCCGCTTCCCCTACATATGCCCATGCTTCCCCATTTCCTCATGAAAATCTGCGCTTGTGTGTTTGCTGTTGCCTATTCGTCCCTCCTGAACACTGCCTGCTCGAGGTAAATGCCGAGAGCGCAACAGAACACGACGACGACCCGATTCAGCGCCCCTCAGGGAGAGCGCATGTCGCCAACGCCGTGTCGCTGAGTATCGTTTAACCGATCCCCATCCCCAGCGGCGTGGCCTGGGCCCCACTGGCCGATGTACCCCCCAGGTGGGGATATAGGTCGTTGCCTTCGGGTTTCGAGGTGTGTATCCCCAACTGGGTTGGTAATTTGGTGGGGGGTTCGAAGGGGATGGGGCTGTTCCCTTTTCTACGCCCTCTGAGGCACGGCAGCAGCAACCGATTTCAGACTGTTCGCTCTTTGCTGCTCCCGTGTCGCTCGACATGTTGACCCCCAAACCCTCGATCCTCGCTCTCCTCGTCTTCTGCCATGCACCCCGGGTGTACATTCCTTCGCCTGCAACGTGTAATTGGCGCGGCCCCTCAACCAGGAAGAGGAGGAGGATGAGAGAAGGAAGAAGGCGAGGAGGGGAAGAGGACATGAAATGGGGAGGGTGGCAGGAGGGAGGGATCAGGATTGAGGACGGGGAAGACTTAGCGCGAGGGAGGGGACGGATAAACAGGACGATTGGCAGGCGGCCCCTAACGGGCGGGCCGGGCGGGTGGACCCAACAGGCGAGTCGGGCGGGCAGACCCTGACGGGCGGCCCGGGCGGGCGGGACACCAGAGCGAGCGGGCGGCAGGCGAGCCCAGAATCGAATCGATGAGCCGACTCGGCGATCAAGACGAATCGGATCGGCGGAGATCGGCAGCCGAGTCGGGGAAAGTCGAACTGGTAGATATCGGCAGGCTAGCTGGCCTCCATTGAGGAACCAGATGCAACATCGGGATCCGACGTCGAATCGAATCACAATCGGAATCCATCGATGGGCGGCGAGCGAGGGGGGAAATAAGAAGGAGAAGGCCTTCTCAGCAGGCGGCCGGGCTTCTCAGAAGCGCTCGCGCCTTCTGGGAGGTTGCTTCTGCACTCGGGGGAAGCTCAGGACCATGCTCAGAAGGCCAGGGAAACTTCCGAGCCGTCTGAAAAGGCCCGCTCCTTCCCACTCCGGGAGCGGCCAAGAGGGGGGGCGTCCAAGAGGGGGGGTGCAAATCATGACCGGCGGCACGTGCGCGGCCCAGCGGGGGGGCCAGGGACGTAATGAAACAAGAAGGGGCGCCAGGAAATCTGGGGAGCTATCATGGCCCCCGCAATGATATCCACACCCCCCCTCCCCCCTAGTCATCACCACCCCCCTTTGCCGCCCCCGATTCTGCGAAGGCCCGCTCCTTCCCACTTCCCCCCCGCGCTCGCCGCCGAATCGAGACCGAGTAGAATCGAATCGAAGGAATCGAAATGAGTCCCGGGGCGGGCCTCCCAACAGGCGAAGGGGCAGACCCCAACGGGCGGGCAGGCCGAGCGGGAGGGGCCAGGAGGAGGAGGAGGAGAAGGAGGACGAGGAGGAGGAGGAGGAGGAAGAGGAAGAGAAAGGGGGAGGAGGAGGAGGAGGAGGAGGAGGAGGAGGGGGAGGATGAGGATGAGGAGGAGGAAGAGGAAGAGATTGCGATTGCGATTGCGCTGAATGCGGTGACCAAGAGCAAGCCTGGGCGCATGGGGAAATCACCCTCTCACGGGGAAGCTCATACCTGACTTCGGAGGGAGCCCACGGGACAAACGGGAGAGAGCCTCCCGCCCTTTCGCGGTGGGGGCTCCACACTGGGCAGATAACTTTCGCGTTTGATCAACTCCAAACGCGCCATCCACAAGGCAGTACAGCACACCCTGACAAGTGGCGAGGGTGCGGGAGGCATGGACAGACTCAAAGAGGGGATGGTCGGAGGGAGGGCGCCGCGCCTGGATGTCCGCCACCTCCATGGGGGGCGCCTCCGCACGGCGGTCCTGCTCACCCTGAGGAGCCCACTCCCCCGCGACCTGCCCAAACCCGGACAATGGGATGCAGGTACGACGCCAAAACTGCGACAGGGCTCCTCTGCGGGAGAAGGAGCGGCAACATCTCGCACATTTGAACAACGCGCGCCGAAGAGAGGTACCATGGCCAGCAGCGATCAACCTCAACCGCCGCGCCCCCAGACTAGTGATACCAGCACGCTTCCGAGCAGCCGCGAGGCCAACGCGACTGCAAGCGCAACGCTCACGCTCACATGTCAAGAAAACTTCGCGCTGGATCGCCACTAGACGGCGCAGGATCTTTCCCTGCAGCTCATCAGCAGCTCGGACAGAGGCGACCTCTTCTGGTTCTAACTTGCCTCTCAGGGCGCCTTCGTTGGCACAAACGTCAGAAGCGCTATTCAAAAGCAACTCGACACGGGAGATCTGCATGTCCTCAATGTGTGCCTGGGTCGGGTGGGATTTAGTCCAGCGGAGATCAACCTCGCCCGAACGCGCCCCAAGACGTTCCCAAATCCGTCCCCAGAGATCAAGCATACAACTCTTACTCCTCTCCACATGTTCTGGAGACTTCCGGAAACTCCGAACAACAGGGAGGTAGTCAGAAAACACCATAATACTCCCTTCAGAAAATCGTCAGCAAGGCGAACAACGCATAGAGCTCTGACCGAGGAGAGCTCTGACAAGTAGTAGGCAAAGTCCCAAAGACTCCACCCGCAATATCCGATTCATTAGGATGTAGCATAACGGCGCTCCACCCACACCTCCTTAGCCTCCAGCCCTTAGTTTCGGAGCCCCCCGATCCATCGATCCCCCGCACCCCACCAACCACAGGGCGGGCACCTTGGAGAGACCCAAAGGCCCACTGAGCAGTTTGGGGCATCGGAAGACCTTTCACAACCTGATCGAGCGACATCAGACCGCGGCACCAGAGGGAAGGGAGGGAGGTACTTTCCACGATAGCAATCGGGGACAAGCTATCTGTGGCCGAGACATCAGGATTATCCAGCTCACAGTTCGCCGCGCACTGCCAGCTCACGCCCGCACCTGGGACACAAAGGGCTAGCTGCGTAGCCAGCCTCGAACAGACGGGATTCGGTCCAATATCCCCCCACCAGGGCGTTCCGCAAGATGGCCTGGGATTCGCAATCCAGGCTCCGACCAAACTGTTTCAACATGGCCCGAGGGACGGAAAAGTCAACACTCTTGAACTCCCGCTCCCAAATAGTGCTCCGCAGCTTTACCCCAAACCACATCAGCACAGGCAGCTTGGAGAGCCCACCACAGGTGGAACCGAAAGGAGGGAGTCTCAACGTAGAGGGACGCACCGTACTCATCATGCCATTCACAAGGAGAGGTGGGGGCCCACTCAAGGTCAAAAAGGGCGGCGACGGTGGCCATCATGGGTCCTTTGACCCGCCCCCAACGACAATTCGCAGGGATGGTCAAAAACAAGTCCACCGCCGCCACCCAAACCCTCTGGACCCGCATTCGATCCTTAGGTGGCAAGTCACACCACAGGTCTGCAAAGCTCAGCAGGTGCTCGCGCCTTAGTCGAAAGATGGGGTCCTCCGCGCTGCTACAAACCAACGCCGAGACCGTGGTGGAACAAGACCCAGGGGTCCACCAACCAGAACACTGGGCCGCCTGGCCCCTCACAGTCTGCAACTGGTGAGGGGACATCCCAACCAGTTGATGGCCCCAGGTCCCAGCCGCCAAAACACTAGGTTGGCACAGCTTGGAGGCCCTCTGATAGATGCGGGAAAGGAAGGACACCTTACCAGCACGACGCCGCGCTTCAAGCCTCCGCCGCTTCACTGCAGGAACCCTCCGCCGTCTTCCAGCCGTGGTACATGACCCCAAATCCCTCGTTTCAGCACGATACCGAATTGGAAGTCCCAAGGCCTGAAGACTATCTGCAAGGCGAGCGCCAACTGCCGGGGAAGAGCAGACGAGGGCGCTCTTGCTACTGAGCGCCGGGCCCAGCTTGTCGACTTCTTGCGCGAACAGCGTCGCAGCAGGCAAGACGTGGGCAAGGAGCTCCTGCTCCGTACCCGCCATATTCTGGGCGACGTCATCAACATAGGCCCGTGACACCACTCGAGACACCTCACCATTCACCTGATAATGGGCGGCCTCCAGGGCCTCGTAAACGTAGATTTTGACCCACGGCATGCTCTGGGAACATCCAGGTAAAAACACTTCCCCCCCGCAGACACCATGCGGGAGACGCAACCTTCAACTTCCAACATACGGGGGGCCGTATGGATGAGCATCCCAAGATACAATAAATGGGGTGGGTACCCCATGCGCAGGGCCAATCGGATGAGCAGACGAGGGCTCACCGCATCAAAAAACTTCGCAAGATCCCAATGGGTCGCAGGCGAGATAACCCCTTCATGTCTGGCACACTCGCGGTACAACTCCCGAACAAGCGCCGCTCGAAGAGCCGACGATCCTTTGACCGCCGTGTCCCAGAACGCCGCGTGGTCGGCAGTCCACGACTCGATATCCCTCCCCCGAATTTGGGCGTAGAGACCGCACAGGGTGGGACACTTACAGACGGGGCGCTCATCAACCTGAGACTTCGGCAACGACGCAATCAGGCCAAGCAAGATTTGAGCTGGCCACGCCATACTCCTCTCGCACAGGGAGTAAAGAGAGGCCTGCGCGCGAAGGGCCTCGGCAGGGAGCTCTGCCACCGCCGGAGGCCCCCACTCATCAACTCCGACAGCAGTTGTCGCCGAGAAAAAATTGCATGCTTGAATGCATGGGGCGGCGATGGGGGGAAGGCCTTCAACACGCTCGATCGCCACAGCACGGAGGTCAGACATGGCATCACCCAGCCTCAAAATTTCCTCCGCCGACACAGACCAAAATCCCCCCCCACAAACGGGCCCTGTACTCCATCATTTCTGCAGGTAACTGTTTGACACCGTCAGGGGGGGTAAAATATTCAACCACGCTCCGATTGCCCCGCTTCAACCAGGAGTGCACCCCCTTAGCACCATGTGGGATGGAGCGCAGCAGCCAGGCCTTGAGGCCTTTCGAAGACTCCGCCTTAGCTGCCGTCCAAGCTCGCTTCAAAACCTCGGATGTGAGATCAACGAGGCGACCCACCATATCAAGATCCCCCAGCGCAGAAACGGTGACCTGATCGGTCCACCAGGGAGCAGGCTGAGCTGGCGGCAGCACCTCGGAACACTCCCCGACACGGCTGATCATGTCCATGATCAGCCCGAAAATGCGGCTCTCGGTGGATCGCCGTCGCAACGACGCGCGAAGCTCAAATAACTCGGCAGAGAACCGAGACCAGAACGCCAAAGTCGGACAGCGAAAAGATGTGCCAATGCCACCTTTTATGCGTGATCGTAGATGTAACCAGTTTCAATGCATCCCCTCCCCCCATGTACGCATGCTCCTCCTCCTCACCGATAGCGGCACAGGCACGCGAAAGAAACAATCGCTCGGTAGCACGCGACCAGAGGGAATACTGCACAGAAACCTGATCATCCAGGTGCTCGACTGCATGCGGGATGAGATGGGCCAGCTGCACAGGGCACATACACAGCGGCACGCGATCTGAGCAAATCTCTTGATGAAGATGACGCCGCCGCGGTAAGTCAGGCCCGCGGCAACCTGGAATAACGCGAGGGCGAACTCGCCGACAGAGACGCTGAACCAACACTCGGTGGGCCAACTGGATACGAAGTGCACGATGTGTTTTGAACGGGGACGGTTCGAAAACTCCAACCTGGTCGAACGGGGCCAAATCCTCCGAGACCAGCGCATAATCGATCATCGTCCCCGATCCTTGCGAACACGTGAAATCGACGCCCATCGGGGCCAGCACCCGAGCATGAACAGACTGCGGATATCCCGAGAGCCACAGACTTTCAACTTCAATAGTGAAGTCCCCAACCAACATCCAGGGAATCCCGAGAGCACGGACGAACTCGGCGACACCCCGCATTTTGGACAGGTTCTCCCCCGCGACACCCAGGCACGAGACAAAGTAGCACACTCCGACCGCGATAGTCGCTCTCTGGGTCTTGAGCTCGAGAAACATCCAACCTGGGCCCGACCCAATGTCGGAAATCACACCTGCATGGGCAAGAAAACGCTTAAAATACAAGCTCCTGCTGACGACCATCCCGACCCCGCCGTGAGTCCCCCCTCCCTTAGTAGGCACGCCTGCCTGAAGGTGGGGCCTCCAGCCCACGGCTGCGATCTCCCGCTTCGCGGCAGGCAAAGCAAGCTGCTGTATTCTGTGCTCGCAAAAAAAGGAAGCCATCCACCTCTGGACAAATGGCAGACGCAAAATCCTCTGCAACCTTAGACCAGCTCGTGATGTTACAAAACGCCAAATTCAGGCGACCGCCTGCTGCGAGCGAAAACTTGGATCGGGGCGGACGGGACCGGGAAGGAAAACCATCGCTAAAGAGACGCCGCCCCTTCCACTGGCATTGCGACGGCCTGCTTGAGCAGCTCAGTGAACTGGCTCTGGAAATGCCCCTTTCGTGGTCCGCAGGCGCTTGGCGGTGCGGGCTCGAACCCGATCACGGATGAGGTTCTCCATGCGCTCCTGCTCCTCAGGGGTGAGCACCTGATCCTGGCCACGCTTGCGCAGCCCGCGCAATTCTTCATCGCCAGCTCCGACAGCATCTCCAAAGCCAACGTCGCTGCCAGCATCACTAGCAGCATCATCCTCAGCACGTTGAATGGTGGCCCGCATGGCCACGAACGCTTCCCAGAGGCCCTTTGGCAACCGCTGCTGGTTGGCCCACTCGTTCTGCTCGGCTGCCGACATCTGCGAGAAGTCTGGAAGATCCACCTGCATGGGCTCCTGCACTGGTGCATCCACGCCTTCTTCGCCGTCAGCAGGCACATCAGCAGGAGCTGGGCCGCCATCGCCAGCACCTCCAGCAGCCACGCCGCCACGCGCCGCGCCGCCGCGCGCCGCGCCGCGCCAGGGCGCGCCCGCCCGCGGCGCAGCAGGGGCCCCAGCGGGGGGCGCAGCCCGCTGGGCCTGGCGCGCCGCCTCAGCGCGCGCCTCAGCAGCCTTCGCCACCTTCCAAGCCTCGGGGTCGAAGGCCTGGAGCTCGGCGTCGGCATCACGACGGGCCTTCTCAGCAGCTCCATGCTCCTCCTCCGCAGCGTGCAGGGCGTTCGTCGCCTCGTCAAGTTGCCCCCGTACCCGCTGAGCCTTGTTTCTCTTCTGCTCCACTTCCTGGCACGCAAGCCGAACCTGCCGAGCAGCGTCCTCGACCACACGGGCCAAGCGGGTCCACTCGGTGTTCGCCGCGGTGTCGAGCTGGGCAGGTGCGAGGACAGCCGCTGGAGGCGCAGGCTCCTCCGCCAAGTCGCCCAGGTACTCGCGGAGACCAGGCCGCGCCGCCAAGAGAGTGGCGGCAGCGGCGCGCAGCTGCGCTTCAGGCTGCCCAGCACCAGCAGCACCTGCAGGGGCACCTTCATGGTCTCCCCCTTCCACGGACTTTGGACTCGAGGTAAGAGCCACCACACTTGGAGCAAACCTCATGACCGCGGCTTGCCCACTCCCAGTGACTGCAGGAAACACACATGTTGTATCTCCGCTGGCGCAGGCGGCGCCGCGGAACACGTTTGTCGTCCCGTGAACCTTCAGGCTGAAACACCCAGTTCCCTGCCTTGCCACGGTAGCTGCCAGCCCGCAAACCAGCACCACCGCGACGCCATGGGGGCTCATGCGCCATGGCCACGAGAGACTCCGAGATGTAGGAATGATGCCAAAAGGGAGCCTTCGCTCCGCTGGGAAAGCAGGCTACGGAAGCCCCAACGCTAATCGCTGGTTCTCAGGTGTCCATAGCCCTTCACAACGTTTAGCCTTGAGCCAAAATTGCTACGGGGAGGAAGAGGAAGAGGAGGGGGAGGAGGAGGAGGAGGAGGAGGAGGAGGAGGAGGAGGAGGAGGAGGAGGGGGAGGATGAGGAGGAGGAGGAGGACGAGGAGGAGGAGGAGGAGGAGGAGAAGGAGGAGGAGGAGGAGGAGGGGAGGAGGATGAGGGGAGGAGGAGGAGGAAATCCCCCGACGACGACGCCCCTCCTCGTCCGCTGCCCCCCCGACGACGCCGCGGCACCCGCGAAAGCCGTGCGGCGCGCAAGCGCGCGGGGCGCCCACGGGCCGCCCAAGAGCGGGCACGCCAGCACTGCTGCCCCTGCCTGGTGACCCTGGTGTGGTCCTTTGGGGGGGGGCCTCCCGGGGGCCGCCCTCGTCGCCACGGCGAGATTCGCCTCCGCCTCCTCCTCCTCCTCCTCCTCCTCCTCCTCCTCCTTCTCCTCCTCCTCCTCCTCCTCTCCTCCTCGTGCTCCTCCTCCTCTGCTCCTCGTCCTCCTCCTCCTCCTCCTCTTCCTCTCCTCCTCCTCCTCCTTCCTCCTTCTCCCCCTCCTCCTCCTCCTCTCCTCTCCTCCTCTCCTCCTCCTCTCTCTCTTCTTCCTCCTCCTCCTCGTCGTCCTCCTCCTCCTCCTCCTTCTCCCCCTCCTCCTCCTCCTCCCCCTCCTCCTCGCCACGGCGAGAGTCGCCTGCGCCTTCGCCTTTGGGGGGGGCCTCCCGGGGGACGCCCTCGTCGCCACGGCGGGGTCCGCCCTGAGATCCTGGTCGCACCACGCATCCAGGAGGGGAACGGGGCGTAATGGTGTGGCCATCTCTTGGTTTCGCCACCGATGCGCGCGGCGAGAGGGGGGAGGGGGCGGGCTTAGAAAACTCTAAATTCGGAGGAGAAGGAGAGGAGAAAGAAGAGGAGGAGGAGGAGGAGGAGGAGGAGGAAGGATAGGAGGAGGAAGAAGGATAGGAGGAAAAGGAGGAAGGATAGGAGGAGGAGGAGCAGAAAGGATAGGAGGAGGAGGAGGAAGCGGAGGAGGAGGAGGAGGAGGAAGGATAGGAGGAGGGGGAGGAGGAAGGATAGGAGGAGGGGGAGGAGGAAGGATAGGAGGAGGAGGGGGAGGCGGAGGAAGGATAGCAGGAGGAGGAGGAGGAGGCAGGTCAGTTATGAACCTTCCCACCGCCTGCGGAACCCACCTCCCAGGGCGTGATATGGCTGGGGCCCCTGGTGCTGCTGCCTGGCGCCCCCCTTCGGCCTCCAGAAGACTCCATCCTCCAGCAGAGCCCGAGTCTGCGGCCAAAGGACGCCCCAAGGCCGTCCAGAGACGGCCCAACGAGTCCCCACAGGCTCAAGGTGTCCCGACGTATGCCCCGAGAAGCCTGCAGGAGACTCTCGACGAGGCCTCAGGCAAGGCCAGCCTGGACCCCGAACAGTGAAGCATCGCACGGTGGATGTGAGAGACAGGATGTGCAATCTAGTATATACATACACGTGGGCAACATATATTGTGTAAATTCTGCGGTGGCGTAAGCTATGTGGTGCACGCTATGCGGTGTAAGCTGTGTGGTGTAGCATGCACTGTGTAAAATTCGCCGGCACAACGGGCCAGAGGCGTGCTAAGATCTCCGGTAACCACTTAACAATATTTTTAGTTCGCGCGCGCGGGGCGGCCCCTAGGGGGCCCCAGACGAAAAGTACCCCGGCCGATCCCCGGCTGACCCCCGGCCGATCCCCAGGGGGGAGGCTATTTTTCGCCTCCCCTCACGAGGATCGTGGCCTCCGAGGGGGGGGCTGCCAACGACTACCCCCCCTCCCGCCCCAAGGGGCCCCCAAGAGCCCCCCAAGAGGCCCCAGGGGAGCCCAATACGCCGCCAAGGAGCCCCAAGACGCTCCCAAGAAGCCCCCAAGAAGCCCCCAAGACGGCCCCAAGAGGCCCCAAATAGCGCTCCAGGGCCGGCGGAATGAGCGAAGCGATTAAATATGTCGCTTGAGACCTTTAGGGTGAGCTATGTTGGAGAATGCGTACGCTATGTGTTATAAACTATGTTGAGTGAGCGGCGTCGCTTCGGATCCGGCCTACCCGAGAGTGCAAGGTTGTTCGCTGGCATCCAGAGGACGGAAGGAAGGAGAGAGAGAAAGAGAGAGAGAGAGGGAGGGATATAAATAGAGAGAGATAGAGAGGGAGATAGAGAGCGAGGGAGAGGGACAAAAGAGCGAGAGAGAGAGAGAGAAGAACACAAACAAACGAAAACGAAAGAGAGAGAGAGAGAGAGGGGGAAAAAAAAAGGAGAGGTTCACTGTCTATTCCCTTTCACTCTCCCCATCCTCCTCGTTCTCTTGCACCTCCTCCTCCTCCTCCAACGCCTCCCCCATTCCTCCTCCTCCTCCTCCTCGTCCTCCTCTTTCTCTTTCTCGTTCGTGGTGACGGGTAAGGCCTGGCGCATGGGAGTGCCAGAACTGTAGGAACGCCCTCGCGAAAACAACACACATACACATAATCCAACGCGCCGGTGAGAGAAGCACTGGTCACATCCCCATAAGAAATACAAAACACACACACACACACACACAACAACAACAACAACAGCAGCAACAACAACAACAACAACAACAACAACAACAACAACAACAACAACAACAACAACAACAACAACAACAACAATTACTAGCACGTGGGGACACTCCGTTCTCACCAGTGCCAGGGTTTTCATAGGAGGCGGGCAATACCCCCACTTTGTGGGGGGGCCGGTTCAAGCTCTACCAAATTTCCAAACGACTCTTCGCCACCACCCACACCCAGCTTCCCGCCCTATGACGTTCGGACACTTCACTTCGTGGCATGCGGACGACCGTGGCTACTATTCAGGGCCCCGCGGCCGACGACGACGGCGTGCGCGCGCGAAGAAAAAACGAATGTGTCCCGCATGGTATTATTTGACAGGGATGATGGCCCTGGCAGGTGCGCAACCGTTGTTGCAGAAGTTCGAAAAAGTTGCTCGCAAAAGCCCGTTTGACAGAAATGATTAAAAAGTGTTGGGTTTCCTACGAATCCGCAAGAGCGCGCGGGATGAAATTTTGACAAGTTGTTTTGAAAAACCATTGGTTTTTTTATGTTTTTATGTTAAAATCGCTACGAAACTAAGGTTTTGGAAGGATTTCGTCTTGCGCGCGCGAATGTCCACTTTACCTTATTTTTTGCAAGGGATTCTTGAAGTTTGGTTATGTTAGAACAAGAAATGTCCACTTTAGCTTATTTTTTGCAAGGGAAAACCGATCGTAACAACACAACCGGATCTGGATGACATCGTTTTACCTGAGACTTCCTCACGAAAATGATGAAAATGAGGCTGCGGCCTAGGCGCGGCGAGGGGGGCGTGCACCAGGGGTCCCAACAATAATTATTCTTTAGAAGTAATAATGTTCAACAACAACAACAACAATTACTAGCACGTGGGGACACACCGTTCTCACCAGTGCCAGGGTTTTCATAGGAGGCGGGCAATACCCCCACTTTGTGGGGGGGCCGGTTCAAGCTCTACCAAATTTCCAAACGACTCTTCGCCACCACCCACACCCAGCTTCCCGCCCTATGACGTTCGGACACTTCACTTCGTGGCATGCGGACGACCGTGGCTACTATTCAGGGCCCCGCGGCCGACGACGACGGCGTGCGCGCGCGAAGAAAAAACGAATGTGTCCCGCATGGTATTATTTGACAGGGATGATGGCCCTGGCAGGTGCGCAACCGTTGTTGCAGAAGTTCGAAAAAGTTGCTCGCAAAAGCCCGTTTGACAGAAATGTTTAAAAAGTGTTGGGTTTCCTACGAATCCGCAAGAGCGCGCGGGATGAAATTTTGACATTTTTTTTGAAAAACCATTGGTTTTTTGATGTTTTTATGTTAAAATCGCTACGAAAACTAAGGTTTTGGAAGGATTTCGTCTTGCGCGCGCGAATGTCCACTTTACCTTATTTTTTGCAAGGGATTCTTGAAGTTTGGTTATGTTAGAACAAGAAATGTCCACTTTAGCTTGTTTTTGCAAGGGAAAACCGATCGTAACAACACAACCGGATCCGGACCAACCCGTTTTGCCTGAGACTTCCTCACGAAAATGATGAAAATGAGGCTGCGGCCTAGGCGCGGCGGGGGGGTCGTGCACCAGGGGCCCCAACAATAATTTTTCTTTAGAAGTAATAATGTTCAACAACGACAACAACGACAACGACAACGACAACGACAACAACAATGACAACGACAACGACAACAACAACAACAACAACAACAACAAAGACAAAGACAACGACAACGACGACAACAACAACGACAACAACAACAACAACAACAACAACGTCGCGGCGCCCGTCCCGGCCCCGGGCCAGGGCCGGGACGGGCGTCAGCACACCGCGGCGTGCGCCCTCTCACCCGGCCCCGGGTAAAAGCGTTCGCGCTCTCGGTGCGCCGACGACTCTCCCGGCCCCGGGCATTTCCCACTGGCGCGCGCATTCGCGCGCCTGGTGTGCAGACAGACGACTCTCCCGGCCCCGGCAGGCCCGAAATCGTTGAAACCTGGGCATCCCCAAGGACTCCTCAGGGATTCCGAAGTATCCCTGCGTATACTATATATTATATGAGTACGTGTATGTACGCAAATCCATACATGTTTACATACATACACATGTATATGTATGTGTGTATGCATGTATATGAATGTTTGTACATATATATGTAAGCCTAACAATGTGTAAGTGTGTATACATGTATGTGAACACATATATGGAATGTATAGATGTAAGCGGTGGCGAAGGCGAGGCGGGGCATTTTTTCTCGGCACGGGCGCGGTGGCGAAGGCGAGGCGGGGCCTGCGCCGACGCGGCACTCAGCTACCGAAAACATCCAAGCCGCCTTCAGCGAAAGATGGGCGGGCGTACAATCGTGGACACCTCTATTTGAACATTGATAACAATGAAACAACTATAAAAGCCAGAAGCCGTGCAAATGGACCCCTGGGAAGCTTTGGCAACTACAACGCGAATGACAAAGCCTAGCTAATTACTGACAGGCATTCACCAAAAAAAGATCTCGAGCGTCAAACCAAGGGTTCCAAGAGGCATCGACCCACCACAGGGAACCCGCGCGCCGCGTCACGCATGTCCAATGCGCATCGTGGTGGTTCACCACGAGCCCGACGACGGCAGGCGAGCCGAGCAACGCCCCAACGGCATCTGGCGAGACGGGGGTCTCGATCATCTGGAAAGCAAGAGGAGGGCGGCCCTCCGCCATGGCGGGCGGCTTCCGCCCTGGCCCCCGCCCGCGCGCTCAGCGTGCGCGCGGCCCGCCTTGAGCCAAAATGGTTACGGTTTTCGGTTTGTTGGTCGCACGCCCCGTGTGCCGACGCCCGTCCCGGCCCCGGTGGCCTGGTCGGGGGCCACGACCCAGTGAAGGCGCCCGTCCCGGCCCCGGGGGGGGGGCTAAGCTCCGCCAACTCCAAGTTTTCAATTTACCAAGAATGATAAAATATCATTTTCCAAGAAGAACAAGATATCAACAACAAGCTGGGGCCGGGACGGTGGTCGCAACGAACAACAACAACAACAACGACGACGACGACGACGACGACAACAACAACCACACAACAACAACAACAACAATCACTTTACCCGAACGCTCAGTGTTCTCACCAGTGCCAGGGTTTTCATGCGACGCCAGCCAATACCCCCACTTTGTGGGGGGGCAGTGCAAGCTCTACCAAATATCCACACGACTCTTCGCCACCACCCACACCCAGCTTCCCGCCCTATGACGTTCGGACACTTCACTTCGTGGCCTGCGGACGACCGTGGCTACTACACTGGCGTGGAGTACACACCCACAGAAGTTGTTAAGCCTACGTTCGTACACCCACAGAAGTTGTTAAGCCTTGTTAACCCACAGAAGTTGTTAAGCCTTCCACAGAACATCTGTTGCATATGATGCATATGGTACATGATACACATGATACACATGATACGTACTCACAAGATAGTTGATCACATCTTTAGGGCAAATTCGTGCAGGTGTTTTTCGAGGACCTACGGCGCGATTCGTGTGATTTTATGATGCGCGGTGCTAGAATTCTTAAGAAGCCCAATGGTTTTTGGAGATTTCGGCGTGCGCGCGCGAAGAAAAAACGAATGTGTCCCGCATGGTATTATTTGACAGGGATGATGGCCCTGGCAGGTGCGCAACCGTTGTCGCAGAAGTTCGAAAAAGTTGCTCGCAAAAGCCCGTTTGACAGAAATGTTTAAAAAGTGTTGGGTTTCCTACGAATCCGCAAGAGCGCGCGGGATGAGATTTTGACAATTTTTTGTTGAAAAACCATTGGTTTTTTGATGTTTTTATGTTAAAATCGCTGCGAACACTAAGGTTTTGGAAGGATTTCGTCTTGCGCGCGCGAATGTCCACTTTACCTTATTTTTTGCAAGGGATTCTTGAAATTTGATTATATTAGAACAAGAAATGTCATTTTCTATTGTTTTTTGCAAGGGAAAGCGGATTACAACAAAACAACCGGATCCTGTACACACCCTCTTTTCTGAGGCTTCCTCACGAAAATGATGAAAATGTAGCTGCGGCCTAGGCGGCGCAGGGGGGGCGCGCACCAGGGGGCCCAACAATAATTATTCTTTAGAATAAATAATGTTCAACAACAACAACAAAACATGTGGAGGAGGACAAGGAGGGGGAGGACCCGCGCTGCGGGGCGGAACCCGCAGGGGTGGCAGAACTTCGGGCGCACCCTGCGGACCCCGACGCGACAGCAGCGACCGCGCGACAACCGCGGGACAGCCGAGCACGACAGTGGCGACAGACCAGCCGCGCTGGACAAGCGCATCCTGGCACGGCCGCGCAGAACAGCCACGAGACCAGCATTGGAACAGCCACCGGGGACAGCCCCGGGGCGACCGCACGAGCCCGGCGCTGGGCACGCGGGCCACAGCAAGCATGCCGACCGACCTGGCCCTGGCCAGAAGGCCTCGCGCAGCTTCGCCTCTCCAACACGCGCGGCACGAGCCGATACCAAGGTGCAATGTCTGGTGGTAGAGGAGACTCCCGTTACACTTCGATGCGCGTATATATATATATATATATATATACACACATATAGCTATCGCATTCTCTCTCTCTCTATCTCTCTCTCTCTCTCTGCCAGTGGTTGGCCCCTAATTGAAAGGTCCTTGAATCGGGCCTAGCGCCTAGCCCAGAGCCGTGTCTACCCGAGGCAAACCCTTCGGGATCAAGCAGTGACTTTAATTCCCCGGATCGCATTTAGCTGTTGCCAGAGTTGTTGCTACACAGAGTTCGGCAACGCACAGACCTGGCGTCATGTGAGGCAAATAATAGAGCGGTCACAAGAAAGAGTATGCACGCCATTCATCAGTCTTGCATTGCGTTTACGCTATATCTCTCTCTTGGCCGAAATGCGCCTCCCGATGCCACTTCGTGTGTGGGGGAGCGAGCACGAGAACAGGTCGCAGGACTCACGTCATCTGAACCAGCGCGTCGCTCGGGATCTCAGCGGAGAGGCATCGGATGCTCGCACTCGAGGGCGGATGAACTGCGCACCCCTTGATGGTATTGACGGAGTGGGATGTATCTTCATCCCTCCGATGCCACAGGTGGAGATGTGGAGATGAATGGTTTCTGGCTTCCCCAACTCAGCGGGCCGCAAGCTCCATCGATAGGGGAACGAACAATGACATAAACATACAAACTCGGAGGTCCGCGCGGATTTCTCGGATCCGCGCTGGACCCCCCGACAGCGACGGATCCCCGCGGCGAGCAGGAGCGCACCCTCCCTCCACGCTGGCGTCGCCACGCCATGCCATGTCAGGCTACGCGTCCTCCGAATCATGCTCCCGCTGCAGCGCTCGCCTCATTTCCGCGTTTTCGTTCGTTCCAAATCGTACTCCCGCTGGAGCGCTGGCGTCGTTATTTCCAGCGCCATGCCACGGCATGGTTTTCGGTCCTTCCAGATAGGCCCAAACATCACAACGACAACAAACACAACAACAGCAACAACAACAACAACAACGAACACAACAACAACAACAACAACAACAACAACAACAACAACAACAGCAACAACAACAACAACAACAACAACAACAACCACAACCACAACAACAACAACAACAACAACAACAACAACAACAACCACAACAACAACCACAACAACAACAACAACAACAACAACAACAACAACAACAACCACAACAACAACAACACCAACAACAACAACAACAACAACAACAGCCATCGGAAGTGATTACACATTCGGTGCCGATTCGTTCATTTGGGGGGCCGCAGAAGCTCCCCCCCCATTTTGAGGCGTCGCCACGCCATGCTATGTCAGGCTACGCGTTGGTCTTCAACACCATGCTATGCCATGTCATGCTATGCCCTGCTACGACATCCGACTGTGCGAATAAAGAGAGATCTACGCCACGGTAAGGGATGGGAGGGAGGGGTAAGACCTCAGATATGACGCGAGCGCACCTAGCTTGTCCTCCTCCTCCTCCTCCTCCTCCTCCTCCTCCTCCTCCTCCTCCTCCTCCTCCTCCTCCTCCCTCCCCCTCCTCCTCCCCTCCTCCTCCTCCTCCTCCTCCTCCTCCTCCTCCTCCTCCTCCTCCTCCCTCCTCCCCCTCCTCCCTCCAAGGAAGACCTCCCGCGGCCGTGCGGGACGATCCGGACAACGCCGGGCACGCTGCAGGCGAGGCGCAGCGGCTGGGGCGCATCCCGAGGCGAGGAGAGCTCCGGAAACCACTGGCCGCTCCGGCGAAGGGTCGGTCACAGCTGCTGGGAAGCTAGGGATCCACGTGCGAGCCCGACCCCTGCCCCAACGATTTCTGAGGGGGAGGGGGGGGGGACAGTCTCTTCGCTCGGGAGCTCCTGGCTTCGGTTCACTTCAGCCTGGGAAACAGAAAGAAGGTCCAGAAAGCCACCCCCAGAATAAGCCCCCCGGCACGCGACGTCGATCAGTAAACGCCCCCAAAGAAGGAATCGAACAGGGCAAGACTGTTTAGTAAACGCCTAGGGCAGTCTAATCAACGCCATTTATCGGGTCTGGGTGTTTTGTCCTCCCTTGAAGAAAGATACCGATATCGCTGCTCCCCAGACCTCTCCCGGGGTGCGCCCTGACCAGGACATCGAAGCGGACATGGCCGTGGCGGCGAAACCCTCCCGGGAGGGCTGCGAAAAAAAGCGAAGGCGAGGCCAGGCATGGGCAGAGGTATCGGCACCCTCTCCTCTGGCACGGGTGCTCAGCAAATTCGTGTCGTGACGACCTCGGCGTTGGTTTCTGTGACCGCGTGGCTCGTCCGACCTTGAACGATCGGCGGCTTCTCGATCGCCAGATCGTTCCATGTTGGCCGATTCTGGGCCGCCGCCAGCGTTTAACCTTGAACGCCCACGGCGGGGTCACCGCCGCGTCGGCCCGACACGAACCTACCGTTCGAGTAAGGGATCGACTACATAATCGCTGTACCCCAGAAATTGACTTGTCCATCCAATCCCCCGACCCTGTCGGCGTGTGTGAGGGGCTTGTCTCTCCGAGTCGTCGTCTCCATCAGTCGTCGTCTCCGTCGTCCCTTTTCCTGCACCCTCATGTCAGGAAGAGAAGAATCTAGCAATGTCGTAATCGAGTCGAAGAGGAGCCCCTTCCCTTCGATCCCTCCCCCGTCGGGAGGGGGCGGGGCCCGGTGGGGGGGTGTTCCGGTAGGGGCGGGGGGAGGTAGGGGGAGGGTCAGATACGCATCGCCCCCTGGGGGTCCTGGGGCTTCAGAAAGTATCAAGGCAGGCCAAGAGTGCCCCAACTGGCCCCCGAGACGGTCCAAGACGGCCCCGAATCGCCAAACTATCAGTCCAAAACGCCTTCACGCCCTCCAGACTGCCCACGAGGCCTCAGACGCCCCAAGAACCCAAGAAGCCTCCAAGAGAACTCCCGAGACGGGCCCCGCGAAGGAAAACTCGTTGATTTCCATTTGGGTCTTTCAAGAATCTTAATGCTCTCGCCTTTCCGCTCCCCGCCGCTCCAACAGGCCCCCAAGATTGCCCCAAGACTGCCCAAGAGGCCTCCAAGACGGCCCAAAACATCGAAAGAGGACCCAAGACCTGTCACAACGCCTCCAAGACGGCCCAAGGGGCCCTCAAGACGGCTCCAAGAGCGTGCCCAAACGGGGGGCCGCAACGGACATTTCGAGCCCTCGGCCCCGAGAGGCTCCCAGGAGGCTCCAAGAGGCTCCCACGAGGCCCCAAGAGGCCCACAAGAGGTCCCCAGGAAGCCCGAAGAGGCCCCCAAGAGGCTCCCAAGAGGCTCCAGAATTCCTCCCCAGAGGCCCCCGAGGGCCTTCCGAAGAGACCCCCAGAAGCATCCCTGAGGACTCTGCCCCACGTCAGCGTCGTCGTCGCCGCCGCCGCCGCTGTCATCGTCCCCCTTCAGGGTCGGCGGCACCGGCCTTAAGGCCTTCGCAATTTACGAAAAATGCGTAGAATGCTCCGTAAATCTACGGAACATCCTGCGCGCATCCGTAGCATCGACGATCAGCAACACAATTCTAGGGTAACTCAACTCTCCAGTCGTCGGGGCCTTGCAAGATCCCACAAGATCCTGCAGGCTCCTGCACCGAAGCCCAGGTCGATGCAGCCCGGGCTCTGCAGGATCCTGCAAGGTCTGGCTCCCTTGAGCCCCAAAGCCGACCCCCTACCCAAGCGGCAAGGGGGGCAAGGCTTCTTGGAAGAGCCCTGCTTCTCAGAAGGCGCCGGGCCTCACACCTATGGATGAGGCTCGCGCCTTCTAAGAGGAAGGAGGAGGAGGAGGAAAAGGAGGAGGAGGAGGAGGAGAAGGGGGAGGAGGAGGAGGAGGAGGAGGAGGCGGAGGAGGAGGAGGAGGAGGAGGAGGAGGAGGAGGAGGAGGAGGAGGAGGAGGAGGAGGAGGAGGAGGAGGAGGAGGAGGAGGAGGAGGAGGAGGAGGAGGAGGAGGAGGAGGAGGAGGAGGAGGAGGAGGAGGACGAGGAGGAGGAGGAGGAGGAGGAGGAGGAGGAGGAGGAGGAGGAGGGAGGAGGAGCCCCCCTCTGCGCGTGGCCGACCGTGGCGGCATGCGGGGCCCCGTGCCGCCTTCGGCTCCACCCGCACGGTGTAGCTGGGCCCCATCGCCGGGCACGCGGGCACGCGCTCGGCGAGAGCGGGGGCGGGCGGGGAGCCCCGAAGGCACCGATGCTGCCACCCTAAGCTCAAGGGGCCCTGGGACACACAAATAAGTACACACAAATGACAGGATTGCCCATATTTTCCCATATGTTCTAAGATTTTGTCTCCCCACCACACACACACTTCCCATATGTTCCGATATGTTCTGGGGGATCGACGATGAATTGTGGCTGTGTGATTTGTTCCCTCCTGATAAGATCCTGGCGTTGCGACTGTTTCACACCAAGCGTTTTTGCTCGATCTCGGGCCCCAGGACCCTCACAGGTCGATGTGGCTCGAACAATAACGCAGAAGGATGGGCTCCGGGGCTCCGGGCGTGAGTTGTTGCGATGTCGCATTTTTGTTGCGGCGTCGGGCCTACGCCTCGAGGCACGTCCAGCGGCGGCGACGAGGGCCTCCCAGGAGGCCCCTAAAAATGGGACAACGGGAAGAGCCCAGACTCCCGGCCTCTCCAATTTTGTTCGTTCGATGCGTGGGCCCAAGGTCCGGAACACTTCCCCAGGACCGGTTTCTCGTCCCGAATCGATGTTCGACGGTCCCGAGACCCCGCGAGGGCCCTGTGGAGGCCGAGTGTGGCCAAAAGCCCGCCGCTCCGACTTTCGTGGGAGCGTCGGGTGCCTGGGAGGGTTGCGGCATGGGCACCTCTCTCTCCCCCTGGCTCTCGGCGAGAGCCTGGGGGGGCGGGCCCCCTCCTCCAGAGGGGCGCACGCGCCCGGGCGCGCCTCTCGAAGACTGGGCGATCCCTCGCCGGCCACGGGGCAGCGCGGGATTGTGCTGGGGTGCAGTCGAGGCGCGGACGCGGGACGTGGAGGAGGAGGAGGGGAAGGAGGAGGAGGAGGAGGAGGAGGAGGAGGAGCAAGAGCAGGAGCAGGAGCAGGAGGAGGAGAAGAAGCAGGAGAAGGAGGAGAAGGGGAAGGAAGAGGAGTGAGGAGAACGAAGAAAAAGAGGAGGAGGAGGAGGGGGAGGACGAGGAGATGGAAAAGGAGGAGGAGGAGGAGGAGGAGGAGCACGAGGAGGAGCACGAGGACGAGAACGAGGGTGAGGAGCAGGAGAAGGAGGAGAAGGAAGAGGAGGACGAGAAGGAGGAGGCGCAGGAGGAGGAAGAGGAGGAGAAGGAACAGGAGGAGGAGGAGGAGGCAGGAGGAGGAGGAGGAGCAGGAGGAGGAGGAGTGAGGAGGACGACAAGCAGGAGGAGGAGGAGGAGGAGGAGGAAGAGCACACTCTTCCATGAGATCCTGGCGCCTCGATCTGGCGGCGCGCCCGAGGGAAAGCGAGACCCTCCTCCCTCCTCCTCTCATCCTCTCTCCTCCTCCTCTTCATCCTCTCCTCCTCCTTCTCTCGTCCTCGTCCTCCTCTCTCCTCCTCGTCCCCCTCCTCCTCGTCCTCCCGTCCTCCTCCTCGACCTCCTCCTCCTCCTCCTCCTCCTCCACCTCCCCCTCCCCCTCCGCGCTGTCTTTGGAGAGGGAGCGCACTCGCAGCACGGCCACGAGGGCGTGGGTCAAGAACGCGGGCCCTCTCGGGCCCCCTGGGGACACACCCCTAGCGAGCGACATTCCGATGTGGAGAGCCCACGCACCAAGGTGCCCCTCCAATGAGACGCACAAAGGCATATCAATACTAGATGTCCTCCTTGGAGGCGCGCGTCCGACACGAACCTATAACATACCCGTATTGTAGCAGATCGTTTCCCGAGCGGTGTGGCCAGAAAGCGCCGGCCAAGACGCATTTACTGTAAGATTTGTCGGAACGCGCCTCGCCCCTGGGGGAGCGACGCACATATAATATTAGTGTGTTAGGGGTGACGCCGATCCAAAGCTAGGGTTATGAACCCTCGTGCCAGCGACGGACGAGAAAGAAACGCGGGACGGGAAAGAGACGGAACGGAATGAGGAAGGGTAGGAAAAGAGCGGCGCGCAGGGACAGGACCAGAAGTGAGACACTGGGAATGGCATCGAAGATAATACCGTCAAACCAAACAAATACAACAGAAGCTGGAAAGCAACACCGTCGGTTGAGACCTCCACAACAAATCGGCTCGAGCTGATCGCGACCGTTGAACTTGTTCTCGAACGGCTGGAACGACTCACGGCGCAAGATGTTCCTGCCTGCCATCATCGTCGCAGCCTCGCCTCTTGCCCAGTGGAGTTCCTCGTGGGCGCGGCGCCTCTGCCCTGGCGCTCCGAAGTGCCAAAAAGAGCTGCACGCTCCTCCGCTCTGTCGCTGATGCCTTTGACTTTGCCCGTTCGCACCACCATGTGCTGCAGCACCTCGCTGTGACGCTTGGCCGATCTTCGTTTTTCGTAGGTCGGGTTGATGGTCTGATGCTCGCTGCAGCTGTGTGTAGAGGCGCTGGTGTAGCGGTCGGCGCTTGGCCTGGGCCCGTTCCGCAGCGTCCTTCTCGGCATCCAACTGCTTCTACTTGTACTGTTGGAGCTGCTGGTCTTTGCGCTATAACTGCCGATGAGTTTCCGCCGCTTGCTCCTCGTGCTGATGCAGTTGCTGGTACGTCGCCTCGTTGACATGAGCTTTGCTTCCTTTCCAGACTTCTGCTTTGGACGCGAGTCTGATATTGAAAACGACCCATGTGTGTCCTTGAAGTTGCCGTTCGCAGTATTGTTCCAAGTGGTGCTGTTGCTTATCGACGTTGCGCTTCTGTTTCATCATTAGCTGCATCGCATCTTCTTTTGCAGCTTTAATCGTTCAAGACCCGTGCTCCCGCCGCGCATTCGCTTCCTTGCTGGACATGGCGTCGCGGCTCTCACACTGGAGAAGATCCACATTCAACAATTGCGCCCTGCGCTCCTCGGTTTTTCCACTGCATAGCATGATCCGTTCCCCTCCGTCGCCTTGTTGCTTGAGCGGTGCTCTTGTCGGCCGGCGTGAGTTTGACCTTGAGTGCCACTGGTGCTGCTCATCTGGATCAGATGCCTGGTCTTCCTACTCATTGTCGTCCTCCTGCTGCTTATGATTTTCAGCCATGTGTAAAAAGATCTGGTTCTCGGTCAACGTCAGTGTCCTCTTCTGCTCAGAACGGTCGTCCGCAGGGTCATAGTTGTTTGCCGTACGCTGCTCCATGTCCTCTCGTGCGACACCACGTTGCCAACTGCTCTTCCTTCTCAGGTGTCGTCAACGGCGCGTACTTGTCCGTGGCAACCGAGAATTCGATATTGCTCAGGTCGGACCCAGCTTCTTGCGCAGCTATGTAAAAGCGTGCCAGTATTCCAATGTAACTCTGCACTTGTCACGATACTTGTTCATGTTTGCGACAGTTCCTGACGTTGGGTTCCAATGAGTGTTCTGTACCGCCTCCTCATATGTTGCCATCATGATCTGGTCGATGATGGATCTGGCCTTCGCATGGTGGCAGGTCGTCTTGTCATTGTCAAATTTGCGCCATGGTGTCTTTCGCTCTTCGTTGTTGGCCGACGTGGGTTGGGTAGCCCACCATATCCTGTTCGGTGCGCTGGACGCTGGAGTCGCACCGCTTGCAGATCCAGCGGGTTTGGTTATTTGCCAAGTGGCGGTTCATCTCGGCGAAGACGCGAGAGGGCGGCATGTCCTGTTGTCGACTATGATACCCTTCGAGTAAAGCTTTATCACTGGCAACCCTGAGCGAGGTGCGGGTTTGCGTTCTATGCGAGCACTGCCTGCAATCCCAAGCAGGCTCACCACCGCCGCCGCGCTACGCCGTGGGCGCAGCCGCGCTCCCGCCGCGAGCCTGGGGCGGGGAGCACCGGGGGAAAGCCCCCCGCCGCAAACTATGGCGTGCCCAGCGCGGCGCGCTTGGGATCGGTCTGGGGGGCAGCTCGCCGCGCGCGCGCGGGCGCCCCACCCCCTCTAAAGGCCGACTCGTCATGGCTGCGACACGCCGCCGACGCCGCCGTCGTCGTCGCGCCATTGCGGGTGACCTGTAGAGGGCGCTCTGGCCACGATACCAGGGCGAGTCAGGCCGCGGGGACGAAGGACGCGCAGCAGCACCTCCGCATCCCCTTCCTCCTCCTGACCCTCCTCATTGTTCTTTTCCTCCTCCTCCTCCTCCTCCTCCTCCTCGAACCCTTCAACGAAAAATCCTCTCTGTCGCACCCCGAGGTCAGTCGGAAGGGCCGGCTGGGCTCTTCGCCCGAGACTTCCTTACCACATATGACCCTTGCGCTGATAAGCTCGTAGCAACGACACAGATGGAGGGCGGCCCGTTTCCAAAATGTGGCGCTCGATTTAGTGCACCGCACATTCGTTCAAAAACATCAATATCTTCACCGATTGAAGGCGGGTGGTTTTCAAAATGTAGCTCTCGCCATGGCGCCGCGCACACTCGTCTTAAACACTTGCAAGAGGCTTCACGGATGGAAGGCGGGTGGTTTTCAACATGTGGCTATCGCATCAACGACGCGAACAGTCCTGTTACAAAAACGGCAACAACGTCGCAAAGTTAGGGCGAGTGGTTTTAGGAATGCATAAAGGCCGCAGCGCGCCACATAGTCGGTTTCCACTGAACGCCGCGAACATCCACTTAAGCAGTTCAAGGGTTTCAAGAATTGAAGACGGCTCATGTTCAAAACGTGTCTGCCGCCTTAACATTGAACACATTCGTCCTGGGATATTAGAAGTCCAATGATTATCATGACTAACGTGCCAAAAATATGTGTTGGAATAATTCCGGAATGTCGTGGCGCAACAATTACTTTGATTCGCGGCGTCGAAATCCCAGGAAAGGTATTATGGCACGAGTCCGGATCGTCAAACAGCATCAGTCAGGATGAGTCGTGGCAGTAAAACGGTTGTCTACAATCGGAACATTTCCCTCGGTGGACGTGAGCCCTTGCAGGGGCCTATGAAGACGGAACTGGAGGAGGCCTTATTCAAATGTTGTTCCTGAGTTTTCGGTTTACAATGGTCCTCCTCTTCCTCTTCGTCCTCCTCCTCCCCCCTCTTCCTCCTTTGTCCCTCCCTTTTTCCTCTCGCAACCCGAAGCCAACCAGAAGGGCGGCCTGAGCTTTTCGCCTGAAGCTGCTTCACATCTTATGGTCCTGGAGCTTAGAATTGGTAACGTACTCACAGATCGAAGCCGGGCCGTTTCCAAAATGTAGTTTTCGCCATAGCGCCGCGCACTTGGATTGAGGACGGGTGGCTTTCAAAATGCGAATCTCGCGTCAGCGCCGCGCACATTCGTTTTAAAAATCGAAGGAATTTTTACGGATGGACGGCGGGCCGTTCTCAAAAAGTAGTTATCGCCATGGCGCCGCGCACATCCGTCTTAACAAATGCAAAAGTCTCACGGATGGAAAGCGGGCCGTTTTCAAAATGTAGCTCTCGCCATGGCGCCACGCACACTCGTCTTAACATAAGTGCAAGAGTTGCACGGATTGGAAACGGGCAGTTCTCAAAGTGTGGGTCTCGCCTTAGCGCCACACACCCTCGTCTGAAACATATGAAATAAGCTAGCGATTGAAGGTGGGTGGTATTCATAATGTCGTTTTCGCCTGAACGCCGCGCGCATTTGTCGTCAAAATATGACAAGACTGCGCGCACGGAGGGCGGAGTCGTTTCAAAATAGCTGATTTTCGCAGTAACGTTGCGCGCGTTCGCTTGAAGAAATTGATTCAACAATACCCGCGGCTAGCGTACGATTGGGAACGATTTAGGATTGTCCAGACGCAACAAGTACTTTGATTCGTGGCGTCGAAATCCCAGGAATGGTGGTCTGGTCATGTCAGCTTATGATTTCCGAATCCTTGGGGGGGCGCGCGTTGAAAATAGTGTCCCTATTCGGGCGAATCGCGGAGTGACGCCCGCCATATTGAAAATCAACGGCGGCGGCGCCGGTGATTAGCGCCAGCGCCCGCTGCCAGCGAGAAGGCGACAGAAACAGCACAGACTGGGGGACGGGGGGGGGGCAAGGGCGGCAGGAGCAGGGGCCGTGAGCCAGGGCGACAGCTGTTCGAAATGAACTGATGTCGGCGCTCGCCCCCGCATTTTCTGTTTTTGTTTTGTCGAACCGATGAGCCTCCTTTGCCCTGGCCGCAGCCAGGGGGGCGCCAGGTGCCTCCCGGGCCCGCGAACAAGGCGGGCTGGACGAAAAGGGCGCGTGGCCAAGCGGGGATGTGCCAAGCAGCTCACGTTGCTGACTTTCCGGGCGCCGCCTGGCGCCGAAAGCGGCCGTGCATCGAGGACTGGCCCCCCGCGGGGCGACCGAAACCGGCTGCGCGCAGCAGGTTTCGCACCCCCCCTTCCCTTCCCCAGCCTTTCGTCCGACCCGCGGCGGGCAGCCCTCCTCCCCCCGTCTGTCGCGCTCTGTCTGTGGTCGTCGTCGACGACGACGACAACGACGAGTAGGCCCGATGACGACGACGACGACGACGACGACGACGAAGCACTGCGGATGCCGCATGGGGGGGGTGCTGCGCAGGCCCGCTGTAGTCGACGACGACGACGAGGACGACGACGAGGACGATGACGAGGACGAGAACGACGACGACGACGCCTGATAGAGTGAAAAAATCGCCTCATACGTATACGACCCCAACTTCTGTACGACAGGCCATCACTCGTTTTGAGGCTGTCATACGATCCCCTCGGCGGTGCCCGCGACGACCCCCTGGCGCGCGTGATAAAAAAAATGTTTCGCGCCCCCCGGGGTCCATGCATCTGCCCGGGGGGGAAGGGGGGTACGCACTTGTTAATGGTACATCACAACCTGACATTACGATTTGAGATCGTCAAGACGCAATTCAACATCCGAGACATATGCTTGGACTTCAGGATCTTCAAACGGTTGTCTCCCAACAGGGCACTTCCGTAGGTGGAAATGAACCCTTATAAGGGGCCTGTGAAGGGGAGCTTGGAGGGAGGCTGTATTCCAACATCCTCCTCCCCTTCCTCCTCCTCCTCCCCATTCCTCCTCCTCCCCATCCTCCTCCTCCTCCTCCTTCTCCTCCTCCATCCAAGCTTATTATAGACAACTCCTCCCCGTCGCACCCCGAAACGTGTCGGTAGGGAAGGCCAGGCGTTGTGCCTGAGTTTTCTTCACATTATCAAAGATCCTCAAGCTAAAAGATTGGAGCAACTTCACGGATGGAGGACGGGCCGATGTCAAAATGTGGCCGCACCTTTGGAACAGCCCTGGAGCCACTTGATCCAGGATATCCTGCCGTAGAAACGCAGCGGGCAATATCTCCATGAGGCGGCAGAACGTGAACCGGGAAAACTCGGGCCGAGTGTCCGGTGGGCCAACTCCCGCGCATAACATGGGAGGCCCGAAGCAGGCGTTACCCACGACCACCCCCTGCCCTGATAACTCTGGGCTCTGCATCTTCGAGCCCAGACTTAGGTCGGGCATGTCCCCCTACAGGCAAATATTGAAGGAAAAACAAAAATACCTCAGAAGAAAAAGAAACAAAAAAATCTAGCAAACAAACACTTCATGATACTATGTTTGACTATGTTTTGAGATTCCTTCTGTAGAGGGACATGCCCGACTTAAGCCCAAACTCCCGGCGTCATGATGTCTTCACCCATCCCCCGGAACCGGTGTTTCGTCATCCTAAGTCTTTGTTTGACGGCCCCGCGACTCGGCAAGGGTCCCCAGCGGCCGAAAAGAGCAACGCAACAAGAAAAACACGCCGTGATGTTGCTCATGACTCGAGGGGGTCTGGGAGTGCAGCAACAGCGCGCGCGCGCCGCCGCAGATGATGAGCCTGGTTTCCACCTCCACCACCACCACAAGTTGGAGGGGGGAAGGAGGAGGAGGGCGAGGAGGAGGAGGAGGACAAGGAGGACAAGGAGGACAAAGAGGACGACGAGGACAAAGAGGAGGAGGAGGAGGAGGACGCGGAGGAGGAGGCGGAGGAGGAGGCGGAGGAGGACCCCCCCCCCTCCAACTTGTGGTGCTGGCAATGGAAAGCAGGCCCGCCCGCAGAGCTCAGCCCGCCGCGGCCACGCGCGGGGGCGGCGCAAAGCCCGCGGCTGGCGCGCCGCCCGCCGCCGCGGCGCCGCCCGCCGCCGCCGGCGCGGTGTGGCCGGCCGCGGCCGAGAGCGCGGCAGCCCTCCCGCGCAGCGGCGGCTGCCGCGGCGGCGCGGCGGCTGCCGCGCCGGCGGCGGCTGGAGGCGGCCGCCGGCAGCGGCTTCTTTGGTGGGCAGAGGGGCACAAAGAGAGAGGCACAAACGAGCAGACCAGGGGCCCTGGGACGCACAAAATCAAGAGACTCGGATAGCAGGATTACCCCTATGTTTCCATACTTGGGGGGCTTTCGTCTTCCCCCCCACGTCCCAAATTTTCCTATATTTTCTGGGGAATCGACGGTTAATCCCACCAGCCCTCTGGGCGTCAGTGGTTTAGGGCGTTTCCTCTTCCACCCCTCCCTCTTCCCCTTCGGGGAGGGGTTTACCCCTCCCCCTACCCCCTCCCCACTGACCTGGACAGGAGGGGCGGGGAGCGGTCAGAGCGTCCAAAACGGCCTCGGCGAGGAAGCCAAAATCATTGATCTTACTATGGCTTTGGCCCGATGTTTGGCCTTCTGAGGGGGCAGGGCTAAGTAAAGCTCTCCTCTTCTTTGATCGATTTCCTCCACGATGGCCGCAAGAGGCCCCCAGGATGCCCCAAGAGGCCGCAGGATGGCCCCAAGATGGCCCCAAGAGGCCCCCCAAGAGGCCCCCAGGAGGCCCCCAAGAGACCCCCAAGAGGCCCCAAGAGACCCCCCAGAGGCACCCAAGGTGCTCCCAGAGGCCCCGGCGATAATGTCAAACCATTGTTCGCACTAAGGTTTTAGCCACATGTTGGCCTCTTGGGGGGGGCACTGATTAAGATGACTCCAAGAGCGCCTCGGAGAGCCCAAAATGACCTCCAAGATGGCCCAAGAAATCCCACGATGACTCATACTGGCTTCCTCTGTGTGCTGTCCACTTCCCTGATCGAGGCAATCCCACCAGCCCTCTGGGCGTCGGTGGTTTAAGGCGTTTCCTCTTCCACCCCTCCCTCTTTCCCTTCGGGGAGGGGTTTACCCCTCCCCCTACCCCCTCCCCGTGGACCTGGACGGGGGGGGCCGCGAGCGGTCAGAGCGTCCAAAACGGCCTCGGCGAGGAAGCCAAAATCATTGATTTTACTCAGATGTTGGGCCCCGTTTTGGCCTCCTGAGGGGGCAGAGATGGCCCCAAGAAGCGCCCAGGAGGCCCCCAAAGGCCCCAAGATGGCCCCAAGAGGCCCCAAGAGGCCCCCAGGAGGCCCCAAACAGGATCCCGAACGGCCCACAGAGGCCCCCCCGAGGCACCCAAGACGCCGAAAAGCCCCTCAGGACGACCCTCTACTCGCCTGGGCGTCGTTTCTGGACGGGCTGGTGGGGATACGCGAAGCGTTTCCCCACCAGCCCTCTGGGCGTCGGTGGTTTAGGGCGTTTCCTCTTCCACCCCTCCCTCTTCCCCTTCGGGGAGGGGTCCCCCTACCCCCTCCCCACTGACCTGGACAGGAGGGGCGGGGAGCGGTCAGAGCGTCCAAAACGGCCTCGGCGAGGAAGCCAAAATCATTGATCTTACTATGGCTTTGGCCCGATGTTTGGCCTTCTGAGGGGGCAGGGCTAAGTAAAGCTCTCCTCTTCTTTGATCGATTTCCTCCACGATGGCCGCAAGAGGCCCCCAGGATGCCCCAAGAGGCCGCAGGATGGCCCCAAGATGGCCCCAAGAGGCCCCCCAAGAGGCCCCCAGGAGGCCCCCAAGAGACCCCCAAGAGGCCCCAAGAGACCCCCCAGAGGCACCCAAGGTGCTCCCAGAGGCCCCGGCGATAATGTCAAACCATTGTTCGCACTAAGGTTTTAGCCACATGTTGGCCTCTTGGGGGGGGCACTGATTAAGATGACTCCAAGAGCGCCTCGGAGAGCCCAAAATGACCTCCAAGATGGCCCAAGAAATCCCACGATGACTCATACTGGCTTCCTCTGTGTGCTGTCCACTTCCCTGATCGAGGCAATCCCACCAGCCCTCTGGGCGTCGGTGGTTTAAGGCCTTTCCTCTTCCACCCCTCCCTCTTTCCCTTCGGGGAGGGGTTTACCCCTCCCCCTTACCCCCTCCCCGTGGACCTGGACGGGGGGCGGCCGCGAGCGGTCAGAGCGTCCAAAACGGCCTCGGCGAGGAGGCCAAAATCATTGATTATACTCAGATGGCCCACGACGGCTCCAAGAGGGCCTCAGAGAGCCCAAGATCGCCTCCAAGATGGCTCAAGATAGCGCAAGATGCCTGGAGATGGTTCAGAAGACGCTCCAACACGTTCCAAGACCGCTCCAAGATGGTTCCAAGTGCCCACAAGAGCATCATTAGTGCCCTCGAAAGGCCGAAATGCTTCAAAACCCTACGGAAAATCAATGTTTTTGGTGTTCTCACTTTTTCGCTTCCGAAGCCCATCCGAGGCCTCAAGATGGCGCCAAAATGTCCCAATTGGGCCCCAACAGGGACCCAAGAGAGCCTCAAAACTGCCTCAACAGCGTCCAAGAGCGCTCCAAGAGCGACCCAAGAGGGGTCCAGGAAACGATTTTAGACAGTCCGGAGGGGCAGCGCTAATCCCTCCAGCCCTCTGGGCGTCGGTGGTTTAAGGCGTTTCCTCTTCCACCCCTCCCTGTTCCCCTTCGGGGAAGGGTTTGCCCCTCCCCCTACCCCCTCCCCACTGACCTGGACAGGAGGGGCGGGGAGCGGTCAGAGCGTCCGAGATGGCCCACGACGGCTCCAAGAGGGCCTCAGAGAGCCCACGATCGCCTCCAAGATGGCTCAAGATAGCGCAAGATGCCTGAAGATGATTCAGAAAACGCTCCATCACGTTCCAAGACCGCTCCAAGATGGTTCCAAGTGCCCACAAGAGCATCATTAGAGTGCCCTCAAAAGGCCGAAATGCTTCAAAACCCTACGGAAAATCCATGTTGTTGGTGCTCTCACATTTTCGCTTCCGAAGCCCATCCGACGCCTCAAGATGGCGCCAAGATGTCCCAACTGGGCCCCAACAGGGGCCCAAGAGAGCCTCAAGACTGCCTCAACAGCGTCCAAGAGCGCTCCAAGAGCGATCCAAGAGGGGTCCAGGAAGCGATTAGACAGTCTGGAGGGGCAACGCTAATTAAAGCTCTGCTCTTGTTTGATAGATTTGCTCCAAGATGCCCCCCCAGAGCGCCCCGATGGCGTCTAAAAGGACCCCAGACGCCCAAAAACTGCTTCACAAGAAATTCAATCGAGCGCTCGCGCGGGACGCGAAGCCGAGAATACTGCGAAAACACATGTAAGAGCAACCGAAACGATCAAATGCTTCTCACAGAAATATGTTATTCTTCCTGCACATCCTTACTCGACGCCTCAATTGCTCTCATTGTTCCAAACGGAAGCTAAGAAAAGCGTCACGTCCGACTGCTGTTGCAGGAGATTGCGGCAGGAGAAGGAGGAAGAAGGCGGAGGAGAAGGAGGAAGAGGGGGAGAAGAACAGCTGCCGATCATCGGCGCTCTTCGTTCGAGTGCCTGGTGTAGGATGGGCTGGTGGGGATACTTCTTTTGCGTCAAGAATTGCGTCTATGTGCTGTTTCCCCTCCTGCAGAAACCCTAAGCTCCTGGCGTTGCAACTTTTTCACACCGGGAGTTGTCCCTCAATCTCGGGCCCCAGGGCTCTCACAGGTCGATTCGGCTCGAGAGATGGCGCAGGAGCGTGACTTTGTACGATGTCACAACTTTTTTGCAACTTCGGATCTCAGGGGCCGGCGGCGGCTTCTTTGATGAGCATAGATGAAGCCGATCCCTATCCCGAGAGATCCTACGTATCAAAAAAAACGGAGATGTTTCTCGCAACTTTCGGCCTCTAGGGGCCCTCGCCATTCTCCAGGACCGTCAACAAAACCGACGCAGGATGAAAATCGGGTCCTCGGGAGTGGGTCGAGACTCCTGGGGACCCCACTTAAAACATTAGACAACGGATGTCTGGGTCCCCACTGGCGTGTCCTTGACGGCACTGGCCGACTTACCCACCCAGGCGAGGACAACTACGTATATGATCCAGGGCAGTCCAGAAGGATTATCCTCCTCCTCCTGGTCCTCCTCCTCCTCCACGTCCCCCTCCTCGTCCTGCTTTTCTTCCTCCTCCTCCTCCTCCTCCTCCTCCTCCTCCTTCGCCTCCTCCTCCTCCTGCTCCAGCTCCTCCCTCTCCCTCTCCTCCTCCTCCTCCTCCTCCTCCTCCTCCTCCTCCTCCTCCTCCTCCTCCTCCTCCTCCTCCGCCTCCTCCTCCTCCTCCTCCTCCTGCTCCTGCTCCTGCTCCTGCTCCTGCTCCTGCTTCTGCTCCACCTCCTCGTCCTCCTCCTCCTACCCGTGGATGTGAGCTGATGCGTCGTCGTCGCCACCGCCGCCGTCGTCGGCGTCGTCATCGTCGCCGCCGCCGCCGCCGTCGTCATCGTCGTCGTCGTCGGAGTCGGCGTCGGCGTCGGCGTCGGCGTCGGCGTCGGCGTCGGCGTCGGCGTCGGCGTCGGCGTCGGCGACGTCGTCGGCGTCGGCGTCGACGTCGGCGTCGGCGAAGGCGTCGGCGTCGGCGTCGGCGTCGACGTCGACGTCATGGTCGCCGTCGTCGTCATCATCGTCTTTCGTCGGCGTCGAATTCCGTCGTCGTCTGCGTCGTCGTCGTCGCCGTCGTCGTCGTCATCGTCGTCGTCGTCTTCCGTCGGCGTCGAGTTCTGTCGTCGTCAGCGGCGGCGTTGGCGTCGGCGACGGCGTCGGCGACGGCGCTGACGCCGGCGTCGGCGTCGGCGCTGGCGTCGTCGTCATCGTCGTCGTCGTCATCGCTGTCCGTCGGCGTCGAGTTCCATCGTCGTCTGCGTCGGTGTAGGCGTCGGCGTCGGCGTCGGCGACGGCGAAGTCGTCGGCGTCGGCGTCGGCGTCGTCGTCGTCGTCGCCGCCGCCGTCGTCGTCGTCTTCCGTCGGCGTCGAGTTCTGTCGTCGTCGGCGGCGGCGTTGGCGTCGGCGACGGCGTCGGCGACGGCGCTGGCGCCGGCGTCGGCGTCGGCGTCGGCGTCGTCGTCGGCGTCGGCGTCGTCATCAGCGTCGGCGTCGGCGTCGGCGTCGGCGACGGCGTCGGCGTCAGCGTCGTCGTCGTCAGCGTTGGCGTCGGCGGGGTCGGCGTCGGCGTCGGCGTCGGCGTCGGCGTCGGCGTCGGCGTCGGCGTTGGCGTTGGCGTCGGCATCGGCGTCGACGTCGGCGTCGACGTCGGCGTCAGCGTCGACGTCGGCGTCGGCGTCGGCGGCGGCGTCGGCGTCGGCGTCGGCGTCGGCGGCGTCGTCGTCGTCGTCGTCTTCGTCGTCGGCGTCATCGTCGGCGTCGTCGTCGTCGTCGTCGTCGTCCCCCCCCTTCTCATCGGGGGGGGGGCCCTGCGACCGACCCATCCCATCTCGGGGGGGCTGTGATCTCGGGGGGCGGGCTGTGAACCCTAGACCCAGGGCTGAAGGGCAATTACGCCTCGTGTCCGCCCAAGCCCAGATCCTCTCTATAAATATGAAAAGGCGGGCCCACCCACAAACTGAGCTACGAGCCCTCCTCTGGCCGAACCCCTCTCGAAATACGACGCAGCTCTCAAATCTCGGGGGCGCCCAAGAGAGGGACGTCCAAGAGGGAGGTTCGCAAATCATGGCTAGAAACGCATGCGCGAGCCCAGGGAGGGCCAAAGGATGCATTGAAATCCGCCGACCCCCGCTTGCCGGGTTAAAAAGGCGCGTGAGACATTTGGCTGTCCCCCTCCCCCTTTCCCCCTCCCCTGTGGTCCAAAATGCAGCTTGAGGGGAGGGGGGGGGACGAGCTTGCCAACGCCTCCCCGGGGCCTCTAGAGGCTCCAAGAAGCCACACGTAAGCCCAGACAGAGCGCCAAGACAGTCGAAGAGAGCGTCGAGACGGCCCAGAATAGCCCCACGACGACCCAAGAAAACTTCAAGACGGCCCACGAGGCCCCCAAGAGGGCCCAAAAGTGTTCCCAGAGGACCGCCGAGAAGGCCCCAAGAGGCAACACTTGTCCCATTCTCTTCGGACAACGTGCATTTTTAGAGCACTCGCCGACTCTATGTGACAGCATCTGAGACTGCCCAAGGGACCCCCAATATCGTCACAAGACGACCGACGAGGCCCCAAAGAGGCCCCCAGGACGGCCCAAGAGGGCCCTGAGACGGCCGCAGGGGCCTCCAAGACGGCCCATGAGAGCCCCAAGAGGGCCCCAAGAGAGCCCAAGAGGGGGAATCCGAACTGATAGTTCGAGCATTTCCCCCAAAGATGGCCCCAGCGGCCCCCCAGAGGCCCCCGAGGCGCCCCCAATAGATCCGAAGAGGTCTCCAAGACGCCTCCAAGGAGCCCCCAAGAGGCCACTGAGAGACCCCAAAAAGCCCCCCAGAAGCGCCCAAGAGCCCACCAAGAGGCCATGAGAGGCATCCCACGAGACCCTCCTGGCCCACAGCCAATGCACAGTGGCGGGGTGGGCCGAAGGCCACTAGACTTCCACGATCGTCGCAAGCTCTTACTCCTTCTAGGGGTCGGCAGAATGGCGCAAGCCACTTGAATACAATCAACAGAGGAGACCATGAAATCTAAGGAGACATTCCTGCCCCGAGCCCCGCTTGCGATGAACCCTTGATCAGTCAGCATCGAGTCGGCCATTCGGACCAAACCGAGATGTGCATCGGATGGGCCCGCATCGGCACGGAATCGAAACCGAATATGATCGGCTGCGCCAGGATGCACAGCATCGCCACGCAAGCATCGAGCCGCATTGGATCGTCGCAATGTCGGAACTGAATCGAACCGGGCCAGCTGGAATCGATATAGAATGACATCGATCAGATCGAAATGGACCCAGACATCTGACCGCTCCAAGTTTTCGATTCATGCCCTGGAGGTCTGGACCACTTCCCCAGGCTGGTTTTTCGTCCTGAATCGTTGTTTGACGGCGCCCAGGCCTGGCGAGGGCCCCCAGAAGCCGAAAACGGCCAACAAAAAAAAGAAAAAAGAACACCCCCCCAAAAAAAAATTGCATGGCGAAAGGACCCAACCATATGCAGTTGTGAGCACCGTCGTTGTATGCACCGCATTCGGAAGAGCTCCCTATCGGGCCACGGAACGTATGAGGGGTGTGCCAAAATTTGTCCGGTAGGCGCATGCGCAAACAGTCACTGGGGCCGTCGGTAGAATTCCCTATGCGGCCACGACCGGCGCGAGGGGTGTGCTGAAATGGGTGCGCGTGACGCATGCGGGTGGTGGCACTGGGGCCTTCGGTGGAGCTCCCTAGGGGGCCGCGAAACGCGTGAGGGGTGTGCCGGAATGGGTGTGGGTGACGCATGCGGGCGGTGGCACCGGGGCCTTCGTTGGAGCTCCCTATGGGGCAACGAAACGTGTGGGGGGGGGGGGGAGTGCCGACATGGGT
Source organism: Prorocentrum cordatum (assembly GCA_963575745.1). Lineage (NCBI taxonomy): Eukaryota > Dinophyceae > Prorocentrales > Prorocentraceae > Prorocentrum > Prorocentrum cordatum. Next base: position 73,000 of record CAUYUJ010000843.1, read on the forward strand.
GTGGGTGACGCATGCGGGCGGTGGCACTGGGGCCTTCGGCGGAGCTCCCAATAAGGCCACGAAACGTGTGGGGAGGAGGGAGTGCCGACATGGGTGTGGGTGACGCATGCGGGCGGTGGCACTTGGGCCTTCGGTGGAGCTCCCTGGGGGGCCGCGAAACGCGTGAGGGGTGTGCCGAGATGCGTGTGGGTAGCGCATGTGGGCGGTGGCACTGGGGCCTTCGGTGGAACTCCCTATGGGGCCACGAACGTATGAGGGGTGTGCCAACATGGGTGTGAGTGACGCATGCGGGCGGTGGTACTGGGGCCTTCGGTGGAGCTCCCTATGGGACCACGAAACGTGTGAGGGGTGTGTGCCGGAATGGGTGTGGGTGACGCATGCGGGTGGTGGCACTGGGGCCTGCGGTGGAGCTCCCTATGGTGTCAAGAAACGTGTGAGGGATATGCCGGAATGGGTGCAGGCGACGCATGCGGGCGGTGGCACTGGGGCCTTCGGTGGAGCTCCCTATGGGGCCACGAAACGTGTGAGGAGCGTGCAGAAATGGATGTGGGTGACGCATGCGGGCGGTGACACTGGGGCCTTCGGTGAAACTCCCTATGAGGCCACGAAACGTGTGATGGGTGTGCCTGACTGGGCGTGGGTGACGCATGCGGGCGGTGGCACAGGGGCCTTCGGTGGAGCTCCCTAGGGGGCCACGAAACGTGTGAGAGGTGTGCCAAAACAGGTGTGGGTGACGCATGCGGGCGGTGGCACTGGGCCCTTCGGTGGAGCTCCCTATGGGGCCACGAAACGCGTGAGGGGTGTGCCAAAGTGAGGGGGGTGACGGGAGGAAGGAGGCGGGAGGAAGGAGAAGGAGAAGGAGGGGCGCCGCCTCTCCAAAACGAAAACCCAACACCACAGGATGGTTTGGGGAGAAAAAATTGGGAGCGTTTGATCCCTGGGGGGCCTGCTCGGGGATCCTCTGACCCGGGTCGAGCCAGACCCCAGGTCAGTCAGGCTTCTGCAGGATCCTGCCTGCAGGACCCTGCAGGTGGACGGTTTCCCCCGGGGCCGTATTCGACCCGAAGAGGGGAGGGCGAGGAGGGGGAGGAGGAGGAGGAGGAGGAGGAGGAGGAGGAGGAGGAGGAGGAGGAGGAGGAGGAGGGGGAGGAAAAGGAGGAAAAGGAGGAGGCGGCGGCGGAGGAGGAGGAGGAGGCGGAGGAGGAGGAGGAGAACGAGAAGGAGAAGGAGGAGGAGGAGGAGGAGGGGTCGCCTATGCCCTTCGGAGAAACCCTCCAGGCTTCGTTCCCTGCTCAGCTTTCTTCATTCCAACATCCCGCGTGTACGCACGTCGTATAACATCGGCATGTGGCTGCCACGCGCCATGCGCCACGTGATGAACTACTGCCCTGCTTGGTACTCACAGGGCCGTGACCCCCGCCGCAAGACTCCAAACCTGCCGAGCCCCACCCCCTGCCGACCGATCCTGCACGCCCCCGGCCTTCGGGGCCCGCACTCGGGAGCGGCCAAGAGGGGGGCGTCCAAGAGGGGGGGGCGCAAATCATGACCGGCGGCACGTGCGCGGCCCAGCGGGGGGGCCAGGGACGCAATGAAATAAGAAGAAGCTCCATGAAATCTGGGGAAATATCATGGCCCCCGCCATGATATCCACCCCCCCTAGTCATCACCCCCCTCTTTTCCGCCCCCGACGCACCCCAGCCGAGCTCCCGAGGGCCGCGGGGGGCCGGGGCGCACGCGGCGAGGGAGGGCGCCCCCTGCGCGCCTTCTGCGCGCCCCGAGCACGACCGAGGCTGCCCCCAGCGGCGTCCCTGCAGACCTCCGGGATTTGGGCGAGGGCCCTTGCTAGGAGGGCACCAACTATACACCAACACCGATCCTGGCCAGGATCACCCTGGGCCCAGGATCGGTGTATACGCACTCCTACCTGGGGCAGGAAGGCATACACACCGATCCTGGGCGCAGGATTGGCGTGGCCAAGATCGGTGTAGGTGTATAGTTGGTGCCCTCCGACTTGCAGTGGGCTCGACAAGTCTTCCGAAATAGTGTCCAACATGCGAGTCGCCCCTGCGGCAGAACGTGCAGACCGTATAATATCATCAGCATACCGGATGATGCTAATCAACCTGACGTCTCCAACGTCGAAGCCGCACTGCTGAGCTCGGATTTTGAGCCTTCTGATTGCGTGCTCCAGTCCAGCGTTGAAAAGCAGCGATAGCGAAACATCGCCTTGTTTGACTCCGCGCGTTATGTCAAACGCTGCGCTGCCAGTAACGCTTGCACTGTAAATGTCTGACAAGAGACGCACGTATTCTACATCAACTCCCTGTTCCGCCAACGCTTGGAAAAAAAGCACGTGATGATCCAGCCTGTCGAAAACTTTCGTGAGTTCAATGCTGGCTATCCACAGTGGGAGCTGCCACTCCCAGGCCTTCGTGCAAAAATCCTCCAAAACGACAAATGGGTCGTCCACAGAGCGACCCGGTCGAAATCCTATTGTCTCATGCGTCTGCTCCCTCTCTAAAACGGGTTGCAAACGCGAGAAAACTAGGCGAGCGAACGTCTTATATGTTATGCACAAAATCGCAATGGGACGCGCATAATTTACATCACGTATGTTGCCCGTCTTCGGCAACATGGTAAGACGCGTATCCTGCCACGTGGGATCGACGCATCCTGTGCTGAACAGAGCGTTCAAACACGACATAAGATGCCTGTGCAGAGCATCGCCACCAAACGCAAACATTTCAAGGGTGATGCCGCATTTGTCTTCGCACCTTCCGCGCTTCATGCGCTTAAGAGCTTGTCGCAACTCTTCCATGCGAAACGGCGCGATATCAGATGGACCTCTGTTACAATTCGCCGCTGACCACTCGTCCCTGGCAGCGCCGCAGCCCGTTGAAAAATGTGTTCGAGCGAAGCCTTAAACACATCATGATATAAAGGGCAACGCTTGCTCTGCTGCGTCGGAAACATGCGCCCGCGAGGCAAGTGCTTGATACCTTCGACTGCCCGCAGCTGCGAAGCAGCACGCGACTCGCAATGCTCACGCACACGCTTGAGATTTAGACACTCTGGACCTTTTTTGTGGGCCACGTGTCTCGCGCCTCCTCCGGCGCAGCTCTCGTAGTTCAGGTGCGTCCCATGGTTTCGCATGCGAACGAGCCGCACTGCTATTTGCCGCTGCTTGCCAGGCTGACGCAACGGCGCGGCCCTCCAGATCCAAAAATGAAGACGGCTGAGGTTCAGACAGAGACTCCTGCACAATCCTCTCATAAATCACACCTCGGCCCTCGGCATTTACTCATGGTTTCCATCGAACCGCATTGTGCTGCCAGCGCCGAGAGGCTGGGCTTACATTAAACACCCCGTGCACTGCGCTACGGTCAGAGTCAAAATCTAAAAAGTCGCTCGGGCAGCAAGACTGGCAGTGGAACGAAGCATCAAATCGCATAAAACCTCTGGCCCGTTTGGCGCCAAGTGAATTTCGAAACGCCCATGCATCGAGCGCACGTCGAACATCGCCGGCTTCTAAGCCGTTCTCGGAACAAAACGTTTGCAAGAAGTGCCCTCTTTCACCGAATTCAACCTGCGTGTTAAAATCACATGCTTTGCATAGTTTTCGGCGTCGCCTCCTAGCAAAGTCTATATCCTACGGTAAAAATCCGCAACATTGCATGAGATGATCGCGCGGGTACCCAGCGCACGGCACGCATGCAGAAAGGAACGTGCAAGCACTGCCGTGGATACCCATGTCAACTGCAAGCGCTCGGCCATACTGCGCACGCGCAGCTGTGACACCTCCCGCGCGCCGAGCATGCAAGCAGATAGCCACCCCTGCGTATCTAGATGGGCCAAGCGCGGCCAGCTGGGCACACTCTGCAGACCGCGCGGCGCGCCCACGACTGCGGGGACGCGGCGAAGGACAACCCCCGCGGGCCCTCTTCGGTGACCAGCAGGCCCAGATCGCGGGCGACGCTCGCCATGGGCGACCGCTCGCAAGGGGCGGCTGACTACCTACCAGACCACCCAACCCAACCCGAAGACCCGAATTTCGGGTTGGGGGGGGTAGGGGTTCCACATGTGTTTTCCGATGTTTCCCGACCCCCCCCCCCCCCACTGGAAATCGAGGGTAAATTTGAGCCTTCGGGTTGGGTTGGGGCGTGGTGGGCGGTGAACGGCTGCGCCAGGGGTCGCCACCAGAGCCTCCGAGAGCCACTCGCAGCGACCGCGCCGGGGGCCGACGGCCTCAGCGGCAGCCCCCAGAGCGCGCGCGGGCCGCCGAGCTCGCGCCCCCGGGAGCGGGCGGCGCGCCAGGCCGCCGACGCCGCGCCCCGCGCCCCGTCACCGCACGAGGGGCCGCCGGAGCTGCGGCCCCCCGCCAGACTCCCTGGCGCTGGCCCGAGCCGACATGATCATGATGAGACAGAGGAGGGAGGGGGGAGGAGGAGGAGGAGGAGGAGGAGGAGGAGGAGGAGGAGGAGGAGGAGGAGGAGGAGGAGGAGGAGGAGGAGGAGGGAGGAGGAGGAGGAGAGGAGGAGGAGGAGGAGGAGGAGGAGGAGGAGGAGGAGGAGGAGAGGAGGAGGAAGGCGGAGGAAGGCGGAGGAAGGCGGAGGGGGAGGGGAGGAGGAGGAGGAGGAGGAGGAGGAGGAGGAGGAGGAAGGCGGAGGAAGGCGGAGTGGGAGGAGTATTTTTTTTCATCGCTGGACGCTCGCCAATAATCCTTATCCATAGCCCGTGAACTGCGAGGGCCACGCCGCGGCAGGCTAGGCCTGCCAAAGTCGAGGGCCGCGCAGGAGGGGGGAGCAGCAGCAGCAGAGGAGCAGCGAAAGAGGAGAGGGAGGACAGGGTACGTGAGGCCAGCGCACTGCGAGATGCCGCTCTTCGGCGACTCGCGGGAGGTACCGCGGCACCTCGCGCGCGGGGAGGGGCGGGGCAGCCCCGCCCGCTACCGATCCTCCCGCGCGAGAGTCCTCGGCAGCGGGGGGGCGCACTCGGCGACGGGGGAGGACAGAGTCCATGCCCCACAAGCCACGGGCGCTTGCGACCCAGGCCACCGTCACCTCGACCCACAACCCAGGCCCGAACCCACGCCTAGACAAAATTGAGAGGCGAGCACCCTTCCCCCCAGAGAGGCGCAACGGGCGCAGTTGAACAGGTCGTCGACGGGGCGGGCGGCGGGGGCGGCAGGGAGCGGCGGGGCGGGCGCGCGCACGCCCCCGCGCGCGCTCCCCCAGCCAGGCGAGGACCCAACCCCAGCAGCAGCAGCACACGCACAGCGGAGCAGCAGCAGCAAAGAGGACCGAGGGGGCGGGCAGGAAGAAAGGCAGGGATAAGAGGGGAAGGCAGGGGCGGGAGAAAACCGAGGACCCAACAAAGCCCACCCCGCAGGGGAGAAGCAGCGGCAGCGGCAGGGAAGAGAAGGAAGACAGCAAGCGACAGGAAAGGCAGAGGGAACACAAAGAGAAGCACCATAACTAACGCGCGAGAGATGGAAGGGAGCGGCCACGCCCAGATCTTCGCATCCGCGTTCGAGAGGGAGAGCGGGCGGGTGGAGGCAGGTGCACGTGAGACAAAGTCACTGCGATCACGTGGGTCGCTGCCCTTCGGGAGGAAGACCACACGACGAACTCGACACTCAGGGGGGAGAGCATCACCTGCACTGTTGAAAACCTCCTCGTAAACCTCGAACAAAGCAGCGGTCGCCTCAGGGACCTTCCAGCATCCATACGGGATCCCATCAGGACCAGGAGCAGAAGGAAACTCATGGCCGACACGGTCCCGAAATTCGCCAACTTCAAGTTTCCATCGAGGGGCAGGAGTAATGTCGTCAATAGTCTGAACGTGGGCCTAAATTTCTTGCCAATGAGTCGGATCGTGATCAGCCTGTGCAAAGACCTTACTCCAATGGGCCACCAGAGCCGCAGTTGCCGCTTCTGGGGAGGCACACGGGGCCCCGTCCTCGTCCAAGACGCCTAGCAGCCCAGTCCTCCTCCTCATGGGGTCCCACCCACGCCGAAGAGCCGCCGGCCTTCGCCTCTTCTTGGTCCTTACCTCATCCACCTGGTTACTATGATCCACCTCCTCCAGCTCCGCATCAAACCAACGCCCCTTCAAGGCCAGTACCAAACTGTGGAGGCCATCAGGATCAATGCACACACCGCTGTCGACGTCGAAGAAAGGCAGGAGAGAGGCGCAGCAACGAATGGCACGAAGACAGAGATACCACTGCCGACCCCGCCACCCACGGCATGCCACGAAAGCAAAGTGGAGCCGCTCCGCATCGTCGGCCGCTGGGCGACAGCAGCCGCACCGAAAACTTCTTTCGCCCGTTCGAGTTTCTGGGCAGGGCCCGACGGGGGCGTCAGCCCCCGCAGCTGTTCGGAAACCATCACGTGCTAGTCGGCATGCTGGCTGATCCATTTCGGAACCGAGAACCGACCCCTCGGGGTCGGGAAACCGCGGCAGCAACGGGAATGCGATCGGAGGAGGCCCCTGGATGCAGGAGGGCGCCGACAGCGTTGACAACGACGGTCATCTCATTGAGAATACCTGCAGGAAGGGTCGTGTAAATCCGATCTAATCTGGCCAACCCCCTCAGCTCCCGATTCACAATATCCCTACGGGTCGGGTCGGGCTGGTATAATTCACACCAGTGGCTACAATGTTCCAGAAAGGCATCGCATTGCACACGGTCCCCAGGCCCAATCTCCCCCGATACAAGCGACCTACCATCCTCCATCGTACAGAAATTCCAGTCGCCCAGAATGACAACCATAGTATGGGCTGCCGCGGGAAGGGCGGCATTGATGAGGCGTAAGTACTGATGATACATATGGACATCATCGCACGTGTTAGGCACATGAACATTGACCACGACCAAGTCGCCTCGAGGTCCCCGACCATGGACGAGTAAAATCCGCCCAGGAACGACCGGAATCGGAGCGACCGAGTCGAAACAGTCACATAGATCTGAAGACAAGAACGCCACCACCCCACCAGCGTTCCGATCATCCAGATAGCTCCCAAAAAAATGCCCGGTCCGCATTTCGTCCCGAAGGATAACCAAGTCCGCTTCAGAGCCGTGCGTCTCCTGTAAACACATGACCTGATACTGGAAGAGCAGCTGCTTAGCCCGAAGGAAGCGTAAACGTGACCGAGATGCGCGAGACGAAAGAGAGGCAAAGAGCGCGCGCGCGTTCCAACTGCAGAGAGAGAGAGGACGGGCAGGACGGTAGACTCCACCAGCTTCCCCAGCAGGCGGCGAGAAGGATCAATCACTGTCACTTGCATGGTGTGCACCAAAATTGGCAGGGAGGGCGGACGAGCACTCAGTAGCCAAACCCGCTGGACTTCTCCCCGCCGCCCACTCACCTGTCGAGCCGTTCCGATACTCACCGAAAAGGGCGAATCTCTGCAAACATGGCGCGCAGACACTGTGCGCGTTGCTGCCCACCCACTTCCGTCAACCCATCGATTTCGACGCCACACTGGACGGTGCCCGCAGTGGGGCCATCATCGACAATAGAAATCTTTACAACCTGCACGGTGACTCCGTTGTCCTTCATCACATAAATCGCACCTCCTAGCCCCGTCGACCCGACCTTGTCCGCCCCAAAGATTCTGGAGACATGCTGGCGCATATTCCCAAGATAATAGAACAGCTTCCTGGACGAGGGGGGGAGATCACGTCGAACCCGTAGCTGCAAGTCAGGACCGCCCTCGGGGTTCGGGAAGGGGAACGCGCCCACGGACGAGGCCATCCCGTGGAAAGTGGAGGCCTCTAGGTTGGAATCAAAGTCCACGAACACCTTCTTACTGCAATCGTAAGCCTTGACCTGAATCGAACCCTGAGTCGAAGACGGAGCACAGCGGGCGAGGATGCTCTGGACTGCCTCGCGGAGCGTTTTCTCCATCAACGGCCGAGGGAACCCAAGTGCCACAAGAGGCGAGGGGTTGCCCACGAGACCAGAGTCGATCTTCCGACGAACCTGCCTTTCATCATCCCCACGAGGCGTCGGGGTCCCCTGGTCGGCATTCCGAAGGTCCTGGATCTCATCGCGCATCGTCTGGATCATTCCCTCGAGCTCTTCACGAATGGCGGATTCTGCGGTCTCTCGGTCCTGAATGCACTGAAGAAGAGCCTGTTCATGGATCGCTCGCATCTGCTCGAAGTTTGCAGCCGTCTGCTTGGCCAATTCAGTGCGTGCCTGTTGTAATGTCTGGAAATTCTTCTCAGCTGCGATCATCTGACCCTGGATTCCCGAAATCTGCTGGTTGATCTCCTGAACGCCGAGATTCAACTGACTGGACAGGCTTGCGACTGACGACGACAGAGGAACAATCATATCACGCATGGCGGCAAGGATCTGCTCGGTGTCCCGCTTGCCCTCCAGGCAGGTACCTCCAGGCACCGGCGGGGGCGTACTCATCCCTCCAGGGGAGGCAGGAGGAGTGGACGAGAGGGACACAGGCCACGAGTCGCCGCCCTCGGACGGCATCGCGGGAGGAGAGCCGCAAGCACGAGGGAGCGCGGCCACGGCGGGCCAGGGGAGCGCGTCCGCTCCCGGCCTTGGTGCCTGGCCACCAGGCGCCTCGAGAGAGGTTGGAAGTTAAGGAGCAGGCCCCTTGAGCCAAAATGGCTACGGAGGAGGAGGAGGGGGAGGAGGAGGAGGAGGAGGAGGAGGAGGAGGAGGAGGAAGAGGACGAGGAGGAGGAGGAGGCGGAGGAAGGCGGAGGGGGAGGAGGAGGAGGAGGAGGAGGAGGAGGAGGAGGAGGAGGAGGAGGAGGAGGAGGAGGAGGAGGAGGAGGAGGAGGAGAGGGAGGAGCCTGAAGGTGGCTCCGAGGGGAGAGGGAGTGCCGAGGGGGTAGTCCTTGGGAGCGAAGGGCGAAGGGCGGCAGGGGAACAGGCCCGGAGAGGCAGGCGAGAGGACCAAGAGCGGCGGACCACTCCGCATGGCGTGGGAGGTTCGATGGGAGTTACAGTCGGGCCGCTGAAAGAAGGAACGCTACATAAGAAACGAAGCCCCTTCTTGGCCCTGCAAGCGCCTCCGTGCCCCAGGAGGGCAAGAGGAACAGCACTGGAGGAACCAAAGGAACATCGAGCCCCTTCCGAACCCAAACTGTTCCTTATTTCAGCGTCTTGGCTGTATGTTGTTCCCATCGTACTTGAGGACCACATGCTGGAAATCATTCCGAACACCAAGAGAAGAATCGAAACAATGTCGATCGAGTATCGCCTCCCGGGGCACGGCACGTGAAAACCCTCCAGTGTTGGTACTTTCTTTGCTGGTGCTCGAGATTACTTCTGGTGATCAAGGCTAAAGTAGGTTGGAACAGCATAAGATGAGAGCTCGAATCGGCTCCTCTAGACTCTCTCAGCTGGCGCTGCTGCGTGTAGCCGAGGGTCTTCCTCCACTCTGGGAAGGACATGGGCTTGGGCTCCTCCCCGGTGGCCTGAAAGGAAGCGCGCCCCCGAGCCAACTGGCTTTCGCCCTGACTCCTCTGCCGGTGGCCTCTCGAGCAGCACTGGCACCCCCTTCCTCTTCCAGCTCTTAGATTATCTCTACGTCTCTCTCTCTCTCTCTCTCTCTCCCCCTCCCTCCCTGCCAACCTCGCCCGCGTCCTCCCTCCCTCCCTCCCTCCCTTCCTCGTTATTTCTCTCTCGCTCTCTATGTGTTTCCCTCTCTATCTACATATCCGTCCCTCTCTCTCTCTCGCCATATCTAAGTCTGCATTTTCTCTCCGTCTCTCCGTATCTATACATCTGCACAGATGTGCATTTAGCATAAATACACATGTATGCGTGTGTGCGTGTACGTGGCACCAAACACAGTTATGGTAAGAAGAAAATGGATATCTGCACAAACATGTAAATATACATATATGTATATATGTAATGATTGGCAGCCCCCCTCCGGCACCCACGTATCGTCGCATGTTCGCTTGGCGGTGTTATTATCTCATCTTCCTCTCCGTTCGTTCCTTCACTTCTTTTCATCATCCACATCCTCCTCCTCCTCCTCCTACTCCTACTCCTACTCCTTCTCCTCCCTATCATCCTCATTAGCTTGCCTCCACTTCCTCCTCCACCTCCTCCTCCTCCTCCACCTCCTCCTCCTCTTCTTCCTCTTCCGATGAGGCACGGAGGCAAAGAGTTCGGAAGGAGACAGGGACAGAGAGACCCGAGGGAGCAGCGACTCCTATGAGATCGCGTTGTTTGCGAAGTAAGGGTGCGCCAAAACCTGTGATGTCATTGGGATATTTGGGATGCTGGAACTAAAACCTCAGAAACCCTTTGATTTCATGTGTCTGCTTGGGATTTCTGTGACTTTTGAGGTTCAGAGCTCTGGAGGGCTGCAGCGTGGATTGTCGGAGGATGTATATCCCACACACACACACACACACACACACACCACTGACATTAAAGGGTGTGGCGCCCCCTTACTTCGCAAACCATGTGGTCTCACAGGGATCGCTGCTCCATGTAGTCTCTCTCTCTCTCTTCCCTCCCCCTGCCTCATCTGGAGAGGAAGAGCAGGAGGAGAAGGAGGAGGAGGGGAGGAGGAGGAGGAGGAGGAGAAGGAGGAGGAGGAGGAGGAGGAGGAGGAAGGGGAGGGGGAGTAGGACGAGGAGGAGGAAGAAATGGAGGGGAAAGAGGTGGACCTCCTCGTCCTCCCTCGAGGAGGCAGAGAGACAGAGAGGCAGAGAGAGACATTCGATGGAGCAGCGATCCCTGTGAAATCACATGGTTTGCGAAGTGAGAGGCGCCAAACCCTACGAGTCCATTCGGAGGTTTGGGATTTCTAGTATGAGAATCCCAGAGGCCCTGCAATGTCATTCGGAGTTTGTGGAGTTTGGGGATTTGCTCTGGAAGGTTGCACCGCGGGTGTTCGTCAGAGGATCAGAGGATGTAACATCACAAAACCCACCAGCATCCGAATGACATCGCATGGTTGCTGCGATTGTCACGCCAGGAACCGAAAACATCCCAGTGAAATCACCGAGTGCGGCGCCCTCATACTTCGCAAGCCATGTAATTGCAACGGGACCGATGATCCCTCGAGTCTCTCTCTCTATTTCTCTGCCTTTTCTCTCTCTCTCTCTCTCTCTGTCCCTATGTGCCTCTCCCTCTTTCCCTCTCTCGTTCTGCCCCTCTGCCTCATCAGGAAAAAAGAAGAAAAGGTGGAGGAGGACCTCATCGTCTTCTTCCAATGAGGCAGGCAGGCACACAGGCAAAGACTCGAAGGACCACCGATCCACGTGACATCACATGGTTTGCAAAGTAAGGGGGCGCCACGCCCTGCGATTTCAGTGGGATGATGTGGACTTCTAGTGTAAGAGTCCCAGGAGCCATGTGCTTGTGTGTGGGTTGTGCTTGATACTTAGTTTCCGTGGTTCAGAGCTCTGGAGAGCGGCAGCGAAAAGTGTCGTCGGGGGATGCGAAGTCTTCCTCCCCCCTGACCAACAAAACAAAATATCACACGGTACCTGGGATAATCACACCAGGAAAACAAACAAACAAACAAAAAACAGCACAGGGCGTGACGCCCTCTGACTTCGTGAACCATGTGATGTTACAGGGTCGTTGCTCCCTCCACGGTATCGTTTTCTCTCTCTCTCTCTCTCTCTCTCTCTCTCTCTCTCTCTCTTCTTCCCCGTTCTCTCTCTCTCTCTCTCTCTCTCTCTCTCTCTCTCTCTCTCTCTTTATCTCTCTTTCTCTCTCTCTCTCTCTCTCTTTCTCTCTCTCTTTCTCTTTCTCTCTATCAGTCTCCCCCCGCCCACCGCTGCCTTGGCGAGTGGCGAAAATGCTGGACCCACGCAGCCAGCGTCGGCGCCGTCCCGAGAGCGACCATCGGAGACGTCAGCACGTCCTCGGCCCTCCGTCTCGAGCAGGCGCGACGCCTCGCCGTCCCCCTGGAAGGGCGCTACCCTGGACAAGCAGAAATGTTTCGGTTACATTATAGCCGACATCTGCCTGTCGCTCGCCCTGCATGATGAGCATGTTTTCCACCACCGCCACCATAAGTTGGAGAGGCTTGCGACTGACGACGACAGAGGAGCAATCATATCACGCATGGCGGCAAGGATCTGCTCGGTGTCCCGCTTACCCTCCAGGCAGGTACCTCCAGGCACCGGCGGGGGCGCACTCATCCCTCCAGGGGAGGCAGGAGGAGTGGACGAGAGGGACACAGGCCACGAGTCGCCGCCCTCGGACGGCATCGCGGGAGGAGAGCCGCAAGCACGAGGGAGCGCGGCCACGGCGGGCCAGGGGAGCGCGTCCGCTCCCGGCCTTGGTGCCTGGCCACCAGGCGCCTCGAGAGAGGTTGGAAGTTAAGGAGCAGGCCCCTTGAGCCAAAATGGCTACGGAGGAGGAGGAGGGCGAGGACGAAGAGGAGGAGGAAGAGGAGGAGGAGGAGGACCCCCCCTCCAACTTACGCGGTGGTGGTGGTGGAAAACACGCCCATCACTGCATGCGGGGTGCGCTCCACATATCGCCCGAGCGCGGCGCAATTTCTGCTGCCGCCGCCAGCGATGCATTCGGAGGGGGGGGGGGGCATTGCCCGCCGCTGAAGCGAACAGGCGGCCACCCCGAGGGTAGCCCGCGGCCTCTCGACGACATGGCGCTACTCGTGGCGCGGGTGGGCAAACCGCCAACACCGCCACGCCCCACGCCCCCTCAGCACCACCTTTGTCGGCGACGGCAAATCCACTCCTTGATCTGCGGAAGACGTTCGACGGTCCCTCGAAACCACCACCATGTTCGACCGTCTCTCTCGGGTCAGGAGATCCAGCGAGGTAAGGTTACGGGCTGGGCACTGGGTCAAAACCTTCGTGACCAGGTCCCCCAACTCACCCTCGACCAGAAACCCCTCAAATTCCAAGACCACATCAAACTGGCCAGAAGCTGCATCAACGCGGGAGCAGAGCCGCCCGCAGGCGCTCTGAATCTCACCCACACGGCCAACGCCCGTGCGAGGCGCTCGCGCCAGCGCCTCACTCGCTTGGAAGCTAAATCCCATCAGGCTCGGCCCCTCGCCGCCAGTGTCGGCGCCACGGGCGCGGGCATTCAAACTCCGAGCACCAAGACCGAAGGGGCCCGCGACAAAGGACTCCTGGCTGCTGTCCTCCCCGAGGGCAACCAATCGGTCAACTTCTGGTCCCCCCCTGGACGTCCGCATCCCTGGCCATGCCGTCGAGCTCGACGCCACCGCCCAGTAGGAAACCACCCCGGTGGTCCGACGCCAGGTCCAGCGATGCCCCGACCCTACACGCCTGGCGCCCGAGCTCAAGGACTACGTCCAGACCGCGCACGGCGGAGGGCCCACTGGGCGCCAAGTTCAGGTCCTACGCCAGATCTTCTGGACCTGGCCCGAATTCGGCACCTTCTGCCGTGGCTGGGGCAACCGCATCAGCTGGATCCACGTGCCCCAATGGGGCCCTGTTTCACAACGCGCCGCCTTCCTGCGAAAAATAAAACCTTCGCGCCGCGACCTCAGGCGCCCCCCGCGCGTCGAGCAGGGCGTTGACGCGCTCGCCGCCACGCGGCTCGCCCACGCAAAGGTGGCCCTCAAAACCCACGCCGGGCAACTCGGTCTCATCCACAACTACCTCTCGGACGGAGACCGCCCCCGGCAACGCTGCGCGCGGGCCAGCATTTCCGCGGGCCCCAGCCCCACGCGCAGATACTACGACACTGACGAGGAAGCCCGAGAGCACGCCATCTGGAAATGCCCCTGCCGGGAAAACAATCGCCGCCCCCTGGCCACGATGATCTCGGACGAGCAATAGAACGCCCCCGCCGCGCACGCGGCGCCGTGGCCACGTCGACGAATCCGCTGCCCTTTTCGACCTCCAAGCTGAGCTCTCCAGGGGCCCGATGCCCCAGCCCGCCCCCCGACCTCCGACCGAAGGCCCCGGCGGCGACACTTTCACTGCCCATGCCGACCCCGACGGCAGTCAGCGGGTGCACGCGGGCGCGGAAGAGGCCTGCTCGCACCGAGCCATCCCACTACTGGCGCGGGCTGTCTTTGGTGTCTACGGCAGTTGGCATCGCCTCAACTGCTCTGCCCGCGCGCACGGTCTCACGCAGAACGCGCAGCGAGCCGCGACCTTAGCCCTGCTGCACCTCATCGCCACGGCCGAGCGACCTGTCTAACTCTTAATCGACACCAAAGCCGTAGTCGACGGGTTCCAGCGGCTGCTGGGTGGCCACCCCCGTCGCCTGACGGGGCGCAGAGCGACCTGTGGACCCGCGCCCATCGCTGCGCCCTTGCCAAGCCAGACATCTTCAGGATCGAAAAGGCTACCAGCCGCCTCTGCGACGAGAGCGTGGACGAAATTCACATCAGCCCCATCGCGAAGGAATTCAACCGCCAGGCCGACCACCCGGCCACTGTCGCGGCCACCCTTCACCACCTGCCCCCTTACCGGATCGAGGAAGCCAAACAGCGCCACCGCCCCGCCGTCTCGCTGCATAGCGCCGCTGTAGCCATTTACGACAAGCGACATCGCACGCCCCCGCTAGAGGAAAGAGAACGATGCACATACACCGATTCTGGCAAGGCCCATCCTGAGCCCAGGATCGGCGCATACGCCCTCCTGCCCTGGCCAGGAAGGCACGCGCACCGATCCTGGGTCAAGGACGGGCCTGGCCAGGACAGGTGCACGCGCATAGTTCACTTCGCCAGACCCGCCCCCTCACAGACGAGCGGGCCACACCAACGCCCAGATGAACAAGTTCGAACCCAACCCGATGCTCACCGCGGCGGCCGCGCCCAGAGGCCACCAGCGGCTGCACGAGGATCTCGGCGACCTCTGGGAGGAGGCTCGACGCCTCGTAGACCCCGTCGGCGACGACGACGACGAGGACCCTCTTGGCTTCGGCCGAAGCATGGACGACCTCGACGCTCCCACTACCCACGCCCTGATGTCACCAAGCCTACGTCGCCCCCCCCAGCCCCTGGCCCATGGGGCACCGACCGCAGTCGCGCCCCCCGGCGAGCCTGGTTCGAAGCCCTCCAACAGAACGGCCGTTGCTGCACCGCGCCACGGCGAAGGGCACTGACGGCAGTCGTGCTCACAGGGGGGCCGACCCCGCCCCCGTCCCACCGCATTCCCGCTGCCGACATGCACTACGGTTCAGGCCACGAGAACGACGAAGATATTTTCGGCCTCGCGGGTTGCAATAACGACGAGGACACCAGGTCCCCGTCGCCCCAGGCCGCGGTCAACCGCTCCAGCTGCAAAGCCCGACGCGCGGACAAGGGCCCAGCCGCGGCCGCCAGCTCCACGCGCTCCGGGCTCACTCCGCGCCGCCCCGCGGCGGCCGCGCGCTAGCCTTACCACGCCCAAGCACGAGCGCCGCGCCGACCTGGCCAGGTGACCTCCCGCCGCGGCAGCCGTCGCCACCAGCGCCCCTGGCCCGGCCCCCATCCTCCGCCGCCCGACCGAGCCGAGCCGCGCTGGCCAAGCGCAACCCGGTCGATCGACAGGCCCCCGCGGCGACGCCCGCCGTTGCCCCCAAGTCAGAACTGAACCGCCGCCCGTGCGAGGCACTGACCGCCGCGCGGACTTTACCGCGCACCTCGCTAACAGGGCCACTGCTGCCCGCCCGCCCCATGCTCCGCGCCCTGCCCATGGTCGAGCCGCAGAGCCCCAGGCGTCTTGCGACCGCCTGAGTCTCCCGCGCACCGCGTTTTCGCGCCACGTTCGCTCCTTGACCTCCCAGCAGAGCCTGCTGGCGCAACGCCATTGCCGCGCCCAGGCTGCCCTCGCCCCCCTTCCGACCCTCGCCTTCGCCCGACGGGGCGTCGCCCGCCCCTGCGCTGCATGGCCTTCTCGTCCGCGCGCGCGCGCCCGCATAAGGCCTCCGACGCGGCCGCGGGCCCCACTTCACGCCAGCCCGATTGCCCGCGCAGCCACGCATCATCGGGGCGCGGCTGCGGCGGCGGGGGGCGCCCCGTCGTTCGCAAGCCGCGCAGCGGCCAAGCCCTTGCCCCCCGGCCGCCAGACGGGGCCTCGCCGACCTGGGTCGTTTTTCCCACGCTGGGCGCAAAGCGACGCGGCGCATCGCCTGCCCACGACCCCGCCCTTAACCTCAGCCGCTTAGCGCCAGGGGGTGGTTGTTCCAACCCTGTTCCCCACGGTGCGCACAACCGCCAACAATGCGATGGCGGCCTCGGCTGCCGCAGTAGCCGGCTGTCGTGATGACACCCGTTCATTTGGCCGATATTTCTTGTTCGTTCTCTCTATCGCTCTCTTTGTTTATGTATCTCTCTCTCTCTTTCTCTCTCTCTCTCTCTCTCTCTCTCTCTCTCTCTCTCTCTCTCTCTCTCTCTCTCTCTCTCTCTCTATTTCTCTCTCTCTCTCTCTCTCTCTCTCTCTCTCTTCTCTCTCTCTCTCTCTCTCTCTCTCTCTCTCTCTCTCTCTCTCTCTCTCTCTCTCTCTCTCTCTCTCTCTCTCTCTTGTTGTATGTGTGTGTTGTTGTTGCTTCTCTCTTTATTATTATCTCTCTCTCTCTCTCTCTGACTCTCTCGTTGTTTGTTTGTTCTCTCCCTCTCTCTCCCTCTCTCTTTCCCTCTCTCTTTCCCTCTTTTGTCTCTCTCTCTCTCTCTCTCTCTCTCCCTCTATGTATATCTATCTATATATCTATATATGCGCGTTTGATGAGCCACGGGTGCCGCTGTAAGGCCCGCCGCGGCCACAACGACGATTTCCAGCTAACTCGAGCCCATGCCATCGGCGCAAAGAAACGCGCAGTCAGAACGTGGGACGCCACGTTCCCGCACATGTCACAATCTCGCTGCCGCTTTTGTTTGGTTTATCGAACTGCGATTGTTTCTCCACTTTCACTTCCGCCCTGCCCCGTCGTGACACTCAATAGAATTTGCACATCTGCACGGTATCCCCATGGCCGATCACGCGGACACCCGCCGGTTACTGACGTCGGGTTTGGCTCGGGGCCTCGTCACGCGCGCGTGGGTGCGCGCTGATTTGTCCACTCTTACTTGCGCTCCAAGCTTCTCTTTGTCAGCGGTCGTTCAGCTGTCGGGCATCGGCGGAGGGCGCGCGCAGATGTCCTGGTCATCAGTGCCCTTCTCTGCAATCAGTTGTTGCCGGGTCCATCATCCACGGGAGTGGGGAAGCTTCTTTATGCTGGACGGCAAACCTCATGCCGGCGATAATCGCACCCGTGGGACCAGAAGGTTCGGGCGCACGGGGGGTGCTCAATTATTTGCCTGGCAAATCCCATGTATGGGGCTGCGTGGAGCTCTGACGGGGCCTCTGGCGGTTCCTTTTTGGTGCTCTGGCGAAGCCTTTTCAGGAGGTGAGGGAGGGGCACGAAACCTGAGAAAGTGTATAGTATAGACACACCCCGTTCGCTCGGGCGGGCCCGCCCTGCAAGGGTGGGGGGAGCAAGAATCGCGCGAAAGAATATGGTGTAGGGATGCCCTGCTCTCTCTCTCTCTCTCTCTCTCTCTCTGGCGGAGGTTTCCCTGGCGCAGTGGCGGGGCTGGCCCAAGAGGGGAGGGAGGAGCACGAAACCTGGTGAAAATTATGGTATAGCCACACCCCGTGCGCTCTGACGGGGCTACCTCGGGTGCGGTGGGTGGTGCAGGAAAGAACAGAGACTGTATACGTTATAGCAACGCCCTGGAGGGGTGGGAGGGGCAAGGCAACTTGTGAAATGATAGGGTGTAGCGATGCCCCGATCACTCTGGCGGGGCCTGTCTGGCGCTCTGGCGGGGCCGTCCCAGGAGAGGACGAAGGAGGAGCACGAAAGTTGAGGGGTGAGGGGAAGACGAGGAGAGAGGGGAGGGAATGGACGCAAGGAGAGAGGGCGGGCGGGAAGGAGGGACGGAGGGGGGAGGCCTGGGCCATCTGGGCCGTCATCGGGCGCCCTGGGGCCTCCCGCTCCCGCTCTGTGGCCCATCTTGGCATGCCGGGACGCCTGTCGGAGCTTTCTCGGGGCCTCTTGGAGGCCTCCTGGGCTGTATACTTGCCGTGTTGGGCCCATGTGGGGCCACGTTGGGGCCATCTGGGCCGTCTGAGAACGCCTTGGGGCCTCCCGCTCCAGCTCTGTGGCCCAGCTTGGGTTCTCTTGGGCCGTCTGGGGCTCCTCCTGGGCAGTTGTCGGGCTCCCTGGGGTCGTCCTAGGGCTCTTTTGGGTGCATTTTTCGGCGGCCCCGGGACGGCCCCAGGGGCGTAGTCAGCCGTCTTGGAGCGTCGGAATCTCGAAAACGCATGAAGCCGAAAAACATCCAAACATTAGCCTGGCGAAGGACCCAACCATATGCAGCTGCGGGTGCCGCATTGTGGGTACCGATTTCGGTGGAGCTCCCTATGGGGCCACGAAGCGCGCGAGGGGTGCGACGAATTCGGTGGCGCGGACGCACGCGGACCCTGCCAGTGGAGCCTTCGAAGAAGCTCCCTATGGGGCCACGAAGCGCTGCCCTGGGTGGCGGTGACGCACGCGGACCCTGCCACTGGAGCCGTCGGTGGAGCTCCCTATGGGGCCACGAAGCGCTGTCCTGGGTGGCGGTGGCGCATGCGGACCCTGCCACTGGAGCCTTCGGTGGAGCTCCCTATGGGGCCACGAAGCGCTGTCCTGGGTGGCGGTGACGCACGCGGACCCTGCCACTGGAGCCTTCGGTGGAGCTCCCTATGGGGCCACGAAGCGCTGTCCTGGGAGGCGGTGGCGCATGCGGACCCTGCCACTGGAGCCTTCGGTGGAACGCTGTCCTGGGTGGGTGAACCGCAGGGAGGTGACGAGGCGGATGGGAGAAGGGAGGACGGGGAGGAGGAGAGGAGAGGAGAGGAGAGGAGAGGAGAGGAGAGGAGAGGAGAGGAGAGGAGAGGAGAGGAGAGGAGAGGAGAGGAGAGGAGAGGAGAGGAGGAGAGGAGAGGAGAGGAGAGGAGAGGAGAGGAGAGGAGAGGAGAGGAGAGGAGAGGAGAGGAGAGGAGAGGAGAGGAGAGGAGAGGCGAGGCGAGGCGAGGCGAGGCGAGGCGAGGCGAGGCGAGGAGAGGAGAGGAGAGGAGAGGAGAGGAGAGGAGAGGAGAGGAGAGGAGAGGAGAGGAACGCGGGGCGCTCTCCTCCAAACGAGGACCCAACACCACAGGATGGTGGGCAAAAATAATGAAAATGAAGGATGTTGACCTCTTCGGGCTCTCTCGGGACGCCTCTCGGAGCTCTCTTGAGGCCTCTTGGAAGCCTCTTGGGCTGTGTATTTGCCGTCTCGAGCCCATCTTGGGCCACGTTGGGGCTATCTGGGCTGTCTTGGAAGGTCTTGTCGAAGTCCCCTGGGGGCTTCTGGGAGCGTCTGGGAGCTCTCTGGGGCAGCCTGGGGGCTCCAAGGCCGTTCAGGGGTGCTCTGGGAGCGGTCTCGGAGGCCCCGGTCCTCCCATGCGCTGTCGGGGCCTGGCCCCCGGGCCCCCGGGCCTCGCGCGCGGGATAGATAATACATATATATATATATATATATATATATATACGCAGCCATCTAAATACATACATACATACATACATACATACATACATACACACCTACAGACCTACATACCTACATACCTACATACCTACATACCTACATACCTACATACCTACATACAAATATACATACATACATACATACATACAGACATACATACAGGCATACATACATTACATTACATTACATTACATTACATTACATTACATTACATTACATTACATTACATTACATTACAATAACTTACATCGCATTAAGTTACATTACATCACATTACATTACATTACATTGCATACATTCCATAACACTACACTACGCTACACTACACTACACTACATTACATTACATTACATTACATTACATTTCATTACATTACATTACATCACATTAGTATATTGCAGTACATCCCAGTACGTTACATACATACATACATGCATACACACATACATGCCTACACACCCACATACCTACATACCTACATACCTACATATCTGCATACATGCATACCTACATACCTACATGCCTACATACCTACACACCTACATACTTACATACCTACATACTTACATACCTACATACCTACATACCTACATACACACATACATACATACATACATGCATGCATGCATACATACACACAGACATGTGATTATGTAAACATGTCTCTACGTTGATCTAAATATCTCCCAAAGAGGCGTCCTCCTCCTCTTCAATGTTCCTCCCTCTATTCCTCTTCCTCTTTCTCCTCCAAGAGTTCCCCAAGCGTCTCCACAACGGCTCGGGGAACACATGGTCCGACAGCTTGTCCAAGCTCGTGACACAAAGCTCGGCCACATCGGCGGGTCCGAAAGAGCAGGGAGAGCGGTGTCTCGCCGTAAGCATCTTCGATCAGATGTGGCACCTCCCGAAGTCGTGACGCGAAGGCCTATGTCATTGACTTCTGAGTCTTTCGTGACAGCGAGGAGGCGCATAAGCATCAGGAGTCAACCAGAAGCGATCTCGCCTCTCGGGAGCCTCTGGGATATGTGCTGGGGCTCGTTCAGGACTGCGGGTGGGTTCTTGGAGCCGTCTTCGAAGACATCGATGAAGGAAATTATACATGTGGCGTCCCCCAGTCGGAGGGCGACCAGAAAGCCGCATGGACCCTCTCGGGCCTCTCGGGGTGCTGCGAAGGGCCGTTCGGTCGGTGCTGGAGCCCGCTGGGGCCCGCATGCGGGGCCCTTTTCGGCGACCGTGGGGACACCTTCCATGTCTTTTGAAGCCAAACATGCAGGGCAGTCTTAATACGTAGGATTTGTAAAGTTTAATACATGATTAATGTATGAATAAATGTATGCATGAACTCATCGTTGTTTTTAATACTAAATCCCTGCATGTTTAAAACATGATCCGCACGCGGAGCATGTATTAAAAACGGCACTGTAGGCGAACAGGCGAGAAGCCCAGATCAAAGATCTCAGGTGTGTGCATTGGCGGCACGCTGCACGCCATGCTGATCCAGCTTGGACCATCTCGCGTCATCTTGGAGCCAACATTGGGGGTGTCCAGAGCATCCTGGGGCCACAGTGGGCGCAATTGGACCATATAAGCTCTCGCGCGGCGAAACATTCCAGACCCAGTAGAGGGACTTCGTCTGACAAAGCGGGCGAAGCCCTCCAGTCGCCACCCAGCGAGGACATAGGCGTGACCCTCGCCCAAGAGGCGCCCGAGATGCCCCCAAGACGACCCAAGAAGACCAGGCAAGGAGAGAAGGGACCAGACACGACGAAACAAG
This sequence comes from Prorocentrum cordatum, assembly GCA_963575745.1. Lineage (NCBI taxonomy): Eukaryota > Dinophyceae > Prorocentrales > Prorocentraceae > Prorocentrum > Prorocentrum cordatum. Next base: position 94,261 of record CAUYUJ010000843.1, read on the forward strand.
ACAAGACGACCGACAAGACGAGACAAACCTGACAAGACATACCAAGGCAGCCTCCAGGTGGCCCAAAACGCCCACCAAGACGGCCGCCGAAAGGCCCAAATCCTTCAAACCAGTTTTCAGCAATCACGAAGTATGTCTTCTCGCAGTGTCGCTCCCGAAGGGCTCTTGAGGCCTCAAGGTGGCCTCAAGACAGCACCAAGAGAGCCCCAAGATGAGCCCAAAAGGAGGCCCAATGCGGCCCCAGACGTCCCCACCAAAGGGCCCCAAGAGAGGCCCAAGAAGGCCCCAAGAGCGCCCCAGGCCGCTCCGAAGCTCGAACAGACAAACAACGCACCGCGTCGTCAGCGCCAAAAACGGCCCCGAAGGGCCTCCCCTGGAAGCCTTCCAGAGGCCCCAAGGCGCCCCCCCAGTGGCCCCCGACAGGCCCCCGGAGGCTTCGCGGAGCGGGGGGGGGAAGTCTTCCAGCGTGGCGAAGGGAGGGGGGTAACAAGGGCTCTCCCAACTTCGCGCTTCGCGCGAAGCGCGAAGTGCGAATAACTTCGCGCTCTCGCGCCGCCTCCCAGGGGAGAAGAGGAGGAGGAGGAATCGAAGCCGAACCGCGAAGCGCGAAGCGCGAACAACTTCGCGCCCTCGAGGGCGCCCTTGGGTAAGCACCTACCCGAAGGGAAAACTAGTCGGGAACGCGCGAACATGGATTAGCGATCCATGGATTTGGCGCGCGGTCGCCAAATCCATGGATCGGGGGAGGCGCCCTCCCCAAAATGTGGCCGGTGCCGCCTCTTTCGGCGGCGGGAATCAGCAACTTCAGATGGATACGGGGCCCGTCGCTAATACACGCCCCTGAATCCATGTTTGCGATCGCCTGAACCAGGAGGGGCGGGAGAGGGGGCAGCTCACTCAGTCACCTACGCCCAGAGGCTGGCGGGGTTGGCGACACCAGGTCTGGACACCACCGAACGGGCACGGGACGCCGCAGGAGCGTGTTTTCGTTACCCTCTGGGCCATAACGCGCGTTATGCCCCCCCCAGGGCTGAACCTAAACGGTGCTTTTCGTTTTCGTTTTGTTTTGTTTACCCTCGTTGTGTCTTCAATCCGCCTTTGCCGCAAAACGAAGTCGAAACGAAAACGGCCCACGAAATCTCCGTAACCTCCCCCCCTCCCCCCCCCTAAGGTAACGCTCCCCTCCTCAGTGCGTTCCCTGGCACTGCCGCAGTGCGTCCGGCATCACAATCTGGGGGCGGGGGGGGGCCGCTACGTTATGCCCCATCCCGTCCCCCACCCCTCCCCCCCAAAGCGCCCGTTATGGCCGCGAATAAAAAATGCGCTCCAGGACACCCTGACGATCCACCATGAGGCACCAAGGGACATTACGGCAGACACCCCAAGATCCCCTGGAACTCCACGGAGTATCGGCTTCACCACTAGCGTTGAGTTGGATGTTCATTATAGCTGTCGCTATTGCTTGTTGGCTGGCAGATGTTACCAGCCTGCTTTAGCTGGAGGCTTGACATTTTTTCCGCCTGGGTGGCACAACAACGGCAGCCGCCTCGGAACACAACGGGGCAAGATGGTGGGCACTTCAGGGGAGCACGAGCTGGAGGAGAGGGACGGATAGGATAGGGAGCCCACAAAGGACGTACGCGCCCAGCTATGTACATGAGCACGGCCCCTCGATCTGCGAGACTGGCCGCGTTATACGAACATTTGCGCAATGCGTAATCTCGAAACCAGCGTGGATTCACGTACGCGTGCGTCCTTCTTTCGCTCCTCATAGGCTATAGGAGGACATCCGAGTCGCCAGCTCCCCGAGGGGACTCCGCGAATTGCACGGCCTCGCGCGCATCGTCCCGGACGCCACCGAACGCAATTTCCCTGCCGAAATGGACTCGTAAGCGGCGTCCGCATCCCGGAGCTCCAGCTCCGCCCATCCGTTCCCCCACCCCTTCTCCAAGTCCACTCCGTCTCCCTTTCTCTCTCTCTCTCTCTCTCTCTCGCTCTCGTTCTTTCGCCTTGCCACAGCTGTCCACACCTCACAGCTGGCAGCAACGGTGGAGGCAGGGACGTCCTTGTAGAACACCGTTCGACCCGAAGGGCGGAAAAGAGTCCGACGGGAGAGAGGGGGAAGAGGAGGAGGAGGAGGAGAAGGAGGAAAAGGAAGAGGAGCAGGAGCAAGAGCAGGAGCAGCAGAGGAGCAGGAGGTGGATCATACGAGACAGCGCTCCAGAAGCTCCCAAGCCGAAGGACCACCTGGCCAGGGTGGAGAAAGCTCGAAAAGCATTGATGTGATCCTGCCCCTACCTGGAGGTTCAAGCTTTGGCAGTGGCGCGCGCACGCCCGCGCTGCACACTGCACGCACAGCACACAGACACACACACACACACACACACACACACACACACACACACACACACAATACACACGGACACACAACACACAAACGTTTGGAGATCGCGGCCTCGCGCGCAACGACGAGGCGGAGCAAGTCAAGCAGAGAACACGCGCGGCCGGGCCCTCTGACGCGGCCCACACACACACAAACAAAAAAAATACTCCGACGGTCGGACCCCGCATGAGAATCTGTTTAGATTACCCTTTGCCTTTTCCTCCTCCCCGTGGCGGACACTCTCTCCTCTCGCCCCCTGCACTGCCCTCTCCTCTCGCCCCCTGCATTTCTCTTCCTCCTCCTCTTCCTCCTCCTCCTCCTCCTCCTCCTCCTCCTCCTCCTCCTCCTCCTCCTCCTCCTCCTCCTCCTCCTACAGGCCACGCGGGCGGAGGCAGCTTCCCCCCTACAGGCCACGCGGGCGGAGGCAGAGCTAGGCTTCGGAATGGCACAGAATTTCTTACGGTGCCCTGGGGTTCCGGGCTTTTGAAAAAGCGTCGGGGCGCCTGCGTCCTGCGGTTTTGGGTACCTTAGGCAACAAGACCAAACGGCCAGACGGCAGCTTCCCCCCTACCGGCCACGCGGGCGGAGGCAGAGCTAGGCTTGGGAATGGCACAGATTTTCTTACGTTGTCCCGGGGTCCCGGGGTGCTTGCGCCCTGCGGCTCTGGCCATTTGGGCAACGGGACCACGCGGCCAGACGACGGCGTCTCCCCTACTGGCCACGCGGGCGAAAATAAAGTTTGGCTCTGGGATGGCACATTTTTTCTGACGTCCTTGGGTTTTGAGACGGCGTCGGGTTGCTCATGCGAAGGCAGGGTAGGAGGCGAAGCAAACGAAGGAGGAGGAGGAGGAGGAGGAGGAGGAGGAGAAGAGGACGCTGACGAGGACGACGCGGAGTAGACATCGGATGACGGTGCTCACGGGGACGACGGGGAGGCAGAGGGATAGTGCACTTTGTTGCGAAGCGCCGAGCGCAGCGGTCTGACAACAGGGGCAAGAGAAAAGGCACCGTCGAGACAACCTCTCGGGCGCGCCGTCGGGACAACCCCTCGGGCTGGTCTGCCTCCGCCTCTCCTCCTCCTACTCCTCCCCCTCCTCCTCCTCCTCCTCCTCCGTCTCCTCCTCCTCCTCCTCCTCCTCCTCCTCCTCCTCCTCCTCCTCCTCCTCCTCCTCCTCCTCCTCCTCCTCCTCCTCCTCCCTCCTCCTCTCTGACTCACCCACCCCCTCTCCCCCCCCCCGCCTTTTTGGCGGTTGACAGGGCGCCACGGGGCGCCCGTCACTCCAGGCTCGCGCGAAACAGGTTGACCCGCGCACATTCATGTCACGGGCCGCGCTGGGGGCCTCCATCAGGGGCCCCTGACGTCTTCTCGAAAGACACGACGGTGGCCCGTTGCTCCTACAATGGAAGAAACCCACGGGAGGGGACGAGAAGACTACGTTGTCAGAAACTGAACGAATGGAATGGCCCAGCAAAGTATTATATACTGACGCCCGCGCCGTCCACACTCGGTTTTGGGGGCGGGCGCTGCCGCGCCACAGCGCGCCAGTGAAACATGTTGTAGAAAACTGAAATGCCACGTACTAATTCACGCTATCCAATGCCGCCACCTGCGCCGCCCACACTAGGTTTCGGGCGCTGGCGGGGAGAGGAATTACGAAACCGAGCATTCAAAGGCAAGGCGCCAATCCCCTGGAAAATCATTAACACAATTAAGCGACGCTCGACGGGTTCCTATGGAGGGCGGCTGGCATCAGTCAGGCGAGCACGCTCGTTGACGAACTCTGCTTTCTTCTGCTGGTGCGCCTGAGCGTTCTTCTGCGCGAGGGCTTTGTTCTCCGCCGACTCGGCTTTCTGACGTAGCCCCATGTCAACCTTCCGCGCAAATTGCGCCCACCACGACGCGCTGCTCGTGGACTTCATCGGCCCGAGAACTACATCTTGAGCTTGTGGGCGGAGTTCCCGATCCCAACATATCTCGAACTTAGCCCCCCGACCAACGCGGAGCGCGCCACCGGCGCGCACGGAGCGACTCGAACAAAAGAGCGAACCGAAAAGACGCGATACTCCCGCACCCTTTCTCTGCGTTGTAACTGGCGACAACGCCCGGATAGCGAGTCGACCCCGGGCCCTCTAACACGTTGACCTTGTCATCGCCCTTCTGCGTGAAAACCGACGCGGTAGAAGGTCGCCCTCGCGGCGGAGCCCCCGGGCTCTCATCCCAACTTTCTGCCGCGAACGGGATAGCGCGGGCTTCAACGTCTGAAACAGGAACCTTCGAATCGGCACTGCCCTCGCCGAACTTCACGAGCGCGAAGGCCCCATTACCGGAGCAGCAATACCGATGAAAGCGCGAGGGCACATATACACCATGTTGGCGCCAGAGAACTTCCACCGAATCTCCGCGTCGAAACCGCGATCGGACAGCAGGTTTTTCACCTCTCGTTTCGGCAATAGCAGTTTCAGCCATTTCTTTTGTCAGAAAACGAACAGAAGCTCGTGGAAGCTCGAAAACATGCAATTGCTGGGGGGGAACGAGGAGGGTCGAAGCTGCCCCCGCGGAACTCTACGACCCTAGCTACCCGCCACTCGTCGTCGACAAAAGCACGAACCACAGCACCCACTGAGTAACGGGCGTCCCACTTCTGCAACTGGCCACTAGAGGAGACGTCTCCCGCAGGAAGAACCTCTGAGCGAATCCCGCGCCGACTCGTTCGGAAGCATGTCATTGATCGCGCCATGTGCCGCCAGCGTGCGCAAACAATTGTGGTCTATGCCATCGACGGACATGAAGTCGAAGTACTGCTGAAGATGTTTTTTTTTCTGGCACGGAAATTTCGAAACAAACGCGCCCAATGGCGCATGAGAAGAGTGCTCAGACAGCCAAGCGCGCATCTGCGGCAACAAGCTCTCCAAACCAGACATGGCTGACGAGAATCAAATGTCAAGGCTTGCAAAAGAGGAGGATACGCCACTTTTGAGCCAAACTCACCAAGGAACCTGAATCAAGGCGATTCCTCTTCCAACCTCTTCCTTCTTTTTCGGCCCCGCTTCCCTGCACCTGCAAGGGAGGGGCCACGAGCGATCAAAGAATCCAAGATGGCCCAATATGGCGCCGCACAGATTCCGACAGCCCCAGATGGCCTCCAATATGCCTGAAGATAGCCCTACGTGCCTCGAGATAGCTCCCACGATGACGACGACCGACGCTGGCCGTCATCATCGTCACCGTCATCATCATCATCATCTTCCCCGTCATCATCATCATCATCATCATCATCATCATCATCATCATCATCATCATCATCATCATCATCATCATCATCATCATCATCATCATCATCATCATCATCATCATCATCATCATCTTCGTCACCGTCATCATCATCATAATCGTCACCGTCATTCAAGAAGCGGCGCTTCCCGCATCGCTATCACCATCATCATCACCATCGTCACCGTTATCATCATCTTCATCCTCATCCTCCTCCTCCTCCTCATCCTCATCCTCATCCTCATCAACAACATCAGCAACAACATCAGCATCATCATCATCATTATCCTCGTCGCTGGCATCATCATCACAATAATTATCACGTTCGTCATCCCTCGCGAGTACGGCCTCTTTTGCCCCCCCCCGAACGAGAGCCACCCAACATGTCGCTTCCGATGGCCTTCCGACGCCAGAAGATGGCTCCAGGAAAGCCCAGGAGAGTCACATGACAAGCTCAAGATGGCCACAAGAAGGCTTCACGAGTGCCCAAGAGCGCCCCAAGAGGGCCCAAAAAGAGCTCCAAGAGGCCACTTACCTTTTCCCAAAATGTTTTCGAGTGATCGCGGAGAATTCAAGCAGGCCCCGAAAAATCCCAAACCCTTCGAACCCAGAAGGTCCCAAGAAAACCCCAAGAGGCCTCGAAAAAATCCCCAAGCGGCCCCAAGAGGCCACAAGAGGCCCCTGGAGCACCCAAGACGCCTCCCAGCGGAATGTGAGACGCCAACGCATCCAAGACGAATGAAGGGACCTCCGGGGACGCCCAGAGATCTCTAAGGCGACTCCAGAGGCGTCCACGAGGCCCCTGAGACGGCCCAAGAGAGCTCAAAGAGGCCTCCAAGATACCCCCAAGGCGACCCAGAACGACGCAAGAGGGCACGAAGTCGCCCAAGACAGCCCCAAGCAAGTCGAAGAAGCTCCAGAGAGGGAGCCACGACGACCTCGAATCGGGCCAAATATTCACCACGACGGCCCTGAAAGGCTCTCAAGACGGTTGCCGAACCACTGAAAAAAACGAAGAACTACCGAAGAAGGACCAAGATGCCCTGCGGAACCCAGCCACGGAGTGGACTGAGAACCACAGAAAACCCCCGGAAAAACTCCGAAAACGTGCAAAAACACCCAAAACCCAACACTTCTCAAATTCGACAGCATTTCCCTCTTTTTATACCATGAATGAAGAAAACCCCCAAGAGAACCCTGCAGAACCCAGCCACGGAGTGGATTGAGAACCACAGAGAACCCCTCGGAAGAACCCCGACAGCACACAAAAACACCCAAAAACCAAAATTTTCAAATTCGACAGCATTTCCCCTTTGTTTTAATACACTGAACAAGGCGAACCCCCAAGAGAACCCTGCAGAACCCAGCCACGGAGTGGACTGAGAACCACAGAGAACCCCCGGAAGAACCTCGACAGCGTACCAAAAACACCCAAAAACCAAAATTTTCAAATTCGACAGCATTTCCCCTTTTTTATACACTGAAAAAGAAGAACCCCCAAGAGAACCCTGCAGAACCCAGCCACGGAGTGGACTGAGAACCACCGAGAACTCCCGGAAGAACCCCGACAGCGTACAAAAACAGCCAAAAACCAAAATTTTCTAATTCGACAGCATTTCCCCTTTTTTATACACTGAAAAAGGAGAGCCCCCAAGAGAACCCTGCAGAACCCAGCCGCGGAGTGGACTGAGAACCACAGAGAACCCCCGGAAGAACCCCGACAGCATACAAAAACACCCAAAACCAAAATTTTCAAATTCGACAACAGTTCCCTTTTTTTTATACACCGGAAAAAAGGAACCCCCAAGAGAACCCTGCAGAACCCAGCCACGGAGTGGACTGAGAACCACAGAGAACCCCCGGAAGAACCCCGACAGCGTACAACAAGCAAACCGCCTGAGACATCCCCACAAAATGGCCGCGAACGAGCCCGTGCAACCACCCCTGGCGGCTCCCCTTAGGGGTGCTGAAACCAGCGCCCCGCCTGAGACATCCTCACAATCTGCTGTCCAAGCGAAGGATGTTGAGCCCGGAAACAGGCAAACCGCCTGAGACATCCCCACAAAAAGGCTCTCAAATCCCCTCGGTGGTTCCGTTGGGCTGCCTGACACTTCCTCACACTTCAGTCACAGACGAGGCTCCCGCTTGATATTCCTCCATAATCAGGCCTCAGGAGCCCAAAAGTGACGACAGTTACACGATTGAGGATGACCCGCTCAGATTCAAATATGAACTGCGGGCCCCATAGGGAGAGGGTTCCCGCCTGAGACTTCCTCACAATTCACTCACAGACGAGGCTCCCGCTTGATACTTCCTCCAAATTCAAACCTGAGGAGCCCAAACATGACGACAGTTACAGGAATCCGATGACCCGCTCGGATTAGTAACGTGATCTGCGGGCCCCATAGGGAAGGGGTTCCCGCCTGACGCGTCCTCACAATTCACTCACAGACGAGGGTCCCGCTTGATACTTCTTCCCAATTCAAACCTGAGGAACCCAAAAGTGACGACAGTTACAGGAATCCGATGACCCGCTCGGATTAGTAACATAATCTGCGGGCCCCATAGGGAAGGGGTTCCCGCCTGAGACTTGCTCGCAATTCACTGACGAACGAGGCTCCCGCCTGATACTTCCTCCAAATTCAGACCTGAGGAGCCCAAAACGTGACGACAGTTACACGAATCCGATGACCCGCTCGGATTAGTAACATGATCTGCGGGCCCCATAGGGAGGGGGCTCTCGCCTGAGACTTGCTCGCAATTCACTCACAGACGAGGTTCCCGCTTGATACTTCCTCCAAATTCATACCTGAGGAGCCCAAAACGTGACGACAGTTACAGGAATCCGATGACCCGCTCGGATTAGTAACATGATCTGCGGGCCCCATAGGGAGGGGGCTCCCGCCTGAGACCTCCTCACAATTCACTCACACACGAGGCTCCCTCTTGGTGGATGATGGTGATGGGATGATGACGACGGCGTTTGATGATGATATATGATCGATGATGATGATGATGGTGGTGGTGGTGATGATGACGATGTGATAATGATGATGGTGGTGATGATGATGATGATGATGATGATGATGATGATGATGATGGTGATGATGATGGTGGTGGTGGTGATGATGACGACGTGATGATGATGATGGTGGTGATGATGAGTGCTGATGGTGAGTGATCGTGCGATTCTGATGGTACATGGTGGTGATGATGACGGGGACGAAGTGGTGAGTCAGCGAGTAGTGATGATGATGATGAATCGTTCGATGCCGATGATGGTGAGTGATCCTGCGATGGCGACGGTGATGCTGATGGTGATGGGAGTGGGGAGTGATGGTGATGGTGATGACGATGCGGAGGAGGAAGCAAAGAGGAGCAGAGGAGAGGGAGGAGGACGAGAGATCCTGCGCGGAGGGTGCGCTGAGAAAATTACTCCGACGGTAGGACCCCGCATGAGAATCTGTTTAGATTACCCTTTGCCCTTTCCTCCTCCCCCTGGCGGACACCCTCTCATCTCGCCCCCTGCACTGCCCTCTCCTCTCGCCCCCTGCATTTTTCTTCCTCCTCCTCTTTCTCCTCCTCCTCCTCCTCCTCCTCCTCCTCCTCCTCCTCCTCTTCCTCCTCCTCCTCCTCCTCCTCCTCCTTTTCGTCCTCCTCCTCCTCTTCCTCCTCCTACAGGCCACGCGGGCGGAGGCAGCTTCCCCCCTACAGGCCACGCGGGCGGAGGCAGAGCTAGGCTTCGGAATGGCACAGAATTTCTTACGGTGTCCCGGGGTTCCGGGGTTTTGAAAAAGCGTCGGGGCGCTTGCGTCCTGCGGTTTGGGGTACCTTAGGCAACAAGACCAAACGGCCAGACGGCAGCTCCCCCCCTACCGGCCACGCGGGCGGAGGCAGAGCTAGGCTTGGGAATGGCACAGATTTTCTTACGTTGTCCCGGGGTCCCGGGGTGCTTGCGTCCTGCGGCTCTGGCCATTTGGGCAACGGGACCACGCGGCCAGACGACGGTTTTCCCCCTACTGGCCACGCAGGCGAAAATAAAGCTAGGCTCTGGGATGGCACATATTTTCTGACGTCCTTGGGTTTTGAAACAGCGTCGGGTTGCTCATGCGAATGCAGGGTAGGAGGCGAAGCAGACGAAGGAGGAAGAGGAGGAGGAGGAGGAGGAGGAGAAGAGGACGCTGACGAGGACGACGCGGAGTAGACATCGGATGATGGTGCTCACGGGGATGACGGGGAGGCAGAGGGATAGTGTACTTTGTTGCGACGCGCCGAGCGCAGCGGTCTGACAACAGGGGCAAGAGACAAGGCACCGTCGAGACAACCTCTCGGGCGCGCCGTCGGGACAACCCCTCGGGCTGGTGTGCCTCCGCCTCTCCTCCTCCTCCTCACCCCCCTCCTCCTCCTCCTCCCCCTCCGTATCCGTCTCCTCCTCCTCCTCCTCCTCCTCCTCCTCCTCCTCCTCCTCCTCCTCCTCTTCCTCCTCCTTTCCCCCACCCCTCTCTCCCCATCTCCCATCCCCCGCCTTTTTGGCGGTTGACAGGGCGCTGCGGGGCGCCCGTCACTCCAGGCTCGCGCGAAACAGGTTGACCCGCGCACATTCATGTCACGGGCCGCGCTGGGGGCCTCCATCAGGGACCCCTGACGTGTCTTCTCGAAAGACACGATGGCGGCCCGTTGCTCCTACAATGGAAGAAACCTACGGGGGGGAACGAGAAGACTACGTTGTCAGAAACTGAACGAATGGAATGGCCCGGCAAAGTATTATACACTGACGCCCGCGCCGTCCACACTCGGTTTTGGGGGCGGGCGCTGCCGCGCCACAGCGCGCCAGTGAAACATGTTGTAGAAAACTGAAATGCCACGTATTAATTCACACTATCCAATGCCGCCACCTGCACCGCCCACACTAGGTTTCGGGCGCTGGCGGGGAGAGGAATTACGAAACCGAGCATTCAAAGGCAAGGCGCCAATCCCCGGGAAAATCACTAACACAATTAAGCGACGCTCGACGGGTTCCCATGGAGGGCGGCCGGCATCAGTCAGGCGAGCACGCTTGTTGACGAACTCTGCTTTCTTCTGCTGGTGCGCCTGAGCGTTCTTTTGCGCGAGGGCTTTGTTCTCCGCCGACTCGGCTTTCTGACGTAGCTCCATGTCAACCTTCCGCGCATGTTGCGCCCACCACGACGCGCTGCTCGTGGGCTTCATCGGCCCGAGAACTACATTTTGAGCTTGCGGACGGAGTTCCCGATCCCAACAGATCTCGAATTTAGCCTCCCGACCAACGCGAAGCGCGCCACCGGCGCGCACGGAGCGACTCGAACAAAAGAGCGAACCGAAACGAGACGCGATACTCCCGCACCCTTTCTCCGCGTTGTAACTGACGACAACGCCCGGATAGCGAGTCGACCCCGGGTCCTCTAACACGTTGACCTTGTCATCGTCCTTCTGTGTGAAAATCGACGCGGTAGAAGGTCGCCCTTGCGGCGGAGCCCCCGGGCTCTCACCCCAACTTTCTGTCGCAAAAGGGATAGCGCGGGCTTCAACGTCTGAAACAGGAACCTTCGAATCGGCACTGCCCTCGCCGAACTTCACAAGCACGGAGGCCCCGTCACCGGAGCAGCAATACCGATGAAAGCGCGCGGGCACATATACACCATGCCGGCGCCAGAGAACTTCCACCGAATCTCCGCATCGAAACCGCGATCGGACAGCAGGTTTTTCACCTTTCGTTTCGGCAATAGCAGCTTCAGCCATTTCTTGTGTCAGAAAACGAACAGAAGCTTGTGGAAGCTCGAAAACATGCAATTGCTGGAGGAGAACGAGGAGGTCGAAGCTGTCCCCGCGGAACTTTACGATCTTAGCTACCCGCCACTCGTCGTCGACAAAAGCACGAACCACAGCACCCACTGAGTAACGGGCGCCCCACTTCTGTAACTGGCCACTAACGGAAACGTCTCCCGCAGGAACCTCTAAGCGAGAATCCCGCGCCGACTCGTTCGGAAGCATGTCATTGATCGCGCCATGTGCCGCTAGTGTACGCAAACAAATGTGGTCTATGCCATCGACGGACATGAAGCCGAAGTACTGCTGAAGATGTTTTTTCTTCTGGCACGGAAATTTCGAAACAAACGCGCCCAATGGCGCATGAGAAGAGTGCTCAGACAGCCAAGCGCGCATCTGCGGCAACAAGCTCTCCAAACCAGACATGGCTGACGAGAATCAAATGTCAAGGCTTGCAAAAGAGGAGGATACGCCACTTTTGAGCCAAACTCACCAAGGAACCTGAATCAAGGCGATTCCTCTTCCAACCTATTCCTTCTTCTTCGGCCCCGCTTCCCTGCACCTGCAAGGGAGGGGCCACGAGCGATCAAAGAATCCAAGATGGCCCAATATGGCGCCGCACAGATTCCGACAGCCCCAGATGGCCTCCAATATGCCTGAAGATAGCCCTACGTGCCTCGAGATAGCTCCCACGATGACGACGACCGACGCTGGCCGTCATCATCGTCACCGGCATCATCATCTTCCCCGTCATCATCATCATCTTCGTCACCGTCATCATCATCATAATCGTCACCGTCATTCAAGAAGCGGCGCTTCCCGCATCACTATCACCATCATCATCACCAAGTCACCGTTATCATCATCTTCATCCTCATCATCATCCTCATCATCCTCATCCTCATCCTCATCCTCATCAACAACATCAGCAACAACATCAGCATCATCATCATCATTATCCTCGTCGCTGGCATCATCATCACAATAATTATCACGTTCGTCATCCCTCGCGACTACGGCCTCTTTTGCCCCCCCCCGAACGAGAGCCACCCAACATGTCGCTTCCGATGGCCTTCCGACGCCAGAAGATGGCTCCAGGAAAGCCCAGGAGAGTCACATGACAAGCTCAAGATGGCCACAAGAAGGCTTCACGAGTGCCCAAGAGCGCCCCAAGAGGGCCCAAAAAGAGCTCCAAGAGGCCACTCACCTTTTCCCAACATGTTTTCGAGTGATCGCGGAGAATTCAAGCAGGCCCCGAAAAATCCCAAACCCTTCGAACCCAGAAGGTCCCAAGAAAACCCCAAGAGGCCTCGAAAAAATCCCCAAGCGGCCCCAAGAGGCCCCAAGAGGCCCCTGGAGCACTCAAGACGCCTCCCAGCGGAATGTGAGACGCCAACGCATCCAAGACGAATGAAGGGACCTCCGGGGACGCCCAGAGATCTCTAAGGCGACTCCAGAGGCGTCCACGAGGCCCCTGAGACGGTCCAAGAGAGCTCAAAGAGGCCTCCAAGATACCCCCAAGGCGACCCAGAACGACGCAAGAGGGCACGAAGTCGCCCAAGACAGCCCCAAGCAAGTCGAAGAAGCTCCAGAGAGGGAGCCACGACGACCTCGAATCGGGCCAAATATTCACCACGACGGCCCTGAAAGGCTCTCAAGACGGTTGCCGAACCACTGAAAAAAACGAAGAACTACCGAAGAAGGACCAAGATGCCCTGCGGAACCCAGCCACGGAGTGGACTGAGAACCACAGAGAACCCCCGGAAGAACTCCGAAAATGCGCAAAAACACCCAAAACCCCACCAAAAAAAAACAAAGTCGACAGCATGTCCCTCTTCTTGTACCCTGAAAGAGGAGAACCCCCAAGAGAACCCTGCAGAACCCAGCCACGGAGTGGACTGAGAACCACAGAGAACCCCTCGGAAGAACCCCGACAGCGCACAAAAACACCCAAAAACCAAAATTTTCAAATTCGACAGCATTTCCCCCCTTCTATACACTGAACAAGGAGAACCCCCAAGAGAACCCTGCAGAACCCAGCCACGGAGTGGACTGAGAACCACACAGATACCCCGGAAGAACCCCGACAGCGTACAAAAACACCCAAAAACCAAAATTCTCAAATTCGACAGCATTTCCCCCTTTTTATACACTGAAAAAGAAGAACCCCCAAGAGAACCCTGCAGAACCCAGCCACGGAGTGGACTGAGAACCACAGAGAACTCCCGGAAGAACCCCGAGAGCGTACAAAAACACCCAAAAACCAAAATTTTCAAATTCGACAGCATTTCCCCCTTTTTTATACACTGAAAAAGGAGAACCCCCAAGAGAACCCTGCAGAACCCAGCCACGGAGTGGACTGAGAACCACACAGAACCCCCGGAAGAACCCCGACAGCGTACAAAAACACCCAAAACCAAAATTTTCAAATTCGACAGCATTGCCCTCTTTTTATACACTGAAAAAAAGGAACCCCCAAGAGAACCCTGCAGAACCCAGCCACGGAGTGGACTGAGAACCACAGAAAACCCCCGGAAGAACCCCGACAGCGTACAACAAGCAAACCGCCTGAGACATCCCCACAAAATGGCCGCGAACGAGCCCGTGCAACCACCCCTGGCGGTTCCCCTTAGGGGTGCTGAAACCAGCGCCCCGCCTGAGACATCCTCACAATCTGCTGTCCAAACGAAGGATGTCGAGCCCGGAAACAGGCAAACCGCCTGAGACATCCCCACAAAAAGGCTCTCAAATCCCCTCGGTGGTTCCGTTGGGCTGCCTGACACTTCCTCACAATTCACTCACAGACGAGGCTCCCGCTTGATATTCCTCCATATTCGGGCCTGAGGAGCCCAAAAGTGACGACAGTTACACGTTTGAGGATGACCCGCTCAGATTCAAATCTGAACTGCGGGCCCCATAGGGAGGGGGTTCCCGCCTGAGACTTCCTCACAATCCCACCAGCCCTTTGGGCGTGAGTGGTTTAGAGAGCTCTCTCTGTCCTCAACCCCCCAACCCCCCTTCGTCCCCTTCGGGG